>JAVSCE010020411.1:0-221331 GCA_032199065.1 Smutsia gigantea
CCATCTACACTTTCATTTTTATTTTTTAAAGACTTTTTTTTTTTGCTGCAATGCTGGTTACCTTCCTTTCCCAACCTCGTCTTTTGTTTAAGGATGAAAATTTAATGAAAGAGACTGAGAGGAGCTGGGAGTAGGGAGGTGTTTTGTTTGGGTGTGTTTAGGGAGAATAAAGCCCATGGAGTCAGAAAAAAACATCCTTCAAAACTGGCATTGATGTTATACTGCCTGGATCAGGGCTTTGGGATTTTGTCAGAAAATAAAAACCTTCCATTAACAACAAGCCCGTTTTTAACAATTGCTGTGTGCCATCTGCTGTAAACCCTTAGCATAATGCTTCCAGAACATAAAACCTTTAAGAACTGACTCAGTGTGAAAGGTTTTTGTTAAACGCATGCATACACACACTTATCCCCCCGTGTGCACTTGTGCACACTGCACACACACCTGTATACACCTATATAACATACTGTATACATAATATTACAAAAGGGAGTGGATAATGAAAAGACAAATATTTTTCAATTTATTTTGAGGATTTGGGGATTATGGTGTGAATGCAATCTGTAGTGGAAAACAAAAAACAATAGTGTTGGGTGGTATATAATTTTGAAGGTAAAGCAGAGGGATTTGTTGATCAATGTTGGTAAGGAAATAATCTAAATATTAAAGGTACAGTTTATTTAAAAGTGATCTGTCTAGGAAGAGGAAATGACTGCAAACTGAAATTGAGGTTTGCAGCCGCAGTGAGGCGATGGAGAACAAAGCCTTTTATGTGAGCCACATTAAGTAAACTGTTCATGCTTGAGCTGCAGGTATCAGCCCAATATAAAGCATAGCTCTGTCACCCTGTCATTTCACTGTGGGCAATTATAATTTTTATGGCAGTGAAAATATATTACATAAATAAAAGCTCTTTAGAATGCTCAAGAGGAAGATTGCAGCCTTTTACCTGAATAAGACACACAGCACCCCTTTAACTGGGCAATAGGTGTCTACATATTTTCGTAGAAATCTTTATGCGTTTGTATATCATGGGTGTTGCCATCTCCTGCTCCCCTTCATGCACAAAGGCATCCTCCCTCCAAGAAAAGCAGAAAGGCATTATTTTTTCTCTCAATAAAGAATATATTTGTTTATGTGTATTTTAACATTGATTTCCAAGTACTTTTATCTGATTATCATAGGTTTATATATGTACTCATGATTTGCATATGCATAGAGCTATTGTGCCTTTAGGATTAGTGGGTACATGCTGTATATCTTTTCATCATTTGTTTGATTTTTAATTGTAGTATTTCATAGTTTGCTATAATATTATTTAATCTCCAAAAGTCTTTAAAAATTTTTCCTGTAAGTAGAAAATTGCTTGACATACATCTAGAGCACTAAGTAATTTAAAAATTGAACTTCCTTTAAAGAATAATAATATTTGATTACATTATTTTCATTTTCTTGGTTTCTCTCTTTTATTTTCCTCTTCTTGTCAGATAATCTGTTTGTTCCTGGCTGTTGGTGCTAATTTACATTTCTAGTTGTCTAGACTACTAAAAACAGCCAGTGTGCTCAGGAATTTTAAACTTAGTATTTGTTAATTCTCTGCAGCAACTCTCTCTTAGGATGACTTGTTTACAGCACCTTTTGAGGGAGGAGAAGAAAGAATGTGCTGACAGAGCATGACCCAGTGAAACTGGCCCAGCCATTACCTCATCCTAGTAGCTACTTCAGATTCATTGAGAGAGCAGGCATCTTCTCAATGGAAACCAAATGCCAGGGGCACACACACCCATCTCAAGGCAGAAGACCTTTTCCCATACCCTCTACTAATGTTACTCTTTGGAGGTTAAAGGGTATTTTTCTCTTTATATCTTTTCAGGGATCTTGAACTTGGCCAAAACTATGCAGCCAGAAATGAAACTTGGCACAGAATCCTCTAAGCCTGAAGGAATGATTTCATTCCTTTACTACTTTTGGCTTAAATCAATTCACAAATTTTCTAAACATTAGAAGGGAGAAGGAAGAAGAAATGCTTGTTGGTGTATTTTTGCATGTTTTCTTATGGCACACATACTTTTTTTTAAATTTTACTAGCAACTAGATAATAGACTGCACTGCTATGCTTTTGAGAACTATAGTTGCACTGTGGGACTTCAAATGAGTTAGTACATTTGCTTAGATGTTTACATGACACTATGTGTACCCCTAAACTATTCATTGATATCCATATGAGACAGACCATTTGAAGACCGACTTGGGGATTTTAGTATTCAGGCTGATTATTCTGATAATGAATTCTTTTCAATGATTAATTTCCTTTTGATAGATTAAGCTAAAGAAGCTGAAATAATAGTTATAAGAGATGATAACACTACCCCCAGATCAATACTTTACACCTTAATGCTAAAAGTACTCATTTAGGTAAGTCATTAGTAAATGCATGAACCTGAAGATAACATTCTGAAACAGTCATAACCTTTTTCTCTGATACATGAGTTAAAGATGCTATTAAATCTTTGAGTCATATCTGAATCTCTCAAATATGTTTGTTCTTTTTGCTACTTTACTCTATCCCTTTACTGTTGCCATTGCCTTGATCTCCTCAATCCAGAAACCTTCTCAGGTATGGGCTATATTGATCATTTCACTGATTTTTTTCCCTCTCCCTTCACATCGTTTTTAAAAATCTCGTATTTGAATGTTAGACTTCTCTAGGCATTTTGACATCGATACTGTTACTCTCAATACAAATTAGCTTTTACTTTTCCCTTAGGAGAACACTTATTCCTATTTATTTGTTACATATCTATTAACTTTCTACTAGATGAAGAATATCATACTGAGGGCTGTGTAATGAGATACCAAAAAAATAGGCATGGTTCCTGGCTTTAGGAATTTACAAATGCAGTTGGAGGGATTTGTTTCTTTTTTTTAAAGTAGCATTCAAAGGAGTAGTTGTACTACAGATATGATACACAGTGAAGGGACTGCATGTGGACACAGAGACAATATCCCAGGGCCTCAAAGACAAGCTTTCATATGTCAGTTACGTAAATGTCCTAACATATGTCTTCTTTATTCCATATGTGTGTGTATATATGTGTGTGTGTGTGTATGTATATGTATACATAGTATTTCTTTAAATTAGGGAATGATAAAATATAACTCTCTTTGAGTGGTGTGTATATATTCACATACGTAATGCAAGTACCAACAGTCTCAAATGTTTCAGTCAATCAGATGTAGAAGGTCATGTCATTAAATGTTGGAAAGCACATGAAAATTCTCATCCCAAGTATTCTGGGAAAAAATTTCAGTATTCTCAAGGAATTAGCAGTCCCAGGTGATTTCTAGGCATCAAAAACAGGTAACTATGCAGTAAGAAGTGGTACAAAAAGGGCCAAACTCAAAGGACAGGGTCTTTGGGAGAGTTTGGGTGGGTAGGTTGGGTAAAGGAGATGAGGAATAACAGCAAATTCTCAGCTGTTCATGTTGTCCATTTGGAATGGAGATGAGCCTTTGTCTAAGTGGGTGGAAAGGGAAGAAATCTAGTTTGTTTTTCTGCATTGACATGATATTTTGTCCATATCCCTCCCCTATCATTACTTAGAATTAAGGCTGAGGTGGTTTGTTGTAAAATTTATAAAAGATGCTGTTAGAAGCAAGTCTGTAGTGAATTAAAAATTTAAAAACAATGTGAACATAATTATTTGATTTTTTATGAAGAACACTTTGAATCCAATCTTTGAACTTAATCTTTCCTGTTCAAGAGAGATAGACTTTCCTTTTAATGGTAGTATTTTAAACTGTGATACTTTTTCCTTACACATTTTAGTGAAATTCTGTGGAAATTTAGACAAAATAAAGAGCTCAAGATTTCCTCTTTCAGCGAGTTGTTAAATTTATATTATGGACTTTGTGGAAAGTTTTAAATGATTTGTTTTCCATTAAAGAGGCAGAGAGGGCAAATTTCTTTTTTTTTCTTTTTGTTACATTAATAAACCTAAGGAAAACAATTTTACATGTAGGATCACACAGGTTGACTTTTCCTTTCACTTCTTCCATTTCTTATTTTCTTTATTCTCCACCCTCTCATCCTTTTCCCCCTGGAGTCTTTCTTTCCTACCCTCCTTTCTTTCAATTTGCATTGGCAAAAAATTATTGATCATTAGAAAATGCAAATACAGTCTGCTATTTTTTAATATAAATTATTTTATTATCACTAATCTACAATTACACGTGCAATATTATGGTTATTGAACTACCCCTTCATCAGGCCACCCCCCACCAACCCCATTACAGTCACTGTCCATCAGCGTAGTGAGATGCTATAGAATCACTACTTGTCTTCTCTGAGTTGTACAGCCCTCCCCGTGCCCCCCCAACATTACATCTAATCGTAATGCCCCTTGTTCCCTCTTATCCCTCCCTTCCCACCCAGTTTCCCCAATCCCTTTCCCTTTGGTAACTATTAGTCCGTTCTTGGGTTCTGTGAGTCTGCTGCTGTTTTGTTCCTTCAGTATTTTTTCTTTGTTCTTAATACTCCACATATGAGTGAAATCATTTGATACTTGTCTTTTTCGGCTTGGCTTATTTCACTGAGCATAATACCCTCTAGCTCCATCCATGTTGTTGCAAATGGTAGGATTTGTTTTCTTCTTATGGCTGAATAATATTCCATTGTGTATATGTACCACTTCATCTTTATCCATTCATCTACTGATGGACACTTAGGTTGCTTCCATTTCTTGGCTATTGTAAACAGTGCTGCAATAAACATAGGGGTGCATCTGTCCTTTTCAAATTGGGCTGTTGCATTCTTAGGGTAAATTCCTAGGGGTGGAATTCCTGGGTCAAATGGTATTTCTATTTTGAGTTTTTTGAGGAACCTCCATACTGCTTTCCACAATGGTTGAACTAACTTGCAATCCCACCAGCAGTGTAGGAGGGTTCCCTTTTCTCCACATCCTCGCCAACATTTGTTGTTGTTTGTGTTTTGAATGTTGGCCATCCTCACTGGTGTGAGGTGATATCTCATTGTGGTTTTAATCTGCATTTCTCTGATGATTAGCGATGTGGAGCATCTTTTCATGTGCCTGTTGGCCATCTGAATTTCTTCTTTAGAGAAGTGTCTATTCATGTCCTCTGCCCATTTCTTAATTGGATTATTTGCTTTCTGTTTGTTAAGGTGCAGTTCTTTATATATTTTGGATGTCAACCCTTTATCAGATACGTTTTTATGAATATATTCTCCCATACTGTAGGATGTCTTTTTGTTCTACTGATGGTGTCCTTTGCTGTACAGAAGCTTTTCAGCTTGATATAGTCCCACTTGTTCATTTTTGCTTTTGTTTCCCTTGCCCGGGGAGATATGTTCATGAAGAAGTCGCTCATGTTCATGTCCAAGAGATTTTTGCCTATGTTTTTTCGAAGAGTTTAATGGTTTCATGACTTACATTCAGGTCTTTGATCCACCTTGAGTTTACCTTTGTGTATGAGGCTAGACAGTAGTCCAGTTTCATTCTCTTACATGTAGCTGTCCAGTTTTTCCAACACCAGCTGCTGAAGAGGCTGTCATCTCCCCATTGTATATCCAAGGCTCCTTTATCAAATATTAATTGACTGTATATGTTTGGGTTAATGTTTGGATTTTCTATTCTGTTCCACTGGTCTGTGGGTCTGTTTTTGTGCCAATACCAAATTGTCTTGATTACTGTGGCTTTGTAGTAGAGCTTGATGTCAGGGAGTGTAATTCCCCCTGTTTTATTCCTCCTTCTCAGGATTGCTTTGGCTATTCGGGGTCTTTTGTGCTTCCATATGAATTTTAGAATTATTTGTTCCAGTTCATTGAAGAAAGCTGTTGGTAGTTTGATAGGGATTGCATTGAATCTGTAGATTGCTTTAGGTAGTATAGCCATTTTGACAATATTTATTCTTCCTAGCCAAGAGCATGGGATGCATTTCCATTTGTTAGTGTCCTCTTTAATTTCTCTTAGGAGTGTCTTGTAGTTTTCAGAGTACAGGTCTTTCACTTCCTTCGTTAGGTTTATTCCTAGGTATTTTATTCTTTTTGATGCAATTGTGAATGGAATTGTTTTTCTGATTTCTCTTTCTGTTAGTTCATCATTAGTGTATAGGAAAGCAACAGATTTCTGTGTGTTAATTTTGTATCCTGCAACTTTGCTGAATTCAGATATTAGTTCTAGTAGTTATGGAGTGGAGTCTTTAGGGTTTTTTATGTACAATATCATGTCATCCGCAAAAAGTGACAATTTGACTTATTCTTTACCAATCTGGATGCCTTGTATGTCTTTGTTTTGTCTGATTGCTGTGGCTAGGACCTCCAGTACTATGTTGAATAACAGTGGAGAGAGTGGGCATCCTTGTCTTGTTCCCGATCTTAGATGAAAAGCTTTCAGCGTCTCGCTGTTAAGTATGATGTTAGCTGTGGGTTTGTCATATAAAGCATTTATGATGTTGAGGTACTTGCCGTCTATACCCATTTTGTTGAGAGTTTTAATCAGGAATGGATGCTGAATTTTGTCAAATGCTTTTTCAGCATCTGTGGAGATGATCATGTTGTTTTTGTTCTTCTTTTAGTTGATGTGGTGGATGATTTTGTTGGATTTTCGAATGTTGTACCATCCTTGCATCCCTGGGATGAATCCCACTTGATCATGGTGTATGATCTTCTTGATGTATTTTTGAATTCGGTTTGCTAATATTTTGTTGAGTATTTTTGCATCTACGTTCATCAGGGATATTGGTCTGTAATTTTCTTTTTTGGTGAGGTCTTTGCCAGGTTTTGGTATTAGAGTAATGCTGGCTTCATAGAATGAGTTTGGAAGTATTCCCTCCTCTTCTATTTTTTGGAAAACTCTAAGGAGAATCAGTGTTATTTCTTCTCTATATGTCTGGTAGAATTCAGAGGTGATTCCGTCAGCCCCAGGGGTTTTGTTCTTGGGTAGTTTTTTGATTACCAATTTGATTTTGTCGCTGGTGATTGGTCTGTTTAGCTTTTCTGTTTCTTGATTGGTCAGTCTTGGAAGGTTGTATTTTTCTAAGAAGTTGTCCATTTCTTCTATGTTTTCCAGCTTGTTAGCATATGGATTCTCATAATATTCTCTTATGATTCTTTGTATTTCTGTGGGGTCCATCATGATTTTTCCGTTTTTATTTCTGATTGTGTTTATGTGTGTAGATTCTCTTTTTCTCTTAATGAGTCTGGCTAGGGGTTTATCTATTTTGTTCATTTTTTTCAAAGAACCAGGACTAGGTTTCATTGATTTTTTTTCTATTGTTTTATTCTTCTCAATTTTATTTATTTCTTCTCTAATCTTTATTATGTCCCTCCTTCTGGTGACTTTGGGCCTCATTTGTTCTTTTTCCAATTTCAGTAATTGTGTCTTTAGATTATTCATTTGGGAATGTTCTTCCTTCTTTAAATAGGCCTGGATTGCAATATACACGCCTCTTAAACTGCCTTTGCTACGTCCCACAGAAGTTGTGGCTTTGTGTTGTTGTTGTCATTAGTCTCCATGTATTCTTTGATTTCTGTTTTGATATGGTCGTTAACCCATTGATTAATTAGGAGAGTGTTGTTAAGTCTCCATGTATTTGTTAGCCTTTTTGATTTCTTCCTAAAATTTATTTCTAGTTTTATACCTTGGTGATCTGAGAAGTTGGTTGGTAGGATTTCAATATTTTAAAATTTACTGAGGTTCTTTTTGTGGCCTAGTATGTGGTCTATTCTGGAAAATGTTCCATGTGCAATTGAGAAGAATGTGTATCCTGCTGCTTTTGGGTGCACAGTTCTGTAGATGTCTGTTAGGTCCATCTGTTCTAGTGTGTTGTTCAGTGCCTCTCTGTCTTTACTTATTTTCTGTCTGCTTGATCTGTCCTCTGGAGTGAGTGGTGTGTTGAAGTCTCCTAAGATGAATGCATTGCTGTCTATTTCCTCCTTTAATTCTGTTAGTATTTGTCTCACGTATGCTGGCGCTCCTGTGTTGGGTGCATATATATTTATAATGGTTATATCTTCTTGTTGGACTGACCCCTTTATCATTATGTAATGTCCTTCTTTATCTTTTGCTACTTTCTTCGTTTTGAAGTCTATTTTGTCTGATACAAGTACTGCAACACCTGCTTTTTTCTCTTTGTTGTTTGCATGAAATATCTTTTTCCATCCCTTCACTTTTAGTCTGTGTATATCTTTGGATTTGAGGTGAGTTTCTTGTAGGCAGCATATAGATGGCTCTTGCTTTTTTATCCATTCTGTTCCTCTGTGTCTTTTGATTGGTGCATTCAGTCCATTTACATTTAGGGTGATTATTGATAGATATGTACTTATTGCCATTGCTGGCTTTAGATTCGTGGTTACCAAGGGTTCAAGGGTTGCTTCTTTACTATCTAACAATCTAACTTAACTTTCTTGTTAAGTTATTGTAAACAGAGTCTGATGTTTCTTTATTTCTCTCCCTTCTTATTCCTCCTACTCCATTCTTTCTATAGTAGGTGTTTCATTCTTTGCCTTTAGTTAGTATTTGGATGGTCTGCTTTCTTTGCTATGATTTTATTTTCTCTGGTGACATCTTTTTAGCCTTAGGTGTGCCTCAATCTAGAGCAGTCCATTTAAGATGTCCTGTAATGGTGGTTTATGAGAGGCAAACTCTCTCAACTTTTGTTTGTCTGGAAATTGTTTAATCCCTCCATCATATTTAAATGATAATCATGCTGGATACAGTATTCTTGGTTCGAGGCCCTTCTGTTTCATAACATTAAATATATCATGCCATTCTCTTCTGGCCTGTAAGGTTACTGTTGAGAAGTCTGATCGTCTGATGGGTTTTCCTTTGTAGGTGATCTTTTTTCTCTCTCTAGCTGCCTTTAATACCCTGTCTTTATCTTTGATCTTTGCCATCTTAGTTATTATGTGTCCTGGTGTTGTCTTCCTTGGGTCCTTTGTGTTGGGAGATCTGTGGACTTCGGTGGACTGCGAGACTATTTCCTTCCCCAGCGAGGGAAAGTGTTCAGCAATTATTTCTTCAAAGATACTTTCTCTCCCTTTTTCTCTCTCTTCTTCCTCTGGTACTCCTATAATGCGAATATTGTTCCGTTTGGATTGGTCACACAGTTCTCTTAATATTCTTTCATTCCTAGAAATCCTTTTACCTCTCTCTGCCTCAGCTGCTCTGTAGTTCTGTTCTCTGATTTCTATTCCATTAACAGTCTCTTGCATCTCATCCATTCTGCTGTTAAGCCCGTCGATCGCCTGGCTGATTTCTGCATTATCTTTCCTCACTTCCCTGACTTCCTCCCTCAGCTCTTGCACATTTCTCTGTAGGTCCATCAGCATGGTTATGACTTTTATTCTGAATTCTTTTTCAGGAAGACTGTGCATTTCCATCCCTTCAGACTCCCTCTCTGGGGTTGTCTGGTTGATTTTGGTCTGAACCATATTCCTCTGTCTTTTCATGGCTATAGAATTGGTCACTGGTAGTTGCCACGTATGTCAGCTGGGCTCTTTAAGACTTTAAAAAAGAAAGAAAGAAAGAAAGGTAGGGAGGGAGGAGGGAGGGAGGGAGGTGGGAGGGAGGGAGGGAGGAAGGAAGGAAGGAAGGAAGGGAAAGAAAGAGAAAGAAAGAAGAAAGAAAGAAAAGAAAAAACAAAACAAAAAACAAAAAAAATGCCCACTGGACGTAGATTCTGTGGGAATGCTGTAGGTGGCGCTATTGCCCCACTATTCCTCAGCCGTGGCTGCGCCGCTCTGCAGGGCCCTTTATCGCTCTGCCAGGGGTGGGAACGAACAGGAGGCTGTTGATCTCAGTGAGAAGTGCAAGTATGGCTACGCTTCCTCAGTCGCCAGGTAAGGCGTCTGAAACTCCCCAGGACTCCCAGCCTGCTGGGCTTAGTGTGCTTGGTAGATCTGGCTCCTCCGCTGGGCTCCTGTCTCTTTAAGACCGCTGAAGAAAGCGCGCGGTTTTTTTTTTCCTTCCCGGGAGCCGGCTGCAAGCACCCTGGCGTGTTCCCCACTCAGATCCTGCCCCTCTGTCCCTCCAATCTCCGCTGCACTGCGCAATGTGGGTCAGCGCTCCCCGCGCAGATCTCCGGGGCTGGCTACTTCGCGGGTTGTACTTCCACTCCCTCCCGGCTCTGAATCCTCTCCTCCCGCCAGTGCGCTGGGGTGGGGGAGTGCTCGGTCCCGCTGGGTCGCAGCTCCGTATCTTACCCGCCTCTTCGGGTGCCGAGTCCTGTCGGGTGTAGCTGCACGCTGTGCGCTTTCCTGTGTATTTTGGTCACTCTTTTAGGAATAGATGTATTTGCTGTGTTTTCGTAGATAAATATAGTGTTGGGAGGAGATTTCTGCCGCCCTGCTCACACCACCATCTTCCCGGAAGTCCCAGTCTGCTATTTTTATTGAAGTTTATTTTCTATTATATTTCTCATTTCATGTGCAGTTTTATGCTCTGTTCTTCTTCATAGCTCCATCCCTGCCTTGGCCCTTTCTTTGATCTTGCCTTTTATGACATCTGGCCTTGGTAATCTTCTCCTTGTATACCAGTCTTTAATCATGCTTCCTTTCTTTAGAAAGCCTTTCTGAATCAGGAAGAAAAGTTACTGCCTTGTTTCTTCCCATTATTTGTACCCAAGTTTACCTGCATTCCTTATCTTACAGATGATTGCCCATCCCACCTGTGTCTTCACCAGCCTACTTTAAGTTAGTTAAAAAAAAAAAATCCTGCAAGTAAAAGTGTTTCATCTATACAACTGATTGTTTTCAAAAGGAAAAATTTATTTAACCAACCGGGTTTTTTGTTTTTTTGTATTTTATTCACCTGACACCAAATAAAATGGTTTGACTATTTATATAAATTAAATTGACTAGTACAGTCATTATATGGAAGTCACTCCGTTGCCTTCATTTTATGCTAGTTAACTAACTTCACTGAAATACGCATAATACCTACACTATAACCAATCAGTAAATGTTGAACTAAGTTAATTTAATTTTAAATAAAAATATTTCTCTTTACATCTCTGTACATCATCATTAGCCATGTTGAGTCCATCTCAAAATGATCATAAAACATAGTGCTTGAATATCTATGAGTGTATTTCATCACTTAACTGCCTAGGTCTTTTACATTTGAAGCAAACTTACAAGTAAATATGTAAACAAACTCTATTAATTTGAGCTTGAATAATCATGCCAATATTACCCTTGATGTTAATGGATTTATAGTTGGCTAGGTTGTATTGTTGTAACAATTGTAATAGTACTGTGTTATATTGTTACTGGACAGCAGTGAAATTCTATATTGAATTGGTATGAGAAAATGTTTCTCAATTTTATTGGCTAGAATGAAGCAGCATCATTTTCATTGGCATAAGGCAATTAAATCTCAGCTTTGAAATTGTATTATTATTTGGATGTTGTGCCTCTTAAAAGAGTAATTTAGGCTTTCTTTAAGGGTATGCATTCTTTTTTTGGCAGGACTGTATTTTTAAAAATATGCTGCCTTTTTTGTTGGTGTTTATATGAGATATCAGATTCTTTTGGTTCCTTTTGAAAACAAGCAAGAAAGGTTTAAGGATTCAGCTATGCATTCTTTTTACGTTAATATGTCATCTTGTATAGCTAAGAAAAGATCTCGTTCTTTAATTTACTACACATTATTTATTGTTTGAACAATAATTACTGATATGTAGCATACAATTTCTTTGCTCAGGGGACAATAATGTGAAGTCACAGTACCTGTAACAACTTATTAGACCCCCAAATGTATCTATGTTGTGTTTCACAGAGGGCTAGCATTGTGATATTAGGTGTATGTGTATCTGTGTAATAATCTAAGACAGTTAGCCTTTTATAAATACGTCATTTTTCATAGTTGAGATAAATTGTTATACAGTCAGTTGATTTAAAGAAAATGAAAACCATACCATAACGTTCCACCTGAGAACATTTTGATATTAAGTACAATTTTATGGGGAAAACGATGATAAAAGTATTTATTAAGGAAATCAAATTAGATGAATTTCCAACTATTGGTGTGTTTTTCTGTTTGGAGATATATAATACAGATTCCATTGCCATTGTTGAAATCAAATGGTATAAGTAAATATTGTGCTGAAAACCAAAGCATCTCCATGTTGATCAAAATATCCTAAATTGAAATACTAGCCATTAAATTTATCTTTTAAGAAGTTCAATTGGTGCCACTTTAGCTGAAAAATGCAATTTAATCAGCAGAAGTTGGACTTGATAGAACTTTAGAAATTTTGCTGCCAAGAAAGAATTATGAAAGCACCAAGCATCCTTCTGAAAGCTGGATCTCTTATAACAACAAAGTGAGTATGATCTAGGGTTTATTTAAATGCGCTTTGCCCTTTGTGTCTCAAACTAAAGTTTGTCTCATTCATAGATTACATGATGAAAATTTCTATAGACCTTTGAATGGCCTTTGCTGAAATTGAGGTTTTGTGTAATTTTTTTTAAGTTCTTATCACTTTCAGAAATTCAGTCACTATTTCCGTGATTTTTGTTTGTTTTGAATGGGCCACATTAAATGAGGGTGTCAATATCAAAATTAGAAATGATGAAAACTTTGTACAATCCTGGACATTCTCACTGTCCTATTTCAGCCCCTTCCTGAAGACTACCATGAGGGTTTATGATAAGAATAAAAAGTTTTCCATTAAAAAATTATACTGAAAATGAGTAAACTGATTTTTAGTAAAATCTTTTCCTTTTGCTTCCTAATATATTTATAGTTTGTATATCAGAGAAGATCTTTGAAACCTTATTAATCAGTGGTTTAGAAGGATTATGTGCTTACACATCTGGAAACAAAATGTCGTAAAATGTATTTTTTCCTTCTGTGCCTCTGCCCCATGACAGAAGGGACATCAGTTCTCAAAACTTGCTATTTTATATGAATTAGATCATGTTTGAAGGGGAAGAGGGACTGTCAAGAGGGAATGGTGAGAACCTCTGATATACGTGTAAGTAAACTGGGACAAGGAATGGTTAAGTGACGTCCCTAAGGTGGTGAGTAGTGGAACCAGACCTAAGACTCAGCTGTTCAGGTTCAAGCTCAGCACTTGGTAAGGGGCGTCACTGAGGAACCACTCTACTCTGCTCTCTCTTTCTAATTCTGGTTATATTGCTGTTCTGTGAGCTAAGGGTGGGAGTGCAGTGACAGTTATACCTCCCCAGCTTTGTGACTCAACTGTGACATTTCCATGGGTGTAAAAGAGGGGGGGATGTAGAATTCTAAGGCCATTCCAACCAGCTGCATGCCGGCTACACCACTGAGTGGTGAGACTAAACTGGATCCAGGAAACACTGACAAGGCTCTGGCTCTGGGGCCATTCTTGTGGTTTGTATCTCTTAGGACAGAAGTTAAACTCTCTGGGTATGTGTGTCCAGACAGGTGCTTGGAAATCCAAGGAGCTTTTCTCTGAGCTTGAACTGTCCATAGTGATGCTTCCTGATCAACTGACTCTATGTTTAAACTTGACTTTTTTTGTTCAAGAGGAATCCAACAAAAATAGCCAGGTTGCAAATTTTTCCTGACCTATAGCACCATGAAATTTTCTCAAAAATAGCCTTCCTTTTGTCTCCCACAACTTTTAGCTAAAAGAAAGTGAGATAGAAAGGCTGTGGGCCTCTGTGCCTGTGCCTTGTCCCTTTGGCTTTCTTACTCTTGTGTATCTTTTCAGTTTCTCTGCCTCCAGTACTCCATCATTCTTGGGTTTTTTGTTGCTTCTTCCAAGGAGACAGCAAATTGAATAAGAATTAGGTGTTGCCATGGGTACTGTGTTCTGTAGGGCTTCACTTACACCCATGTTGCCTAAGCATTACAGTCTTAAGTTGACAAATATTTGAAAGGCATTAAGAGCATCTTGGAAGAAGGAAATTAGGCAGAAACCATGCTTAAATATTTAAAGAGAAACAGATTCTAGTCACTGAAAACTGAAACTACCACTCTCCTAGGAAGTGAAGGAATTTTGCTGTCACCCTTCAGTTAGAGAAGAGAAGGTTATATGATATGTCCTAATTCTCTAGATGAACATGTTTAATCAGCCGTCAGAATTGGAATGACTGTTTCATCACTGAGTAGATGTAACAGAATTCTTTGAAATATTTCCCATGCATATTTGTGAAAGATGGGCTGTACATATTGTCTTCCCCTGAAGTATCCTTATTTTGAACCATAAATATAGGGAAAAAAACAAAAATTGTAATTACACACCAGGAATCTAAACTTACACTTTTAAAATAAGGTATTTTGCGCAGTTCTTCTTAGGTGTGGTTTATTAAATTTGACAGTGTGACATCTAAACGATCTATAAAGAATTAAAACAATACTTTTCAGTAAATAATGTTCTTACTTGGGAAAGATTCACTTTCTTTTACATAAGTATTAGTCTAGTGAGCCCTATGTATTACTATTATCATGGTCTGAGAATTATTCATTTATTTAAGAAATAGTTATTGGATCCCTGAAATACAGTAGGAACTTTTCCAAATGTGTGGGATATTGGGAAAAACCATACATATTCCTGCCCTCCTGGAGCTTATATTTTAATATAGGGAGACACACATTAACAAGTAAGACAATAAATGAATGAACATTTCAGACATGAAAAAAATGCTGTAAGGACATAGACTCAAAAATGTATAATAGAGCTTGTCTGAGTTGAGATATGCTGCATTTGGAAATATGAGTAATGAGAAGTAGTCAGGCATGGAAATAACTGGAGGAAAAGTTTTCA
The DNA here is from genome assembly GCA_032199065.1 of Smutsia gigantea. Taxonomy (NCBI): domain Eukaryota; kingdom Metazoa; phylum Chordata; class Mammalia; order Pholidota; family Manidae; genus Smutsia; species Smutsia gigantea. Next base: position 14,776 of record JAVSCE010020411.1, read on the forward strand.
AGCCAAAGAGGATAGCAGAAACAATAGCCTCAAAGCTGCAAGAAGCATACTTGAGAAACATGCAAAGCCAGTGAGACTGGAGTCTAATGAACATGGTAGAGTGCAGCAGGAGATGAAATCAGAACAGAAGGCAGGTACCAGGCCACACAGGTCCTCTTGACTATGAGAAGGGTCTGACTTTGCCTTGCAATGCATTCTAATTTTTAAGATAATATAAGCTGGATTTTTTTTTTAATTTCATAAAAGCTTTCAAAGATTAATTACAATTTCTAAGTCTCTGTGGATATATCTATATCTTACTAACACATTAAATCACAAGAGAGAAATAATTTAGAAAACCAGAAATCAATGGTGGAGACAAGATTAGACTTTCATTAACTTAAGCTAATACAATGCTATAAATATAGGTAACCCAAATTGTGTCATTTTCTTTATGTAATGTAGAATTACATGTATAAGTAATTTTAACGCCTCTTAGCCTTTTTTGTACCTGAAGCTAAGTTTTAAAAAATAAATCTAAACAGAAAAGTACAAATCTGTTTTTGAGAAAGGTAGCCATAAAAATCATCCCAGTTTCTAGGAACAACAAATACTGGTGAGGATGTGGAGAAAGGGGAACCCTCCTACACTGCTGGTGGGAATGTAAAATAGTTCAGCCATTGTGGAAAGCAGTATGGAGGTTCCTCAAAAAACTCAAAATAGAAATACCATTTGACCCAGAAATTCCACTCCTAGGAATTTACCCTAAGAATGCAGGATCCCAGTTTCAAAAAAACTTATGCACCCCTATGTTTATCGCAGCACTATTTACAAAAGCCAAGACATGGAAGCAACCTAAGTGTCCATCAATAAATGAATGGATAAAAAAGATGTCGTACATATACACAATGGAATATTATTCAGCCATAAGAAGAAAACAAATCCTACCATTTGCAAGTACATGGATGGAGCTAGAGGATATTATGCTCAGTGAAATAAGCCAGGCAGAGAAAGAGAAGTACCAAATGATTTCACTCATCTGTGGAGCATAAGAACAAAGCAAAAACTGAAGGAACAAAGCAGCAACAGACTCACAGAACCCAAGAATGGACTAACAGTTGCCAAAGGGAAAGGGACTGGGGAGGGTGGGTGGGAAGGGAAGGAGAAGGGAAATAAGGGGCATTACGATTAGCACACAGAATGTAGGGGGCTGGGCACAGGGAAGGCAGTATAGCACAGTGAAGACAAGTAGTGACTCTATAGCATCTTACTATGCTGATGGACAGTGACTGTAATGGGGTATGTGGTGGGGACTTGATAATGGGGAGAATCTAGTAACCACAATGTTGCTCATGTGATTGTATATTAATGATAACAACAACAAAAAAGAACCACCCCAGAATAACCATAAGAATGAAAAAAAAAATCATCCCAGTTTCAATATGAATGTGTTCTTTGGCTATTTGCTCACAGTGGTTTAGTTGTAAACAAGGCCAGGAGCCAAGCAACAAACAACATGGTATTGAAATTCATAAATAAATTGAATATCAAAATATCACATACTTTGCTGCTTAGAGGCAATGGCCTAAATCTCATGAGAATTTAGTAAGTGAACCGATACAATTTCATGGTGATCTTGGATCACCTGTGAGCTTGATCATTTACCTCTTCATGCATATATTCTTTATTCTATAATATTCAATATACCTTTCAGATACTTGAAGGCCTACTATAATTCTCTATAGAATGTAGCATTAAACATAGTTTGCCAGACATTTTATTGATTTTACTTTTGGCATACGTGAAGTCTGTTTACTTTCTTCCTAGGCATTTCCTCAATAGAAAACAAAGTTATTAATTTTTTTGTTCCATCATACAATGTTTACTGGGCACTTTCAAAATCTCACATACTTTAGGGGAAATTAGTATTTTTATTTTACAATGAGGAGTTACTGTTGATTTTTCTCTCAGCTTCTTTCCTTGACTTCCATTTTGTCTTTTTGGGGGATTAATTTATGAGTAAATTGCTTTAGTATGGAGCCATTGGAGTGATATATCTATCTCCCAGACTTGCAGTTACTCAGGTTAAGTATTCAAAATATTAATAACATGCCAGCAAATATTTGAAAGACAAATTAAACTCTAAATAGAGTTCTTGGAATTTTATTCAATATGGCCTTTTTAACATTGAGATATCACTAAACATCAAATATAAAGTAAAATGTTATTTCAAAGGATTGATGAACAGGCTTTAAAAAGAAGCAAAAAATAAATTTCCTTCTTTCTCTCTCTCTATGTATACACAATGGTGCTTATGCTAGAGAATATAAAATATATAGCATATTACTCCACTCTAGTTGACATTCACTAGAGACACAATATTTAAAAGGAATATTTAAAATTTAAAAACGAATTTAATGCACAATAAAATAAATGGTAAAAAAATAGTAAGTCCTATAAGTGCTATGTAAACTTAGAGGAGAGAGATTTGTCACCATGTGGAGAAGCTGAAGATTTCATGTGGGAAGCAGGACATGGAGTGGAGCTGCGTAAGAGGCTGCGTTTGGGAAAGTGCCCAGTTAGGACAGAGGTTCTGACATGAACGCACTGAAGTGACAGTGACCAAGGTAAGCCAGATTAGATTGTTGCAGTGCCAGATTTCTTTTTGGAAAGAGTGGATCGGATTGGATTTGTAGAGGTCCTTAAATACTGTGCTTAGTAAGAGTTTGGTTTTATCACAAGGCCTTTGGAGTCAGTGAAGAATTTTGACATGGGGAGTGGCATGAGGAACATGATATTGTAGGACTAGCAAGACATATTTGAGAGGGCATAGCAGCTGACCTATGTCACAGCATCTCTATATGGTGTGGTACAGAGACACCAACCTGTCTGCAGTAAGAGACTAAGGGACTTGTTCAGGAGCCATGGTTGTAGACATTTTCATGAACCATTGAGAAAATACCCTTACCAAAGAATGGAGGTGGGTGACACTGATAGAGATGGTGTGAGGAATGCCAAAAGAGTTAGAAGCCATGTAGAACTGTAGACAGTGAGTAATATGAGCTCCTCTTGGGGTTAGTTATTTGCATGTAAAATCTATATTTTTAAAAGGACAGCGAATTCGGAAAACAAAGCGAAGAAGATCATATTTCAATTCAACTAATATAGGCTTTATTTATTTATTTAGGGCCAGATAGATAATATTTTAAGCTTTGTGGCAAAATATCTATCTGGCCACGTGGTCTCCCTTTGCAATTACTCAGCTCTGCTGTTGTAGCAAGAAAAACATCCATAAGAAAATATGTAGACAAATGGGTATTGTAATGTGTTCCAATAAAATATTATTTACAAAAACAGGTGACAGGCCCATTTGACCCATGCATAGTATATGACCCAACTCCTGGCATATACTGTTGTGTTTGAACGTGAATCTAGAAAATGTCTTTGAATCTATGTTACTATACTTTTAAGAGGTCACAAGTACATGAAAACTATATAGGGGCAATGGTTATATATTTACCTTTATGAAGACCCATGGCATGGAATCTTTAGATATCTTTCAAGTCAGAGCATATTAGAAACCTCAGTTCTTGTCCTAAACCACTGGCTTGGTTTTGTCCTATAGGCACTGGTTGTGTTTCTATTTTTTTCTTGACCTCTGGTAACCTCAGAATAAAATTGTATTCCATTTCAAGTAACTATTCAGAACCTGTAGTTATACATTTCACATACTAACTCTTCCATACCTTATTTTCTTATGATTTACCTTTATCTGAATTTTTAAAAATCCTTTCTAGAACAAGGTAAGATGTAAATAACACTACATTCTATATTTTCATCAGAGATCCACTGCTAATATGTCTGTGAGCAGAGCAATACTTACTTTCCAGGAGTGAAGGTGGCATGGCATTTCAATCATGTTTGCCCCTAAATTAGGACAGATTGCACTGTTCTTGTTCAGTTTCCACAACCGAAACTATTTTCTCAAAAATTGTAACTTTCGTGTGACCTCACTATTGGAGAGCATTTATTGAATCTGTTACCCTCCTACTTTAAAAAAATAGGTAGTTTGTTCTTCTGAATCTTCTGCTGTGTTTGTTGTCACACATGCCTTTCAAATGACTTTTCAACACTCAGGACTTCACTGGTCCTGGTAGGAAGCTGCTATGACCTCAGAATTTTTCTCTCTTTTATGAATGTGTGACCAGGAAAACATTCTGGGGATTAGAACTGAGATACTAAATACTGTTCTCTTTTTCTCCAGAATGCTACATGAGGTTTTCTCATTCCAAAGGTGAAATCCGGGACTGTTATGTATTTTGATTTTTTTGTTTTGTTTTACATTCTCTTCATGTGAAATAATACCGTTGCCCTCTAATTTTAATAATAGGTCTTATTCATACACTGGAATTAAATAGTTCGACTGATTTTGACTGTTCCATTAAATTAATAGTGTGATGTGTTTGTTAGACTCTTCTAGCAATGATATAATGGACAAGAGAACTCTTCATCTGGCCAGTTGCCTGAAAAAAAATGTTATCGATTAGGTGTAACTTGATAGTTATTCTTAGACATTATCTACAGGACTCATGGGAGATGATTCAATCATTAAAGTTCATCTTTAAAGTTAATAAAAAATAGAAGAGCACCCTATCAGGAAAAGATGTTAGGAAAACCCTAGGAGTTAAGAGTTTTATTCCACATTATAAGTTCCTATATTTAGATTACTAATTATTTCACTATAATCATTTTGTATGGTTTAGTGTTGTAAGGAATTGGAAATTACAAGTTGCATTTCAGTGAGCCTGCAACAGAGACAAAATGGTGATTGATGGGTCTTAGGTATATCAGAACCAGGTTTCAATGAATCTCATTGCCCAGCCACAATTACAGGGATCATAAAAGGCTTGATCCTGTACTAATTTTATTGCAGTGAAATATACAGAGTATCTCAAATATTAGCAAACAGGGTCAAGTTAAATAGTTTAAGTTAGTGCTAATAAAAAGATGGCATCAAGTTCTCCTAAGGCAAATTCAATTTGAATTTCCCATGGCAAAATAAAATTAACATTTCATTGTAGATATTGATGATTAGGGATGCAGGGCCTGTAAAGAATGATGCAAATGGGGTATACATATTTAACCCTGAAAACGTCCTGATTATTTAAAAATAACTATTTCAAGGTAAAAATTGATTTGGGTTCTGAATTATGTGGGGTTATTTTTCATATCACAAAACATCAAAAACAGAGCAACCAGTGGAGATTTTGCAACAAATGAATAAACCATGACTATATCTGATGATAAAATACAGTTTATCTCATGAATAACTCCACTGAATTTACTCAGCATGCTTTCTCTGAAAGGAGAATGAGAACAAGGTGGAACAATTGTAATTGCCTTTCCCAAATTATGCACCTCAGATGTTCCTAGACCTACAAAAATGGTTGTGTTTGTGGAAAATCTACTCCTACCAGTGAGCTGAGGCACCCTACTTCAGGCCAAAACATGTCTGGAAAATGCTTCTGCTCTGAAAAGCGCTGTTGACTTAAGAGTGGCATTTATTCAGGCCATTTATGGACTACTATTAGTGCTCAAGATGGAGTGAAAACTAACCTTACAGCTCTCTGGGTCAGACTTACTATTACATATCATCTTTATAGAATCTAGGCATACAAATGATTTCACTCATCTGTGGAGTATAACAACAAAACAGAAACTGAAGGAACAAAGCAGCAGCAGACTCACAGAACCCAAGAATGGACTAGCAGTGGGAAAGGTGGGTGGGAAGGGATGGATAAGGGGATTAAGGGGCATTATGATGAACACATGTAATATGGGGGGGCACGGGGAAGGCATTGTAGCACAGAGAAGACAAGTAGTGACTCTATAGCATCTTACTATGCTGATGGACAGTGACTGCAATGGGGTATGTGGTGGGGACTTGATAATAGGGGGGAATGTAATAACCACAATGCTGCTCATGTGAAACCTGAGCATAAGATTGTATATCAATGATATATTAAACACACAAACACACACACTAATCTAGGCATACACATATCTACAACACAGGATGTAGTTAGCACAGAAACAGTCTATTTCAAATTTGGGATAACTGTATTATATAACTAGTTATAATATAATCTAATAATAGAACACAAATGGACCCCTTGTTGGAAAAATCTATACCAACTCTAATAAGGATTCCATTTTACACTTAAATATAATCTACTGAGTTTTATTTTTGTCACGACTTAATGAAACTTAAAAGTTACACTTTAAAATTGTACATGAACATTATGATGACTCATCTTTAGCGTTCTAAATGTTTCTTCTTCATTCCTGAGGTTAGAGAGGATAAAACAGAGACCAAAGAAGGGAATCATGGCGATCACTTTGTATAACTACAGCTTTACCTTGTTATTTCTGTGAGCCCACATGGCTGCAGTTTCATCTTTCATAAGACTACTCACTTGATTACCTAATTCCACAACTGCTTGTGACTGTTAAGGTCCCCATTTGTTAACACCTATACTTCTTTGAACTAGATTCCCTTTTTTTTTTTTTTGCACAGACTCAAAGGAAGCACCCTCTTTCCCCCCCCCCCTAAAAAAAACACAACCTATGACCTCCCTGGCCTTTGTTTCATTATCTTTAAATTGAGGATAGTTGCCAAAGATCTCTCAAGATTTTTATTTTGTTTTGTTTTTGTTTTAAATCTAGGAATCTGGAAGTAAAATTGCAGCTATCTTTTAGGACAACGACTTATTTTTTCTAAACAGTGAAACAGAGTGAACAAAATGCTCTACGTGCCACAATTATAGCTCCAAAGAAAGTCTGTATTGCCAGGTTTACCATAATAGGATGTATATCACTGATGCGTCATTTTTGCCATTATTGAACAGCTGGAAGTGAAACAATTGTAGCCCTTGTGGATATAAAGCTAGGCAACTGACAAAATTTCAAGTCTATGTTAAGTCATTCCACCAGTTGATTCTAAGATATAAAAAGAAATAAAAAGTATATAGTGACTAAGGTGTCACACTTCCCTCCTTTAAAAATGAGATTAATTTTTCATTGATACTTAAAAAGTGAACTTCTCTATGAAAGTACCTACAAGATAGCCCTGCTGCCAAGAAAGTTATGTGGATGAAGGGAGTGGTTAATAAATATTTTTGAATAATTGAATGGTTTTAGAGACACTAGATTGTAATCCCAAAAAGTTTAACAACTTATTTAGTACTACAACAAAAAGGAAATTATGACTTTTTTTGGGGGTGATAAGATTTGAGGGAATCTTACTGAAGTAGAGTTGATATACAATATTACATTAGTTTCAAATATACAACACAGTGGTTCAACAGTTACCCATATTATTAAATCCTCACCCCAACTAGTGCAGTTAGTACCTGTCAACATAGAAATATGTTACAGAACCATTGACTATATATTCTTCCTGCTGCAGTTCCATCCCTGTGACCAACTTATGAATCAACACTGCTTCTTTCTCTTAAAAAGAAAAAAAAATCCTCCATTTACCTAAAATGCCCAATCCTTAACACATAGAAATCATTATTATTTAACTCACTTACTGAGAACTTGGGAAAGCCTTTGACTCTCTGGGCCTCAGTTTTCTAATCTCCTTGGTGGGGAGGATAAATTTAAATCTTCTCCAGGACCACTTCATATGTGGTTAATTGGAAGGACATTGTAGTAATTCACACTTTTGGACAAATCAGTTTGTTATGTTAGCTAGCTATTCATTCAGTGAAGATTCCAATGATTGGAATGCTGGACAGGTAAGTTTTTTTTGAAAAGCTGAATTCCACAAAGGAAGGTTGGAATTTTGAGGCTCCTTTCAAAGTAACAAATCTGTCCACTGTGAACACCTACTTTACAGTCAGGAAATGTTTGTTAAGAACCAGGTATGAGCTCCCCTACTGTGATGAGTCATGTTGGCAGTATAAAGAAAAACATGACTGCATCCTTACCTTCCAGGAGCCTGTTATGGATTTGAGGAAGACGGCCACATCACATTCTTTAGACAACTAAACAGGTTATAAGTGAACACTTATCACATTACCTATTTAAAAGTACATGGAGGAGGAAACATGTATGCACTGGACTTCAATAGGAGCCAAATCATAAATATTTTTGTGTCAATGAGTGGTACAAATAATAGGTGCTGTTGGAAAGATGAGGCTAAGATGAGGCTAAAGGAAAATATGGATGCAGCTCTACCTGCTTGTCCGTTATTTGCCCTCCTGTAGTTGGTGTGCATTTTAAAAAGAAAAACAAGAATTGTTTTTGAAAAAAATTGCTTTGTAATTGAAAAGGCAGTAAAATATTTTATTCACCAATATATATGATACCATGTTTTATTTCTTTGTGTAGTAAGTCTTAAAACAATTCATCAAACCTAATATGGATAAAACATTTCTCAAAAATCCTTTAAATTTCTTATTAACTCTAGATGATCAACAAATACCATTTAAGTTCTCTGAGAATGTCTTCCACTTCAAATGTAAGTCTTTTGGAAGACACGATGCTTTAGAAAGGATGGAAAGAAGGAGGAGGGGGTGCCCAAATAATTGATTGTACCATTTTTCAAAGCAGAGGCCATCTGTTTTAGAATTAGAATTAAAATGTAAATTATCAAAGGGGAATAATGAGAACCTCCTTTCAGACACGGCCAGTGCAATTAGAGGAAGAAAAGCAGTTGGGTAGGTTTTCTACTATGTACAAGTCATGAATGATGAACTGAAAGGCTGGGAGGGAAGTGATTTACAAGGAACTAAGTAGGCACAACCCATGGATTGTCTAATACTCTGGGTAGTTGAATTCATCCAGGAACAGCCCTTCAACTCTGCTGGAACTGAATCCAAATCACAAGATAACCACACAGAATTTAGGAAGTCACTGCATTGGTACCATAGCAGGATGTAAATTGAACTACAGGGCTGGTATGAGTTGCATTTCAATTCATGTGGTTTTATGTATCAAAACACAAGTCTTTGAGTACAATGCAGACAGTCACTGCCACATGGGAACAAAACAAAAAGATTAAGCCTGAGCTTAGTTTGTATTTTCCATATTAAACAGGACAAAAACCCATGAGAGCTTACAAAGCCAAGGATTTTCACAAATAAATTTTCTTTTATTTCTTTGTTCTAATTTAAATGCTTCAGCAAAGGTTGAAAGGGCTACACATAAGTCATACAGATATATGTTATATGAAGTGAACTTCTAATATTTAATGTTACTGAGACATGGTTCTATAATGAGGAATAAAAATATCAGTGAGGAAAAAAAATCGGAAATATATTGATTTATAACTGGGTTTTACACAAACTGAGAGCGAGGAAGGAAAGAACTTTAAACTCTCAAATTTGAGGAGTGTGAAGACCTTATACATATTTTTATGAAACATTGGTCAGTGATTTTGCCTTTTAGATGACCATTAAGTTAATATGGGCTATTGAGCAATTTCTATAGTGTCCAAACAGCTAAAGAACAGCTCATAGTTAATGCCTGAAATAATAAGGAACTTGATTAGCAAATAAATGCTTAATTACTAGCTTAAATTTTGGCACCCACTCCCCACTACTCCTACCTTCCAACCCCTTCCCCCACTACACACACTGTTTTGTTTAGATCCATGATTCTTTTTCAGTACCCACTTTTACTGGTCATCTGTTGCATTTTCAAAGCTTTAACAACCACCTGCATTCCTAAAACTCTCTAATCTGTGTCTCCAGTTTGGGCTTCATCTCTGAGAGTCAGATTCATAGACCTCTCCACCTGCCACCTGGTTCAGGTTCTGTGGGCCCCTGAAACTCAACATTTGTAATGAAACTTATTTCAACACCCAGCCTACATTCATTTTACAGTCCCTGTCTAGTTAATGGAACTATTCCAAGTCAGAAACCAAAAGTCATACTAGATTCCTAAATATATTTTCCAACTCTGTATTTCTTAAAATTTTTCTCCTCTTCATCTCCATTCCCACTGAATTGGTTCTTCACCTTTCATCTGAAACATAGCAGTTGATTTCTCTGCCACCAGTCTTTTCCCATTAAATTCAGTGTTTGCAGGAAGTTGAGTAATAATCCTAAACTGTACATCTAACCTGATCACTCTTTTGTTTAAAATTCTTACTTCATTGTTTCTTTAACATAGTCTGAAAGCCATGCAAATCTGTTATATATGCTATCACTTCAATCTTGCTTTCAAGTACTCCCTACCTGTGTTTTTGCCTTTCCTCTGAACTACCAAACTACTGCTACTCCACACATTATTTGCTCTATTCTTGCCAATATAGGTATTTTTTGCCCCGTGACTAACTGCTTTTCTTTTCTTTTTTCATGTTGGGATATTTATTGTTTATTTATTTTCATAATCATTTTAATTGAAATATACCTTATATACTGTTGCAGATGAATAACTTAGGGATTCATCAATTATATACATTGTTAAATACTCAGCATGGTAAGTGTAGTTACTATCCATGACTAACTGCTTTTCATCTTTCAAAACCAGATCAGCTTTGCATTTCTCTCTCATTGGATATTTATGCTTCCAAGGAACTTTCATACTCCTTGTAAATCCAATACCTAGCAGAGTGCTTGGTATATGTACCTCACACTTAATAATTATTTGTTGAGTTCTATTTATATTTTGCTGCTGATTTCTTTGATGAAATGGGTGCTTGTCTACTACATTGAGTTTCCATCTGTGGAGCTAGCTAGATTTAAGTCAAATACTTTGGTATACCAAGTAATTTTATCATGCTTCTTGACCTCTGCCTTTCATTTCTTCACCATCCTCTCCCAGTGAGCTTGTTTCATTTCCCCACCCAACCCTGAGTAAACTAAAGACTCTGAAACTTAGTTCCTTTTTTAAAGGGCTCTTGTGAGAGTTGACTGTGATAGAGAGTTTTTGTAAAAATGGTGCATGGTATCAGGCACAGCACTGGAGCTCAGTAAATATTCAGGGATTTTTAAGAAAAAATGAAGACTCAACACTTTCTGAAATTTTTCAATGCTGTCATTATTTTTGAGGGAAATTTTTGCCCTTTGATAATAAATGTGTCTATTATCTGCCCTCAAAATCCTTTATGTGAGTTTCTCAACATTTTTGTTTTATTTTTTTATAAAGGAAAACTCAGCTTTTTACTGGTATATAGTTAATTTTCATAATTCACTATGAAAAAAGTAATTTACATAAACTTATCCTTTTGATACTTAATGATTGTCTTTTAACTTCCAACCAGTTGTTATTTATCTTACAAAATCAGTGATCCCTCGAGTATATGCGTTTTATTGATATTATTTTGAATCTATTTTCCAATGAAAAAAATTTGTAATGAGAGATCTAGTGACCTACTATTGAATTTGTCAAGGAATTCAAGAAACATTTGTAGAAGATTTTCATCCTCAAATGTACCATAGAGCCTTGTGGTTTTAGAAGAAGTCAATAGCTTTTGGACACCTGCTTCTAATAATTTATAATATTCTGAAGTGTGCCACAGATTAAATTTTAAACATCATATTTTAATTAGTGGTCATTGAAGACTTGCCCTGGAGACTAGGATATTTTGTATAACTTACTCTGCTCAATTCTGCATCCTTCTATAACTTCCTCACATGTTAGATTGAACCATTTAAAATTGCCATTTTGTAGGTAAAAACTAACAGAATTTCAACATTTCATATAATTCAGACTAATATGCCAATTATGACTCTTTCTTTCTTTGAAAAGTATATCACAGTATACTTTTGTGAGGACCAAATTTGGTGGAAGAAGAGATATCATCTATGGTAGACAAGGCAAGACTGTTCAGTGAATTTGAGTGTCATAGCAATTTGTGAAATACTCTATTTGCCAGTTATATTTAGAATAACAATTTCAAGAGTACTAGGTGAAAGTGTAATTATTTCTATTATTACATTTTTAGAAGTACAAATTGTAGTAATTATAGTCAATTTGTAAAAAATCATGTCAAAGCATTTTGGCCATGAGGCAGTATTGATTTATTAATCTAATTTATTTAAATAATCTGAAGATTAAAATATAGCATAACACTAATAGAAGTATGATTTATTAAACAGGCTTTTTCTCAGCACTTAAGAGCTGATAGCTCCATGCTAGGTACTTTGCAGAATGCAAAGGAATTAGGAGACAAGTCCTTATTTTAAATAAATGTATATCCATTAATAGAAATTACAAAAAAATACTGATTCCATGGGAAAAGATAATTTATAGTACAAATAAAAAAATATTCAAAAGGAAGACTGAGAGGACTTCCAGGAAGATGGCGGCGTGAGCAGGACGGCAGAAATCTCCTCCCAACACTATATTTATCTATGAAAATACAGCAAATACAACTATTCCTAAAAGAGAGACCAGAATGCACAGGAAAGGGCACAGCGTGCAGCTACACCCGAGAGGACTCAGCACCCCAAGAGGCGGGTAAGATACGGAGTCGCACCCCTGCGGGACCCGAGCCCTCACCCACCCCAGCGCACCGGCGGGAGGAGAGAATTCAGAGCTGGGAGGGAGTGGAAGTACACCCCGCAAAATAACCAGCCCTGGTGATCTGCGCGGGGAGCGCTGACACACACAGCACGGTGTAGCGGAGATTGGAGAGACAGAGGGTGCAGGATCTGAGCGGGGAATGCGCCAGGGTGCTTGCAGCCAGCTCCGGGAAGGAAAAAAAAAACAGAAAAGGGCGCGCTTTCTTCAGTGGTCTTAAAGAGACAGGAGCCCAGCGGAGGAGCCAGATCGCCCCAGCACACTGAGCCCAGTGGGCTGGGAGTCCTGGGGAGTTTCAGACCCCTTAGCTAGCGACTGGGAAAGCGTGGCCGCACTTAGACTTCTCACTGAGATCAACAGCCTCCCATTCGTTCCCACCCCGGCCAGAGCTCCAAAGGGCCCTGTGGAGCCACGTGGCCATGGCTCGGGAATAGTGGGGCAATAGCGCCACCTACAGCATCCCCACAGAATCTACTCCCGGTGGGCGTTTTGTTGTTTGTTTCTTTTGTTTTTTGCTGTTTTGTTTTGTTTTTGTTTTTTCTTTTCTTTTTTTCTTTCTTTCTTTCTTTTTTTTTTCTCTTCTTAAAGTCTTAAAGAGCCCAGCTGACATACGTGGCAACTACCAGCGACCACTTCCATAGCCATGAAAAGACAGAGGAAAATGGTTCAGACCAAAATCAACCAGACAACCCCATAGAGGGAGCCTGAAGGGATGGAAATGCACAGTCTCCATGAAAAAGAATTCAGAATAAAAGTCATAACCGTGCTGATGGACCTACAGAGAAATGTGCAAGAGCTGAGGGAGGAAGTGAGGAAAGACAATGCAGAAATAAGACAAGCGATCGACGGGCTTAACAGCAGACTGGACGAGATGCAACACACTGTTAATGTAATAGAAATCAGAGAACAGGAATACAGAGAAGCTGAGGCACAGAGAGATAAAAGGATTTCTAGGAATGAAAGAATAATAGAACTGTGTGAACAATCCAAACGGAACAATATTCTCATTATAGGAGTACCAGAGGAAGAAGAGAGAGAAAAAGGGATAGAAAGTGTCTTTGAAGAAATAATTCCTGAAAACTTTCCCTTGCTGGGGAAGGAAATAATCTCGCAGTTCATGGAAGCCCACACATCTCCCAACACAAGGGACCCAAGACACATAATAATTAAGATGGCAAAGATCAAAGATAAAGACAGTATTAAAGGCAGCTAGAGAGAGAAAAAAGATCACCTACAAAGGACAACCCATCAGACTTCTCAACAGAAACCTTACAGGCCAGAAGAGAATGGCATGATATATTTAACGTTATGAAACAGAAGGGCCTCAAACCAAGAATATTGTATCCAGCATGATTATCATTTAAATACACGGAGGGATTAGACAATTCCCAGACAAACGAAAGTTCAGAGAGTTTGCCTCTCATAAACCACCACTACAGAATATCTTAAATGGACTGCTCTAGATGGAAGCCCTCCTAAGGCTAAAAAGATGTCACCAGAGAAAATAAAATCATAGCAAAGAAAGAAGACCATCCAAATACTAACAAAAGGCAAAGAATAAAACACCTACTATAGAAAGAATGGAGGAGGAAGAATAAGAAGGGAGAGAAAGAAGGAAAAATCAGACGGTGTTTACAATAACTTAACAAGAAAGTTAAGTTAGATTGTTAGATAGTAAAGAAGCAACCCTTGAATGTTTGGTAACCAGAAATCTAAAGCCAGCAATGGCAATAAGTACATATCTATCAATAATCACCCTAAATGTAAATGGACCAAATGCACCAATCAAAAGACACAGAGTAACAGAATGGATAAAAAAGCAAGACCCATCTATATGCTGCTTACAAGAGACTCATCTCAAACCCAAAGATATACACAGACTAAAAGTGAAGGGATGGAAAAAGATATTTCATGCAAACAACAAGGAGAAAAAAGCAGCTGTTGCAGTACTGGTATCAGACAAAATAGACTTCAAAACGAAGAAAGTAGCAAGAGATAAAGAAGGACATTACATAATGATAAAGGGGTCAGTCCAAAAAGAAGGTATAACCATTATAAATATATATGCACCCAACAGAGGAGCGCCAGCATATGTGAAACAAATACTAACAGAATTAAAGGAGGAAATAGACAGCAATGCATTCATTTTAGGAGATTTCAACACACCACTTACTCCAAAGGACAGATCAAGCAGACAGAAAATAAGTAAAGACACAGAGGCACTGAACAACACACTACAACAGATGGACCTAACAGACATCTACAGAACTCTGCACCCAAAAGCAAAAGGATACACATTCTTCTCAAGTGCACATGGAACATTTTCCAGAATAGACCACATACTAGGCCACAAAAAGAACCTCAGTAATTTAAAAAATATTGAAATCCTACCAACCAACTTCTCAGATCACCAAGGTATAAAACTAGAAATAAATTTTGAAAGAAACCAAAAAGGCTCACAAACACATGGAGACTTAACAACATTCTCCTAATTAATCAATGGTTTAACGACCAATTCAAAACAGAAATCAAAGATATGGAGACTGATGACAACAACAACACAAAGTCACAACTTCTGTGGGACGCAGCAAAGGCAGTTCTAAGAGGAAAGTACATTGCAATCCAGGCCTATTTAAAGAAGGAAGAACATTCCCAAATGAATAGTCTAAAGACACAATTACTGAAATTGGAAAAAGAAGAACAAATGAGGCACAAAGTCACCAGAAAGAGGGACATAATAAAGATCAGAGAAAAAATAAATAAAATTGAGAAGAATGAAACAATAGAAAAAAATCAATGAAACCAAGAGCTGGTTCTTTGAAAAAATAAACAAAATAGATAAACCCCTAGCCAGACTCATTAAGAGAAAAAGAGAATCTACACACATAAACAGAATCAGAAATGAGAAAGGAAAAATAACGACAGACCCCACAGAAATACAAAGAATTATAAGAGAATATTATGAGAATCTATATACTAACAAGCTGGAAAACACAGAAGAAATGGACGACTTCTTAGAAAAATACAACCTCCCAAGACTGACCAAGCAAGAAACAGAAAAACTAAACAGACCAATCACCAGCAACGAAACTGAACTGGTAATTAAAAAACTACCCAAGAACAAAACCCCTGGACCTGACGGATTCACCTCTGAATTCTACCAGACATATAGAGAAGAAATAACACCCATTCTCCTTAAAGTTTTCCAAAAAACAGAAGAGGAGGGAATACTTCCAAACTCATTCTATGAGCCAGCATCACTCTTAATACCAAAACCGGGCAAAGACCTCACCAAAAAAGAAAATTACAGACCAATATCCCTGATGAACGTAGATGCAAAAATACTCAAAAAAAAATTGGCAAACCGAATTCAGAAATACATCAAGAAGATCATACACCATGATCAAGTGAGATTCATCCCAGGGATGCAAGGATGGTACAACATTCGAAAATCCATCAACATCATCCACCACATCAACAAAAAGAAGAACAAAAACCACATGATCATCTGCATAGATACTGAAAAAGCATTTGACAAAATTCAGCATCCATTCCTGATTAAAACTCTCAACAAAATGTGTATAGACGGCAAGTACCTCAACATCATAAAGGCCATGTATGACAAACCCAGAACTAACATCTTACTTAACAGCGAGAGGCTGAAACCTTTTCACCTAAGATGGGGAACAAGACAGGGATGCCCACTCTTTCCACTGTTATTCAACATAGTACTGGAGGTCCTGGCGACAGCAATCAGACAAAACAAAGACAAGGCATCCAGATTGGTAAAGAAGAAGTCAAATTTTCATTATTTGCAGACAACATGATACTGTACATAAAAAACCCTAAAGACTCCATTCCAAAACTACTAGAACTAATATCTGTATTCAGCAAACTTGCAGGATACAACATTAACACACAGAAATCTGTTGCTTTCCTATACACTAACAATGAACTAACAGAAAGAGAAATCAGAAAAACAAATCCATTCACAATTGCATCAAAAAGAATAAAATAACCTAGGAATAAACCTAACGAAGGAAGTGTAAGACCTGTACTCTGAAAACTACAAGGCACTCCTAAGAGAAATTAAAGAGGACACTAAGAAATGGAAATGCATCCCATGCTCTTGGCTAGGAAGAATAAATATTGTCAAAATGGCTATACTACCTAAAGCAATCTATACATTCAACGCAATTCCTATCTAACTAGCAACAGTTTTCTTCAATGAACTGGAAAAGATAACTCTAAAATTCATGTGGAACCACAAAAGACCCCGAATAGCCAAAGCTATTCTGAGAAGGAGGAATACAACAGGTGGAATTACGCTCCCTGACTTCAAGCTCTACTACAAAGCCACAGTAATCAAGACAATTTGGTATTGGCACAAAAACAGACCCACAGACCAGTGGAACAGAATAGAAAATCCAAACATTAACCCAAACATATACAGTCAATTAATATTTGATAAAGGAGCCTTGGATATACAATGGGGAGATGACAGCCTCTTCAGCAGCTGGTGTTTGGAAAACTCGACAGCTACATGTAAGAGAATGAAACTGGACTACTGTCTAGCCCCATACACAAAGGTAAACTCAAGGTGGATCAAAGACCTGAATGTAAGTCATGAAACCATTAAACTCTTCGAAAAAACATAGGCAAAAATCTCTTGGACATAAACATGAGCGACTGCTTCATGAACATATCTCCCCGGGCAAGGGAAACAAAAGCAAAAATGAACAAGTGGGACTATATCAAGCTGAAAAGTTTCTGTACAGCAAAGGACACCATCAGTAGAGCAAAAAGACATCCTACAGTATGGGAGAATATATTCATAAATGACGTATCTGATAAGGGGTTGACATCCAAAATATATAAAGATCTCACGCACCTGAACAAGGAAAAAGCAAATAATCCAATTAAGAAATGGGCAGAGGACATGAATAGACACTTCTCTAAAGAAGAAATTCAGATGGCCAACAGGCACATGAAAAGATGCTCCACATTGCTAATCATCAGAGAAATGTAGATTCAAACCACAATGAGATATCACCTCACACCAGTGAGGATGGCCAACATCCAAAACACAAACAACAACAAATGTTGGTGAGGATGTGGAGGAAAGGGAACCCTCCTACACTACTGGTGGGAATGCAAATTAGTTCAACCATTGTGAAAAGCAGTATGGAGGTTCCTCAAAAAACTCAAAATAGAAATACCATTTGACCCAGGAATCCCACTCCTAGGAATTTACCCTAAGAATGCAGCAGCCCAGTTTGAAAAAGACATATGCACCCCTATGTTTATCGCAGCACTATTTACAATAGCCAAGAAATGGAAGCAACCTAAGTGTCCATCAGTATATGAATGGATAAAGAAGAAGTGGTACATATACACAATGGAATATTATTCAGCCATAAGAAGAAAACAAATCCTACCATTTGCAACAACATGGTTGGAGCTAGAGGGTATTATGCTCAGTGAAATAAGCCAAGCCAAAAAAGACAAGTATCAAATGATTTCACTCATATGTGGAGTATAAGAACAAAGAAAAAATACTGAAGGAATAAAACAGCAGCAGACTCACAGAACCCAAGAACGGACTAATAGTTACCAAAGGGAAAGGGACTGGGTAAGATGGGTGGGAAGGGATGGATAAGAGGGAAAAAGGGGCATTACAATTAGCAGACATAATGTTGGCGTGCACGGGGATGGGTGTACAACTCAGAGAAGACAAGTAGTGATTCTATAGCATCTCACTACGCTGATGGACAGTGACTGGAATGGGGTGGGTGGAGGGGACCTGATGGTGATGTAGTTTAATAACCATAATATTGCACATGTAATTGTAGATTAAGGCTACCAAAATAAATTATATTAAAAAAAGGAAGACTGAATATATAAAACACGGAAGTCAATATAGAATTCAAAGACTTTCTTGTGCTTAAACACTTCTAATTCATCCACTAGTATCATGATTTTCACACTTACTTCCTTAAAAAGATTTTTGAATGCTACAGTGTTTCAGGCTCTGTTGTAGTTTCTTTGGATATACCAGTGTTCCAAACTTATAAAGAGGATTTCCCTCCGGTACTAGCACACTGAGGCAGGTAATAAATAGTGAAATAATAAATAAAAGTTTATGGTATTATAGAAAGTGGTAAGTAGTAAGGAAAAGGGGTAAAAATGCAACAGGGGATGAAGGGCTGCATAAGGAATATGGTTGCAGTTTTCATTGTGTAGTCAGTTGGGAAGATGATTATATGACCAAAGGCAATAACTCTATTATTCGTTCCTGAAGAGCATATAGAGTGATGTGCAAATATACACACCAGAAGACCCACAAAAGTGAGCTAACTGAATGCAAGCATAGAATTAATCAGATTCTTAAAGATCATGATCTGAAATAAAGCAGATATGAGAGGGGGAGAGACATAGTGTTACCTCAGAGAGAAAAAAGGCATGTGAAGTTGGGTTCCTGCTTACTTCCATGTCCCTTCCACTATAATTGAAGCTCCCCGAGGAGGAAGTACACCTTTTTTTCCCACACCTAGGACCTGTTGAACGTCTGAAATATATATGTGTATGTCATCAAAACTGGTTAAATGAACTGGAAAAAGGTGCTAAACTAAGGTCTAGAATCTTGTTAAAGAGGAAGAGTAAAGAAAACACAGTTTAGGCTTATAAGCATAAATATACAAAATGTAAAAAATCATGAAAGTCTGTCAATTATCTGCCATCTTCCATTCTTGGAATATAACATAATTAAAGGTAGATACTATAGTGTTTATTGTATAATGGACATGTTTAAGTAATAGTTCCTATACTAACAAATGGAAGAAAAAAGAATATACCAACTCATTTTCATTTACTGAACAAGGTTTCTCCAAATATTAAGTGTCTCCCAAAGAATATGACTTATGTTTGGAAGCATGTTTCTTCAGACTGAACAGGACCACTCTGTGTGCTTTATGCATCTTTATAAAATGCAATTCATGCTTCAAGAAATGACAATCTTATGCATCATCTGTTGTACTCAGAAGTGAATAATATATTAAAACAAAATATTCATTTTCAAAAATAACAGTGTCCAAAAATCACTGAAGGAAAACAGACAACAGAGAGAACATATTTGAAGGGACACTTTTTGGAGAAGAATCATAACCAATATGTAGGATGAACTGAAACCTGAAATCTCTTTTAATTTTACCTAGGGTAATCATATTTTTTAAATGTGATTTATTTATTTAATAGCTGACATGCTGGGAGCAGAGAATAACAGGGGTGACAGCAGCTGTATTTTAGACATCAAAAGAGGCAATATGACCTTACCTACAGATGAATTAATATAAAAGCAATGAGTCATAAAAATTGAACATTGAAAGACTATTTAGAAAGGAAATAAAAACTAAAACATCAAGGTCAAAATCCTAACACCTTTTTTCCAAACTCAGAAAGATTGTAACA
This sequence comes from Smutsia gigantea, assembly GCA_032199065.1. Taxonomy (NCBI): domain Eukaryota; kingdom Metazoa; phylum Chordata; class Mammalia; order Pholidota; family Manidae; genus Smutsia; species Smutsia gigantea. Next base: position 34,759 of record JAVSCE010020411.1, read on the forward strand.
AATATTGTGCCACCCAGTGGTTGTTTTTGAGTGACTTCTTTCTCTCCCTCTCTCTCTTTTTTAAAATTTTACCTGGGTTCAATTTCCACCTTCATTATTTTGGGGAGCCCCAGGAAGGTTTACTTTTTGACAATCTTATGTCTATAACTAGGAGAAATCTTGATTGCCTAATTTCATGATTGCAGAAAGAATGATGGCAGATAGAGTGCCTAGTATACGATGATTAAGTTCAGGCTCGACAAGATAGGTTCACAAAATTGATTCATCTGATTGCCTGACTGGAAATGAAAGAAAAGCAGTGATATAATTACCCCATATTTGCCAGACCTCCAATATAGTATAGCACAGATATATTAAGCAAAGGTGGTCCTCAGAATGATCAGTGTGTTTTAAAGAGGAATATCACTGCTTTAGCAAATAAAAGAAGGCTCACAAGATCAAAGACAAAGGATGTTTCTGGAATTTGCTTTGCTTACAGAGAGGATGGGAGAGAGCATGGAAAGTTACTCAGTGAGAGAAGACAAACAGGGAACCGGAGTAAGGAAACTGGGATAGAGTCTCTGCTGGATTTCTAGCCAGCTTGGTGACCTTGGTCAGATTCCTGGGCTTCAGCTTTCTCACCTATGAAACAGAGGATGTGGACTAGGCTGAGTGGTGTCCATGAACCCAGGATATGAACAGAGGCAAGGAGTAGCAGTAGGGCCATCTCAAACAAAAGAACCAATTTGAATATTCATGAAAGCAAAATTAGCTAGTGATCAAATAATGGAGAGGAAGGATGGCTAATGGAGAATGTAAATTCATCCTCATGCATTCTAAATGTAGTATAAAACTGATAGAGATAATTCTTTCCAGAAGGAAAAGAATGAAGCATAGCATTCTGTCTTAAATTTCCTGCACTGTAGTCTCCTTCCCTCTTCTCTATCATCACCTTATTTTTCTCCTGTACTTTCTGTTTTCAGTAACCATGGTGATGCTCCCTCCCAGCAGCCTTCTTCACAGCTGGCCCTTTTGGTACACTCGAATTTTGTACCATTCACTGATGCAAGGCTGCTTACAATGCTGTAAAAATTGATTTATTTATTAACATTTTCCCCAACCCTTTTGTCCAGGAAATAAACGCAGGGAATTATTCTACACTTAACCTCCCTGCATAAGGGGCACTGTATAACAGGGATACTCCAACTGCTAATTTCAGCTGCTAGCATAAAGGGGATACTGATTATACCAGAGATTAAATTCCCTGCCTTTGGCCCTCAGGGACTGTAAAGTTCCAGTATTTGAGCTGGTTGCCACCTCTTTTTCCTTTTTTGTATATAAATGGAATAAAATAGATTACTTACAGAAATGACACATTAACCTTGGTTTCCCAATCTTCTTTGTTTTTTGCTGTATTCTCCCTTGTAAGAAAAACATTGCTAAGTACGTAATTATCACAGTTACAAAGGGATTGAATTTTCCATTAGAAAATATACATAAATCTACAGACATCTCTAATGAGCACAGTTTATTTTAGAATATAAAAAAAGCAATATGGGATACTCAGTTTTTAAAGTATGTAATTATTTGCCAATGACAAAACATCAAAGCAATCTCTGATGTCATTAATACAGATAGTAAAAATTCCAATAAACTGTCATTTAGTCTTGTCCAGTTTGTGTACCCTAACTTACTTGTAATCCTGTATGCTGGAAAACTCTGTTTAAGCCGTGTGTGTGTGTGTGTGTGTGTGTGTGTGTGTGTGCGCGCGTGTCTGGCATTAACACAAAAGAGACCAGATGATGACATTCATAGGCTTATAGACTCGACTCCTGGGGACACACTTGGATGGAGGCAATTAAAATGCCTATCAGGCATTTGATACCAGAAGCCCCTATGGCAAACCGCTAAATCCTAAACTAGGGGCTGCATCTCCTTGTCAGTGAATGATGGCGGAGCCGGGTGGCTTGCCATCATTCTCGAAAATTCTGAGGCTAGTGAGTTCTCTCTCCCTCTCCCACTCGCCTTATTTTCCTTTTCACCACTGCGGGGGCTTTTTCTAATTTGCAGCTTCCTTTTCCACACACACACACACACACAGACAGGAGCTGGTGGCTTGCAGACTGCGTCTGTCTGGAGCTAGAGAGCCAGAACCAGAGCCAGCCCATAGAGATAATGCTCTGGGAGAAGGATTCTTCAGCAGTCCTCAAAGGCCAGACTTGGGTGGTATCACTGCATATGCGCTGGTAATGGATTGGGGCTTAAAAATTTTTTATTTTGTTTATTTAAAACATTTTTTCAAAGGACCTGCCTTATGTGATCTCGAAGTGAAATGCTTTAAAATTCGTTACTGAGCTTCCTAAAAATTCAAGTACTGCGTTTTTTGTGCTACAGATCCGAAGACATAGATTTATTATCTGGATAGAAAGAATGCATTTGCTTATTGGTGAGTTACAATTTTCAATGTTTAGTTAACAAATCTATATATGTATTGTTTTGTTTTGTTTTGCTTTGTTTTGGTAGATTCTTCAGCTTGTCTCTAACCGAGGAAACTGACTGGGAACTACTCATTCAGAAAATTAAAAGGTACCACATGTTTTGTTTGGTTGTTTAAATGAGGGAAAACCAGGGAGGATTTGGAATGTTTTTATTTAAGTCCATCTTTCTATAGCTGGTCTTTTATCATTAAGCCTACGTTGATCATTGTCCATAGTATGTACGATTTCCTATGCAAAGAATGCCATTATCCAAGACTGTTTTGCTCACAAGATGTCTAAAGAATTATGTTTTTTGCCTGTACTGCAATTTGTTAGCAAACATCAATATGCTTGGCTTATTTTTGGATTTTTATCATTGTCACAGCTAAAAATATGTCCAAAATTCTCTATCATAATGAAAATTCAACCATTTCAATTTAAGAGACATGTACTGGGTAATGATTTTATCTGAGGGAATCCTGCTAGTAAGTGATTTTTTAAAATGGCTAAGTGAAATGGCTTGCCCTACCCAGGCAGAATCAGCCCTAGAGACGAAAGCCCAGCCATGACTCAGTATTGTCGGGTTTTGTAAATAAAAAATTGTAACTTCACTGAAGCTTTAATCCTTAGCACAGGATATATTTAAAGGCCAAGGTTCTTAGTTTTTTTTAAAAAAAACTGGTTTACATATGCTTTATTCAGCATTAACAGTATAAGAAAGTAGTCCTTCATGTTGCCATGAAAGCAGTTGAATCCATTGATCCTGGGCCATATGCCTTACATGAAAAATATTAATTTTCAAATACAGCATCAGGATGTCTGTTGATTGGAGATGGCAATTCTGTGTATTACCTTTTCTTTAATTCTTTAAGATTACCTTTGACTTCAGTATATACTCATGTCAATAAAACCTATATTTGTAATTTGCCTTTAAAATAATGGAAGACATTTTTTTCCTTGCTTAGAAGATCAATAGTATCTTTTATCTTTCCTTGGCATTCAGACAGCATTCCCCTCAAGACTATAGGTCCAAAATATTGTATGCAGTAAGGTTAGTTTTTTCTAAATGTACTTTAAAAATGGCCAATGTCCAACAACTGATCCTGAAATATCAAAAGTATTGAATGTGCACCTGTGAATGTATTTGTAGCAGTTGAAGGAGACGAATGCATTATCCTTGTTTAATTTTCTCTGCAGTGTGTAATTATGAGAACCTTAATTTATTCATTCCACAAGCACTTACTAAGAGCCGTACTGCTGTAGGTAGTTACTGTGGGAGAGAGGGAAGGGCAGATGCCACTGGCACCACCCTTCCAGGGTGTAGGAAGCAGTACATATTTTTGAACAGGAGTACGAATTCATTAAAATAAGCCAGTGTGTTCTAAAAAAGGAAATTGCATTATTTCAGATATTGAACAAAATCTAGTTACCTAGTCTCAGAGATACATGAACTATATTGCATTTTTTCCTCAGAAATTACTCAGTGGAATCATGTATGAAATCTCCTAATAGGACTTTACATTCCTCTTGGATATTCTAAAGCCCTTGGGAACATTCTCCCTTTAGGTTTCACTCGGAGTAAGTGATACATTTCATATTTGGTAAAAAAAATATGTTTGGTATTTTCCTACCTAACTTCATCCATATGTTACATATCTCATGTGAGAATCTGTTTCCTAATCTTCAGACTCATTTAGCAACTCATTATATTAATTTTGAACTTTGGGGTATTGACGGAGTCAGACAAGAATGAAGTTATTTAACCACTAAAAAAAAGAGATATATTCAGTATCTTGTCAATAGGAACTAATCAGTTGTGTTGCAGTTTATCTGGGTACTGGAAAAAGTGACGTATTACCTCACCAAAAGGTGCCTAAATTTTCTAGGACCATTTTACAATTTATCCAGGGGTGTGTTGACAGATTTTGTGTAATAAACCAGAATTTGTTCAAATAGTCTGTTACATCATCAAATCAGGACAGAATTCAACTATTCGACTCTTAGAGGGTCAGGGATCAGAATCACGGATTTTCTAATCAATGTCATCTTCACATTAGCTAATTCTTTCACTGATCTTTTTCACTCACGAATTCAGCACATTGCTGGATAAATAGTAAAATGAGTATCTTCCCTAAATTACTAAAACCCAGCATCTGATAGCCTGTATTGTTAGAAATCGAGAACACAACAGACAAAACAAAACTAAATGAATCAATGTAAATGTATACAGAGTGATGCATATCCAATTCACTGTTTGACTGCTATTCTCATTTTCTGCATGCAGCTATTACGTTCGAAAGTTTCATGTTTGTAGAGGATAAGTCAGCAGCCATTGTAAAAATGTTAATGGATCCAATGACATAATTTAAATTCAAAACCTCATCAAAGAAATGGGGGAAAAATGCATTTATTTGGCTTTTTATGGCTACTTTTAAAAGTAAAGGAAATGAAACCATAAACAACTAGGCTCAAGTATTGGCATCGCTGAGGCTGCTTTGTAGCAGTAAAAAACCTCATTCATTGACAAGGAGGCTCTGTTTAACTTATGCAGCCCATGTAGATTGTAATTGAGGTTAAAAAATGTACTTGGTGACTTAGGCAAAATGTGGAATGGCAATTCAAAGTGAATTCATTTTGATGTGTTTTAATTTTCTGTTGTTGTAAAGGGCTAGTACAGTTCATGAAGTTTTATTTTTTTTTCTAATCCATACCTAAGGCCTTAGCCCATAATCAGTGTTATACGGATTACCGTTGCTCCAATATCATTGATCTCTTTCTTCCTCAGTAGTAATAGGATCCCTGCATTTTGGAGGGTTCATGGGCACATGCCCTGCAAAAAGATCCAAAATAACAGCCTCCCTTGCAAGTAGGTGTAACCACATGACTAATTTCTGGCCAGTAAAATTAGAACAAAAGTATGAACTTGCACCAACTGCAAGGAGTATACTTTTCATCACTCTTTCCTCCTTTCTGCTGGTAGGAATTTAGACTTAATGGCTAGAGGTGAAGGAGCTGTTTTGATTATGAATCAATCTTGTAACGAATTTCTGTTTTGTTTAAGCCACTGTTACCTGAAGTTTTCCATAATTACAGCTCATCCTACTCATCATTTGTATAACAACTTTGCAACTTTATATTTACTTTCAGAGGCTGAAATGTCATTTTATCAAGTATCTTTGTTTACATAAGTAACATTTATACTAAAATTGTTGTCTGAAATATTACACCAGTCCAATCACTTACCAAGTTCTATCAGTTCTACTTCTTAAACGTTGTTCAAATCCGTCCATTTCTTCATCCCCAAGGACTGTTAGTCTCCCATCATCTCTGATCTTGACAACTGTGACAGCTTCCTGCATCAACTCTTGTTCCAGTCAATCCATTAGACATGTAGTAGCTGGACCTATCTTTTAAAAATACAGTCTAATCATGATATTCCTGTGTTTAAAACCATAGAGTTCACAATAAAGCCGGGAATCTATAAACTGTGCTAGAAGCTCATCCATGCTCAGTCCTCTGCCAGACTTTCCAGGCCCATACTGTGTTGTCTTGGGACTGTTGCACATGTTTTTGTTTCTGCTTTTGGTTTTTCCCTTTGCCTAGAACAGTGTCACTCCACTCCTCCCCTCCCACTCCACTCCCACCTCTTCGGCCCCTCTACTATCTTAAGTCCTGCTCCTTGCTTAGGTCTCAGATTTCATGGTTAAGCCTTCTCTCAGCTTCTGGTCTAATAGGTCTGCCAACTACGTACCCCCACAGCACTCTGCATTTCTCTCACATCTGTCAGTTTAATGCTTGTCTCCCCCACATACTTGGGACCTGCATAAGTATCTGTCCCATTCTAACCAGAATCCCCCAATCCACTAAAGGGACTGGTATAGAGTAGCTGCTCAAAGAATGATGTTGACTGACTGACAGACAGTCTCTTTATTCTCTTCTCTTTCTCTGAAAAGCACCCCTAACTGACATCACACCCAAAGTTCCACTTATCACAATCCCATACGCCTCTGGGTCATCAAAAACATGTATACATTCTCTCCTTTTAATTAGATATTTATTTTTCCATCATAATCCCCAACCCCTTTTTTGAAGGCTTTATTTTTTAGACAATTTTTAGGTTTACAACAGAATGGAGAGGAAGGTACAGAGATGCCCTATACCCACTGCACCTACGCGTGCATAATCTCCCCCATGACCAGCATCACTCACCAGAATGGCGCATTGCTCCTCAGGGATGAACACTGACACATCATAGTTACTCACAGTCCATAGTTTACCTTAGAGTCCACTCCTGGTCATGTACATTCTGTGGGTTTGACAGATGTATGATGACAAATATCCATCATTATAGTGTCATACGGAGTAGTGTCACTGCCCTAAAAATCCTTTCATTCACCTCTTCATCCTCCCCAATTGATACTTACTTTTCTTGTGATCATATGCTAAACTTTAATTACAGTTATTTGTTTACAGAATTCTAAATTACTTTTTGGGAACATATTCTAGAAAATATGAAGTCTTTTAGAAAAGCTTCTTCTATAATAACAGGCTGTATTTAAAAAGCCATTTATTATAATTCCTTCATCCAACAGAACAGGAATTTCTGGAGGCTACGGCTATTATTGCCTTTTGCAAGCAGTATGTCGGGCACATAAAAGGCATTTACCAAATGCTGGGTTATAATGTAGTGGAATAAGTACAGACTGACTTTGGATACCCTTAGGTTCAAGTCCAGGATGTGCCTCTCATCAGCTGTGAAAAACTGGGAATTTTCAAGCCTGTTGTATAAAACAGGAATGATAATAACAACCTCATTAGGATATTGCAGGAGTTAATGAAGATAATTTATGTAGCAGAAGCTTTAAATTGGTAGCGATTATTGTGGCTTTCTAAGTCTGTATGTTTTCACCCCCTTCTTAACAGACAGGGTAGGTGCTTGCTTCTTTCTTTATGTTGTTCTGAAGCTGAGTGACATTAAGTTTGATGAAGAAAAGGCCCAGTATTAAATAAAAGACCTATGAAAGTGTTGGTAATACTGCACAATTTTGTTTACTGAGGCCCTTTCTTCCTCTCTGCCTACTCCACTCCTACAAAACAAAAAAGCAACATGACAAAAGATAGAAGTATGTTAAATCATTCTAGGTCACCAGAAAGGCCTGGAAATTATATACATTCTAAATTACACCACCTGAGACCACTCTGCTCTCAGGAGAGAAGCTGGCTAAGGAAGATTCAGCTGTCTCTCATGAGGTTTATCTGCAATGCAAATTTTTTTGTGAGCCTTTCCTTGCTATTTCAGCCTCCAGACCCACCAGCTGCTCACAGTCCTCCCAGCTGGCTTCATAGGACTTGTCTTCCCTGTAGACTGCTTCTGGGGTCATGCACCACCAAGAACATATTCCAGATAAACACCTTTTCCTCCTAACTAACTTGTATTAAAATCCCTACCAATCCCCAAAGTTCAAGGGTCCATTATCTACTGACTCCAACAAAGGTGTGTTATTGAGGAATTATTTTTCACTTTCGGTCTCTGGCCTCAGAGATGGGTATCTTTTGCAGGAGCTGTGTGTCAGTCCCTGTTGCAGAATAGAGTGGCATACCTCCTTGTAGGGCTGGGGCAGCCAGGGCACAGTGAGGGAGCTTAGAGGCAGCCACCTGGAATTGGCGGGCTTCCCAGGACCTCAGGGATACCTGATGTCAAATGCTCTGCTGTTCCTTCTCTGCAGGATTCCATCAGTGGAGCCAGGATTATGACCATACAACCTTTACTACAGATTAAGGTTATGCTTTCTTTACATGCACAGACTCGTGCTCAATTTTTTATGACTAAGCAAGCATATTGTTGGAGGCTAATAGCTCAGATCTGCTCAGGTTTAGGCTTCTCTCACCCGCAGCTGTGTGCTCGTGGCCAGTTACTCTGTAGGGAGATGTATCTCTCCAGTAAACTTCAATAATCCTAACATCAAAGTTGTTTTGAGAAATAAATGTCACATTTATGAAGTACTTAGCAAGATTGTGAAGTAGTTAAAAAATTTTAATTTTTAAAGACTTACATTTAGAATCTACAAATTAAAATTACATTGTAAAACAGATTCTACTTAAGGATATTTCTACTACAAATCAGTACCTAGATATGGTTAGTAAATTGTGGCTGGTATTCCAATTATTTTTATTTTTATTTATTTATATTTAGTGACAAACGTTAGTTATAGGTAGCCAATAAATCTTTCCCAGTTTTTCCTTTTAGTTTTTTTTTTTGTCATGATAATGTAGAGTTTTACTTTCAGAACATTTCATGGAGTATCTCATTGCTTTCTACTTCTTACGTGAAAAAAATAATTCTCTTTTTAGGCTTAACTCTAGCCATGTTTCATACTTCAGGAAAATGAATTTTTGTGTCTAAATGGAAAATGTATTTTCATAAGGTATTTAATAATATTTGATATGTAAAACATTGCTTTAAAATAAGGTAAATAGCTTTTATTTTGTCTTGCCAATGGGTTTCAGCCCCAGGCAAGTTCACTATAGATTCAGTGTGACCAAAGAAATGACAGTAGAACGTTCTTGGGGTGAAAGGGTTATAGCCAACTTTATTTCCAGGGTGGCAGATCAATCACTAAAATCCCATCCACTCAGAGCGAGTCTGCACACAGCAAGCCGGTCTCTGTCTCTGGGCCTCTCTGTCCACACAGCCGTCCTCTGGGCCTCTGTCCTTGGCGCTGCCACTACTCCGGCCTCTGCGCTGCTGTCCTGCAGCCTTGCAGCTGTGCCACCGTGTCACCCAGAGCACTGGGTGGAGCTCTTTATATAGAGTCAGTAGCAACATATTGCCCACACTTGTGTAGTGAGCTAGCCAACCAGGGCCAGGTGAGAATCCTGACTACAGGAACTTTCATTTTATCCACATATTTATAGAGAGAATTTTTATGAATTATGTTCAAAATGCAGTGATCTTAGAAGTCAATATGCTAGAGTTGTGCTCCTGGGAGTTTTTATTTCTTTAGTGTTTTTTTCCCTTTGTTCTACTAATGACTTCTCAAGTGTGTAAATGAGAAGAATGTTGATTGATTTTGGTTCCATCAATAATGATTCTTGAGTCTACTGCAAATCAATTCTGGGTAGTTCAAATCACATTTGGCTGTGGATGTATTTTTCTGCTTTAGAAGACCTGTAGGTCAGAAAGTATAATGGACATTCAGCATCTTAGTCTCCTTTGAAGGAGAACTACTTATATATTTTTTTAAATCTTTCACTCTTAAAGACTTATGCTTTGTATCTACAAACTAGAATTGTGAAACGGACTTTCTACTTGACGACATTTAAAGAAGCTAGTTGTTCACTTGCATGACATGCATAAACTCCTTTAAGATTCAGCTTTACAACTTTCTCTTTTCACAGATATTGTGTGAGAAAAATCTCCCAAACTAATTTATACAACATCTGACTAAAGCACATACATACTTGTTGTTTCTGTAAACTACTTGTTCATCTTTTGAATTTTATCTAGTCTAAAAAAGAAACTGACCAATATGCCTTACCTTCAGTTTCCAGCTCAAAGGTGGCTCAACTATTCATTTGCTTTTTATATTCCATCAAAATGAGACAAATCAACTCTCAGAGAAAGTTGGCAGATCAAAATATCGACTTTTAAAATAAAAATAAAAACTTAGAATTTTTTTCTTCAAGTACATTAGGTAGAATGAGCAAAGGATGCAAAGAGGCTTCCCGTTCAGTGATAAACTAAGTACGTCTGAGCACTCACTGCATTTGATTTCACATGCTCCTCTTCAGCGGGGCTCCAAGCCATCTTGGCTTCCCTTAGCTGTCCGAAGGACTGAGCCTTTTGTAGGTTTACTGGATCAGAATCCCAGCACTTTGAAAAGCTAGTATAAATCAGAAGGTGAATATAGAAACAAGCCCTAAAATTCTATTTCTGGTATTGATAATACCCACGACCATTAAAAATATGTATTCAAACTGGGAATCTCCTTTAATCGGCTCATAGAACAGGAATCAGCTCTCCTGGCAACTGAAAGAGACCAACAAAACTCAGGTTCTTATAAAAATCTTAGTGGAGTCTGAGCATGCCAGAACTGGACTGAATCTCCAATGGGGTTTTTGTAAATGGGAAGAGCTTCCTATGGAGCTTGGTGCCACTTCTCTAAAATCAATATTACACATTGGAACTTCTCTACCATTAAAATAGCTTCATAACTTGCCCTGTTTCCTGGAAATAAGCAGCAGACTGGCAAGAAACAGCTGGCAGCCCTAGCAATGAGGCTAATGACTCAGGCAGACAACTCAACTTCAGAAATCAATGGCTTGAACTAAGCCCATTTATGAAAAATTGTTTAACCTCAAATATCAAAGAAAGATGAGACATCCTTAAGAAAGGGGATCACTGGCTGCACACAGCCATTCTTTCATTCAGCTCCAACCAGTCAAATTGGCTTCAAGTATGGGGACAGTAACAGTTGGTTGAATAGGACTGCCTGTCCAAACAGACCTGAAGCCAAGAAGTCTCTGGGAAAAATAAACTTGGTTTATTTAAGGCTAGAGTACTTAAATTGTGTGGAGCCTACAATGTGGTGTGGCTATTATTTTTTTCTACATAGCATGTTGCCCATGATAGATGCCTAAGAAGACCATGATACTAATCGATATCAGCTGGGAAAGCTTTATCACCTCTCATGTACCTCTCTGTCTCATTTGTCTTAGAAACTTGAAAGTGGAGCTTAGCATTAACAATTGGCAGAATGTACCTAAGCAATATCCCTCCTCATGATTCCATGGACCTTTCATTTGTAGGAGAGAGAAACAGGCACAAAGAAAACATTTAAGGGTATATTTTCAAAGCTTTTCTGTTTGATAGTGGGCAGCTCCTTTGCCCAGTGTTAATAGCACAATGGGGATAGGAGTTACCTCCACTGTTTAATCCCTACTTAACCTTTTCTCATTTCTTTATATCCTTCATTTTTAGCCAAGTAACAGGACAGACACAGTTTTGCACATTTTTGGCAGAATCTCAATTTGTGGGATACATGTAATGCTGTAGGAGGTCCCTTCTTTTTGGTAACTGTTCTGATCTTTCATCAGTGGAGCAAACCACAATGGCTGTTACTGGTTTCAAAAGTGACCTAAGAGCTGTGTTCAGGTGGCAAAAAAAAAATTTGGAAAAGTTTGTATAACACCAAGGTAAAGCCACAGATGTCCTTCTTTTTCTGGACAGAGGAATGTGCACATTCCCTGGGGGGACATGTTACACATTCCAGTGAGCTAAGAGTTCTGCCTTGCTGAGCTGTGGCAGGTCCCATGGTCTGCTGGAAGATTTTGTTTTGCATATCCTGTGCATTCACTAGTCTTCTGTGATTCACTGGCTCTCTCCAGCATTAAGGAGAGGTACCAAAAGGAAGGCTATAAATGAGGATAAGGACCTGTAAAGGTGAACAGACTTTATTCTTGGAATGATTGTATTTGTTTAATCATAGCTTCAGTCTAGTTTTCCTAGCACGTACTGAGGTATTCAATAAGTCTGTGCCCAGTGCTCTTGAAACAAGACTGCTGCACAGATCCATCTTAATCTGCCCTAATCCAGATGAGCCAATTTGGTAGTTTGGCCCTTGAATCAACTAAAATGACTGTCACACAGGGAGTTCAAGCCCTGTCTGCATAATCACAAATTGTATCAAAAAGGATTTTGCTTCTGGTCTTAAGAGTCTTTCTAACATCCATTTTAATAATACATTTGTTCTCTGGTATGAACATTAGTACTTAGAATATAATAGGAACTAAGGAAAAGGAGGTCTTCTTAAAAGTGACTATTTTGCTTTCTCTTGGAAGTTTTCTATACAGGATTTCCATAAACTTGGCCTTGGTGTCCCACTGGAATAACTTACAGTGGCAGTGGTTTACAGAGAGCAGCTGGGATCTTTCCATAACGTGCAGACAGCAGGCCTATAATCTTGTGCATATGAGTCTTGTTTTTGAGAACACTGTTAGGTTCTTTTATTCCTTAAGCAAAAGTAACAAACAATTATCCTGCAGTAAAAGAAAATACTGATAATTATCGTTTGCCAGGCATGTTGTATAACGGGACAGGAAAGACAAAGTAGTTAGTGTCGGCAAATCTCAAAACAGAATACTTCTGCAGACTGAAATAAACTCCCACATCTAGTGGCCTCCCCACAGAAATCCTAAAAACATGAGAGACTGAACAAGACTGTGTGGTTGTGGCATATTATGTATGATCAGAGAGATGGAGATTTTAAACAGTCAAGAATTTCCCACTGTATTGTAGTTACGAAAGCAGAAATATACTGGGGGTGGGGGGCAGAGAGAATGCAAAGGTGAATAAGTAAGCTCTGAAAGGAAAATATTTCAGTAGAGGTAACTATACTGTTCTAGGAAACAGTTTTTTAAGTGTAGTTTTTTCTAGCTGCTATTCGTTGTAGTCTTCTCCACTAAAACATTTTGGTGAGACTCAATTCACTATCTTAGTTCTGTAAGACTTTTAGACAGCATTTATGGAAGTAGGTTTGTTCAAAATGGGATCGTTTGCATGAAACACATACCAGACAACCTCATTATCTGGCAATAATTGGTATCAGAAAAGAGGATATTTAATGTGAATTTTCCTCAAATAAAGATCAAATTTCATTAAAAACATACTGAAAAACAGGAGAGGCAATCTTTCGTTTGCAAAAATAAAATGAAATCTGATGTAAGAAGTTTATTATAGCTCTGCATAGAAATGTTTATATTGTAGTTGCAACTGTATTTTCATTCTAAGAGGAAAGAATGAATTGAGTGGTGTTTGGTTTGATTGAGAACTTCCCCACAAATTTTAGTAGAATACAATTCAATATCATCTATGTCACATTTGACTTTTCAGTGTGTTCCTTAAAAAGGTTGATTTTGTAAAAAATTCAAGGGCTCAATCAATTTTTCCTCATTTCTTTATAATTATTGCAACATACAAATAGTTATCTGCTAAAGTGAATATTATGTTCTCATCCTTATGAATTTTCACTTTTTCACTGGGAAACTGATTTAACCATAACAGATCTTCATTTTGCCATGATTGTTTTGCAAGACTTGCAGTTTGATTTGCAGTTGAATGTGTTGTGTTGTCAGATATTGACATCTTCAGACAGTCATCTTGGAATCAACTAAAGAACAAAGAGACCTTGACCTTTTGAGAAGTGATAGAAGCTAGTGTTAACCAGGGGATAGATGCACATTCAAGTGCACACTCATTTTATAAATGTTCAGTTCACTAGCAACTGTATTCACATTGTGATCAGAGGACCTAGTGGAAAAGAAAATTTTCAGATTTGTAAAATGGTCTTCCTCACTTAAAGTCATATATCAAGACCCTTCTTTTAAAAAGCACTCATTTGCTTGACACCACTATAAAGGACCATTAATAATAACTGTTCAGTCTTTTTGATTTCTGGCTCTTTCTGAAAGTTACTAGAAGATTATTTCTAAATATACGCCCATGGGAGAAATATAAAAGAAATGCAGAATTGCCATATGACTACACATACTTAGTTCTCAGGCACAATGAAAAGGTAGGTTGTTCCTCTGGGTATTAACATGTTTAGAAAGAAATAAGGAAATTGATGTTAAAAATATACTAGATTCACCTTGTGGACCCAACCTAATCAGAAACTAGTTTATTAGCCTGTATCTCTACAGTTGGGCATATAGAGAAACTTTAGAAAAGTCTGTAAAAATCCCTTTTTTTATGACATTTTGAATGTAATAAGTAATTATGACATTTGATAGTTGAGATCATGTCTATGAGTCATTTGCTTTTGCATCTAGGCTACCTTTCATTTTTGGAGATAAGTAACTGCATAAGTAAGTTTTCACTTAAAGAAAGATTGCCAACAGAAGAAGTCATATGCTAACTCAGGTGACATATGGTAAAGAAGGTCTGGTAACTGAAATTATTTCCTCCCTTTCAATGGTCTTAAGAGGACTGTAATCTTAAGTGGACTCTACAGTAAACTTACAGCATTAATGATATTAAATATGTGATTTACTATTGTGTTCCTATTAAACTTCAGCAGAAATATTTATTAAACTTAAATGTCTTTTGAAGCTGTTTAATCTTTAATGATCAGAAAAACTATTAGCATCTGCCAGTTAGTATAATAAAATAATAACAAAATTCACCCAATCACCAACACTTCTTATGTTATGCTATGCATATCCAAGATACATTTCCAAGCAGGTGGCATTATACTTTCAAATAGAATTTGGAACTGATAAACATTAGATATAATTTAACATTTAAAACATTTTTAAAAGTTGAGGCAGGTACTGAATATTCAATGTTTTTTTCCTTCCCTTATATTAAAAAAAAGAGATACTTAAATACAGGGAGAAACAACTATTCCGCTGAGTAAGATCAGATGGTAAAGAAGATCACATAAGATCTGATCCCAGGGCCATTACATATCAAACAGATTTTGAAATATGGTGAAGTATTCCCTCCCTTTCAGTGGTCTCTGATGCAGTACCATGTGGCTGCCGTGCCCCTGTGACTGTGCTTCATCTCTGGTTCTGACCAGTTTGAAAGTCCCAGGCTAAAAACCTACTGCTAAAAACTGCTTGTATTTCTAGCTTCCATATTCTTCTCTTTGCTATCCAAACTCCTCCAACATGTCCACTCATTTACTATCTCATTTCTTATCTGTCCCATTTTCTTCTTAGCACTTTGCTACATTTTTTTCACCCTACTACGCACTGAAAATGTTTTTTGAGACATCTCCCATGCTAAATTTACAAAAAAAATTAATGGTTGTCTCTTGGCCTTTATGCCAAGTGACTTCTCTTTGCCACAGCAATGATGCAGTGCAAAGAAAACTGAAAATTTCATTTCAGCCTTGACTCTACCACCTACAACTGACTGTGAGACCTCGTACAAGCTATAAACTATCAGAGGACTGTCAAAGATTAAATACTGTGCCCGTACATGAAACCTACTATCAGTGGCCACCCATTTCTCCTTGAAATCTCTTTTTCATAAGATTCTGTAGTGCTGACTTGTTTTGTTTTTACATTAACACCTTTGCTAGCTTTTCCTCATCTTGCCACCCTACCATTGGCCTATCCCAGGACTATTGATGTAGCCAAGACACTTGTTCCACATATATTTGCTGAACTCATCCATTTCAAGATTAATCTTCCTAAGACACAACTTATTTATAATATCTTACCTAAAACCTCCAAGAAATCCCTGTTGCTGCAGAGTGAATATACTGTCCTTCTAACCAGGATTCCAAGCTCTCTGTTTTACAGCCCCAACCTACATTTCCAATTCTCCCCAAATTCCCTGTGTGCCAACCACTTGTGGTTCTTATGGCTCCATCCTCCCCTACTTCTGTTTTTTGCTTCTGCTATTTTCTCAGTCTCTCTTTCTTCTATCCCTCATCCTCTGCTTGCCCAAATCATATTAACTTTATAAAACTCATCTTAAATACCATGCTCTCCTGAATAATTGAAATACAATACAATCTTTCCTTTGAATCAGCATAGTCCCTGAATTATGCTTTTTCTCCTCTACTCTCACTGTATGTTTTGTGTTATAGTTAATTACCATCCAGATATGATTACATAAGCTCCTTGAAATCAGGGAGGGTGATTCATGCATTTTTAAAAAGGGTCTAAATAGGCAGGGTATAATTCAGTCTTTAATACAGAGTAACCAGTGAAGAAATATTCAGAGTGGGTATTCTGAATATTTTATTCTATTATAGGAATATTTTCCCACTGCTTGGGTTTAAATCTCTTTGAAACTGAAACTTCTAAAAAATAATGGTAAATAATAATGATTTAGACTGTAATATTAAAACCAGAATTAATAGTCATTGGGTCATTGACGTTTTTAATAGCAGCTATATTGAGATGTAATTCACATACAAAAATTCATTCTTTTAAATTATACAATTCAGTGATTTTTAGTATAACCAGAGTTATGCAACCATCACCACTATTAGACATTTTTGTCATAACCCCCCCACCAAAGAAACCCCATACCACTTAGCAATCACTCCCTAGTTCTACCTCTCATGTTCTCTCTAGGCAACTGCTAATTGGGTTTCTGTCTCTATTCATTTGCTTTTCTTCTGGATATTTCATATAAGTGAAGTAATATAATTAATGGTCTTTTGTGAGAGGTTTCTTTCACTCAACATTTCCAGGGTTCAACCATGTTGTAGCAAGTATCAGTACTTCATTGCATTTTTTGACTGAATAACATTCCATCACATGGATATGCCACATTTTATTAATCCCTTCATTGGTTGATCTGTATTTGGGTTGTTGGGTCACTGATTTTTAGAACCAAAAAGGAACCCAGTGATTATTTTCTAAAATACCCTCCTTTTATGCAAGTGAAACCCTTAGGAAGCCCTAAGAAGGTATTTCTAAACCTTTACCTAAATGGTTATTGAGTTTCTTATTATTTAGGTGCTAGGTTGATAAAATATGTTGCAAACATTCATTCATTCTTTTATTCATTTTTCCATATAGTTAATAAATCGAGCACCAAGTCCTTAAGGTCTGGGTAACAAAAACAATTATGGTTCTTTTCGTTATGAAATGTACAGTTTAGTGGGGGATCAGCTTTTAATCAAATAATCACATAAGTAAATGCAGACTTAGAACTAAAGGTTCTGAAGAAGAGAATCGGGAATTGACTTGTCAGAGAGGACAGTTTAGCTGTGATCTATAAATAAGTAATAATTCACTAGGCAAAGAGAACAGAAAAGAGCCTTCCAGGTTAGGCAAATGCACATGCAAAGGCCCTGAGCTATAGGAGCATGACATATAAGGGGAAATGCCAGGAGGCCAGTATAACAGGAGACAGCAGGGTGAGGGAAGCATGGTATAGAGTGAGGCTGGAGAGATAAATAAGGTCAGGTGAGACAGAGTATTCCAGGGCAAGGAAATAGTCTTTAGTCATTTTCCTAAGACCATTGGACCACTGAGTTATCCCTAATGCAAGCAAAAAGAAAATGCACATTGCCTTACATTTCTCTCCCAGGGATGCGATGCATTTCAAAAGCTGAAACTTGGTGGGTTATACATATTTTTTGTCAAAACTTATGGGAGAATCGGTGGCATTTGAAGTTTGTTTTTATTGAATTCCTTGTTATCCAAAGTAGAAACTTGTGTTATGCTCACAGGAAAAAATAGCCTCCTTATTAGAATTCTCCAATTCAGTTTTGTAAAGAGCTGTTCTTCCCAACCCTCCCACAGAATTAGCAATCAAAGCTACTTAAGGAGTAATGAATAGATATATAAAGGTCACATCTTTTTCCATTGCACAACAACCATGTAAAATCTAGACTACAGAAATAGTTCTCTAAACTGCAAATGGGTAATGTAGGACTTTAACCCCAGTTTTTTTAAACTTGAGGTCCATTGCTCCCAGGCAGTGTATGAATGGGACCCAGGGAGCTTTTATGTACAAATAAAGGTTATACCTACATGGATGTGAATCCTGAGTTTTCATTAAATTTTAAAAAGAGTCTATCACATATCACACATAAAAAGCTAAAACAGGTTTTTTTAACTAATCCCTAAATTAATGGGAAAAAAATACCTGGACTTATTTTGTATCACTTATAGAAGTTTAAGCCTATATGGTTAAAAACAATTTAAACAACATTTAAATTAACAGCTATCACTAAGCTAACATCTTGAGAACAATACCCTTTTTTAAAAAAACTAGTGATAGTCAAAATATCCTAAGTATACCAGTAGGATTAGTTATATATTATATAGTGGTTATTCTCAAATTGTGATCCCCAGAACACCCTCAGAGATCATATTGAGTACTTGTGAGGGGAATAGATTCCTGGACCCAGTCCAGATCTCTGGAATCAGAATCCCTAGAAAGGAATACAGGACTCTGAATTTTTAACCAGGATCCCAGGTGACTGTGATGTCTACCCATGTTTCGAAAGTGCTATAGAACATAAAACATAGCAACACTCTTTCTCTGTTCAATGTTTTGTCAAACCAGCCCTTCCCAATTCATTGAGTTATATAATAATAATAACAAACACTGAATATATGTCAGATCCTATGCAAGAAGTTTCTCCTAACCTATCTCTAGTGATTAAGATCATTCTGCAAGAAAGTAAATATATATATATATATTTATAGATGAAGAAGTTATGACCCAATGAAATTAAGTGACTTACTGCACAGAGGTCTGGCCAGCTCCAAAACCTTTCTTCCACTGTGTCATGCAGCCAATTGATGTAATCCCTATAGTAGTGACCAATAACGAGAAGTATTCAGGAGAAAGAAGTGAATGGAGTTAGATTATGTAAGTCTAAGGGCCCCCAGCAGCATCTATGGAAATCCATGGTCATCAACAAAATTGCACATTTATAATGAACAGATGAGCCTCTCAAGCTAAGCACAACTGTCTGACACATTTCTAAAAGAAGCTTCCAGAGGTAACACTTTACAGGCAGAAATAGCATGAATATAAGAAAACTGCTTCCAGTTGTTACAATTTAACAAGCAGAGAACATAGTGACCCTAAAATTTACCAGCATGTCATAATTACCAAAAAAGCTCTGTATAACTCCAATAAAAGAGCTGGAAGGCAGGTCCACTGGGCTTCTTCAAAATATGGAATTTTATAAGATTTTTGCATGAGAAATGGCTCTGTGATAGGTTTTCTGCTTCAACACTTTGATCAGACACTAATAATGAAATTATTCAGTTAAAAAAATTCTTGACAGTCATCTCTATTTTATAGGTTTTTCTTCAAAAGAATTCACACCTCTTAGCCAATATAATGAACAGAATATAATCAATTCTTGCAATTTTGAATGACAAAAACAAATTACTTGCAGTTAAAAAATGTTTTCATTCAACTATGAAGTTATCAGAATAAGTTTAGTCTGACTTTAATAGATGCTTTATTACAATAACAGATTACTTTCAAAATATCTTCACAGGTGATTTCTTTTTGAGAAAAAGGATTTTAATTGTTTAATTATCTAAGGGAAATGACCATTTGTATAATGCTCAGATGCAATTCTCTGGGAAACTGGAAACCAGAAATTTCCCCTGGGTCTATTGTGGCTGAGTTCGTCACCTACCATATAATGGCATAAATGTGGTCCCTATCAGAAGCTGTCCTATTAAACTATAGCAAGGAATTTGTTAAATAAATGATGAGAACTATTAAATAGACATTTTTATTTACACTGAAAGTTTAAAGGCTATAAGATGATACACTTGGTCAATACAATACTCAAGAACTTGGTGAGAAATTAATGGTAGGTGCCTTTTGTGATAGTGCATGGGCTCCTTTAAAGCATATGATGTTTTTATCATCATATTAGAACAGGTGTCAAAGGGCATCTTATTTAAGAACAGAGAAACTTAGAACTCTTTGGACACTGAAGGGCCCTTGTCTCTTGGCCTATCAGCAGTTATATGTGTGGCTTATAGACAGTGTAGTAGAAATCTATATTCCAAATTCTAGTGTTATTTTTAAGTCATATCAGGATCTATATGTGGTGTTATTTCAAAGTTATATCAGGATCATAGACCCCTTCATGTCTATGCTCTAGTGGCTTTTCACTGAATTACTGAAGGCTATGACTGCCTGTGGTCACCAAGAAATCTCCAAAGTTTCAGTGAGAGCGGCTTAAGGGTTTGAAGTGGACTTGTTGTGTGCAAGGAAAACAAATTCAGTTCATGCTAACTAGACAGAGCCGCCCAAAACGAGACGCAAAGAGGTAGTCACAAATGGCTTCCAGTCTTTTTTTTTCTCTAGCCACGTTGAGTTTACTTTTATCTCACTGACTTGCAATTTGGCATTACATTAAAAAATAAGACAGATGTGAGATGAAGAAAGTAAAATCATAAACAAAACCACTGTACTGTAGGATCTGCATGCTTCACTAAGAAAGTACTTCAGAAATCCTTAAAGTCAGAGCTCTTGCTAATGGTGAAATAATGTAAGTCACTAGGTGCCAGGGACACTCAGGGCAGGCCGCTGGCCTTCGCCGTGTTGGGAAGGTCCTGGAGAGATGCAGCGGCCCGTGGGAGTGGGGGAGAGTAGCCCCCACGTGGAGTTAGACCACTCTAGGCCACTAAGACTTTTGTAATGTAATTACTGGAAGCCACAATTTTCTAATACATCCTTAAAGTCTCAGTAATTTTCTTTAAAGACTGTTGACTCTTCATTGGATTCGAGTAGCTCTAACAACGATTCTCAGAAAGTGAAGGTGTAACCTTCCCTATGCAGCAAACTTCCGTGCTTGCAAATACCAAAGGTGGCTGATGTAGTCCCAGGGGAACCCAAGAAAGGCATCAACAGCCCTCACATTTCCTTTGGAACAACAGTAATTAGAGCAGCTGGAATATTTGCAATCTCATTGGCTCAGTTGCTGTTTTTTCTGTGGCTTAGACTTTAATCTTATTTCGGTATGTTTTTGTCTAAATCAGACACATGTAGCTGGCTTATACATGCTAAGTGGCCACTAGGAGCTTTAGATAAAAGCCTTTCCTGAGCCTGGAATGCTTTGGGTTCTCCCTCATCTGGCCACAGCTCTGCAGTTCTGTCTCTCGGTGCCTCTCCTCCTGTGTGGATTTCTCTACTCCTCTGTCATCTATTCCCACTTCCCTTCATCTCAGTGGGGTCTGTAAACTTAAATCCAAGCCAATTAAATAAAGCATAATAATAGAACATCCTTCTGAAAGCAGTATGAAGGAGGGGAATTGTGTGGCCACCAGCAGAATAAAGAAGAGGGGAAAAACATTTTAAAGAACTCCCTCGCAGACCATCTGATCTGCCTCCTCCTTTGCTTCCCTATTTATAGGGAGGCAAAGTTTTTTTTTTCTTTTTCTTTTCAGTTACCACCATCTCTATGCAGAGTCCTCTCCTTTCATTAGGTGAAGCCTTAATGAATATCTTTGTGCGACTTAATATTGCTAAGATTACTGATGGGAGAATTATTGTATCATGCATGCAAGAATATTGTTATAAAATTTCCAGAACATCTTGGATTTCTGAAATAGTGGATTCAGATATATTTCAAAGCTAACTTTTATTTTGATGTATTTTCTCAGCCAATAAATAATATTCTCACTCAATTAAGAAATCTTCACTTTTTAAAGTAGATCATTTATAAATAAAATGTTGGTTTCCACTATTAAGAAAATAACTTGGGGAGGAAAAGAAGATATTTTAAATTAGCATTACAGAAGGGGGAAGGATGGATGCCAACTTAGTCCCCACTGTGCTAAGTTTAAACACACTGTCTCTTGAACAATATGCAACAAAAAATGAAGACCTGAATCAGCTGGAGATCACCCTTAATTGTAAACTCTTCCCCAAGGCTCCAGTGATGTGATGAATTCCCTTGGCATCTAGAGCTTTTAGCTCTTCAAGCTAAAAGTAGATTTCTCAGAATTTCATTTTTCCAGTCAGATGACTTCAGCAAGGTGTATATTTTCTTCTGCCAGGTGGAGTCCTCTTTTTTAAATGCACAGCTTTTCAAGTGATCCAGCTGTCAGAATGTCGTCCTCAGAAAGTGCAGAAGCTCAGGCAAAGCCTACCACCAGTGAGCTGAATTCTGACTGAGACCACAGCTGGAATGTGAAGTGCTCACACTGACCTCAAACATAGCCTGGTACTCTGTCACCTGAGTTCAGCCAAATGCCTTCTTGGTGAAACCTCTGTATGCTACTGCAGGTTGACAGATGGCTCCCAGCAGGTGACCTTGGGGCTATTAGTGAATGAGATGCTTGCTTTCTCTGGCAAAATCCTTCTCAAAGACACCCTATGTCCTATAAGAACTTCCAAAAGGCATTTGGCTGCTAAGCAAAACCAAAGAGAAGAGCTGAAGCTAAAAAATTATGTATTGACTTGAACTCTGCTTTGTTTACACATAATCTCTTCACAAGAGTATAGAGCAGTGCTGATAAAGAAATACTATTTGAAGACTGATATTGACACATCACCATTTTCTACAGTTTTCAAAGCACATTTCCACAAGTGGTTTTATTTAATTCTTGCAGCAACTCTAAAAGGGAAATCTCATTAATAATCTCCACTTTACAGATGATAAAACTAAGGATCCAAAAAGTTAAAAGATCTGCCCAATATTCTGCACATAGTAGGTGATAGGCCAGGGATCCAAATAGCCTCCATATCCAAAGTTTATGTTATTTTTATTTCAGAGGTCTAATTAATAAAATTCTAGTCTGAATGGTTAGGATAAAATAGCTGTTTATCAATCTTGTATTTATCCATTCATTCAGCCTTTACCAATCACCCACTTTGAAATCAGGGAAACAGTAGGCCTGGTAAATAAGATTTCATTGCTTGGCAGAAGTTCATATACACAGAATTAAAACATCACAGTTTTGCATTTTTTGGCATACATACATCGATTTTTCATTCATATCCATTTGAATGGGTAGTTATTGAGCAAGTACTGGCTCCAGAAAGCATGGTAGTTACGTACAAGAGAAAATGGCCCCTGCCCTTCTAGAGCTTACAGATTAGTTGGGGTGGGGTGAGGTGGTCCAGACATTAATCAAATGATTAATACACAATGCTGCTGATGGTGTAAGGATGTAG
Source organism: Smutsia gigantea (assembly GCA_032199065.1). Lineage (NCBI taxonomy): Eukaryota > Metazoa > Chordata > Mammalia > Pholidota > Manidae > Smutsia > Smutsia gigantea. The sequence continues at coordinate 57,850 of JAVSCE010020411.1, forward strand.
TGGTAGTAGTGGAAATTGCTGATACCTCTTGAGATAATTTCATAACATGGCAGCCCTATTCGAAGTACATTATATACTCTCATATGGCTTAATATTTTTTGTCCATTTGTATTCATATTGAATTCAAAATACTATGGAGAGAAGAAGCCATATATTTGATAGAAACCAATGGATTATAGAATTGAACTAACACAGGAAAAAAGGATGGGGATGTGTATTTGTTTCAGTTTCCATAAGCCTTAATTAACAGCACAAAGTAATTCATATGAATGTCAAATAAGTGATAAAAAGAAGAGCTATACACCAGCGGACAGACATTTCTGGAGGTGGCTGAGGAGACATCACAGAGAAGAGCACCCCAGTTCCAGGAGGAGTTGGCAGATCTAGAGGAGGAAAGGAAGGGTGGTGGTAGGCAAGGCTGGGAGAGAGGAACAGGAAAAAAGAGAAAGAGGATTTTGCGGGAGGAGAGAAGAAATGTACAAAACTGGAGTAAAGGGGCAATTCATGGGTCTACAGAAGAACTAGTCTAAGAAGATGTGACAGCTTGTGATGATAGACAGTTGATAAAGTTGCAAAAGTAGATTGTAATCACAGTATAGAAGTCCCTGAGACCAAGTCTAGAAACTGAGTTTTTGCCTTCTTAACAGAGGAGTTTTGAGCATGCAGGTGAAAGCATTGCGGCACGGTGAGTTTCGTGGCAGCCTGTGGTTGTCTTTGTGCCCCTTCCCCATTCCTTCTTACACCTCAGCTGCAGGTCTGCACTCACTTGCTCTTCCGTTTTAAAAATGGATAGTGTTTGTGTGAGAATTAGAAACAAATGAACAGATGGCTTTCTGTCAAGCAAAGAAGTGTTATTTCTCGAGAATGTTCTGAATCTGAGCAGCAAACAGCAGTGTAATATATAAATAAGTGAAAATACTGACACATGTGCCCCACTGCTGTCCAAGGGTCTCCATATTGCAGTACCAATGCATATTTTATTTATTAAATACAATACTTATTTCTATTTTTATGTATTCAATCAAAGTAAGCCTGTGTTAATTAAGCAAAATCAGTTTTTAGCTGATATCACGGGGCATTATTTCCTCCAACCCTTTTCAAGGAAGGAATTTAGTAACGGCCCTGGAGCAGCTACTGGACATTTTGTTATGCTCCTTTTACTCTTGGGATGGAGATAGTCACCAAATCTCCATTTATCTCCCATGTTTCTCAACCCCTTGCATTACGCAGAGCCACGTGGTTCTGTCCAGGGGGCCATAGGAGGAAATGATGTGTGTAACTTCTCTGGTAAAGTATTTAAGAGCTGGTGTGCAGCCCTTCCATGCCTTCCTCTCTGCTGCAGTCAGCTTGGAGGCCATGAGTTGATTCACACACAGAATATCCTCAGATTGCTGGACCACTGCATGGGAGGGCGGTGGCCTGGACATATACCCTTCTCACGTCAAGATTTGTATGAATAGGATATAGACCTTTATTGTGTAAAGACTCTAAGACATAATCCTGACTTTTCTGAGTAACCCAATCTATTCACCTATTTATATCCTACTTGTACTGCCTTGAATTATAAGATCCTCTGGACAAGACTATATAATTTCTAAGTCAGCATACCCCTGTCAGCTAGTCTGCAGCAATAGTCTGGAGTATCAGGTTTGAGGATGAAAGGAGAGAATTCTTACTGTCTACCTTACCTGGAATTTCTGGTCAATTGGAGACCACATGTTTTGACGAGGGTTTTTGTTAGCTGTCCTTAATTCCTTGATGCATATTTTGAAGTGTATTTTCTTTGTAAAAAATATAATGTTACACTAAAAGTAACTTTGGCAAAAGCCCCAAGAAAGAAGAAAGATTGTTCTCTGATCTGTTCAAGTATTAGTGACTTTGGTTCACTGTGACTTTCTGCTACTCACAAATAAGACCTAACAGGGAATAGAAACAGTTTAGTAGCCTGCTAGACTAAATTATTTTATGTTAGAAGCCGCTCTCCTATGTAAAGACTGCTTGGATAGTGGATATTTTCCCAATAATATTGGTAATTCAGTCCTCAATAGTTGAAAACTTGTTATTCTGGACTGAATTACATGAACTGCTCAAAATCACATAGAGCAAATTGATAGAAGAGGTAATTATTGTTTATTTGAGAGCTAACTGAGTAGACCAATGATAGCCAATGAGATTAGTTTAGCCTTTAGGAATGCTATTTAGGATTCTAGCAACTTGAAGCGTCAAATGTTTCCCTTATCTGACAAAGTCTATCAAACATGAAAAATAACCAAATGATGCTTATGTTAGAATGTGCCTCAAAGGTGAATAAAAACTATATCCTAGCCTAACAATCCAGGGAAGATTTTATCTTGACTTTCTTGCTTAGTGAAAACTTGAGTTCTTATGTCAATTAAGAAAACTACAGCTTGGGAATATTTTTGTCATGGGGTTCCGAAGTTGGCATGAAGTTATCATTCTCACTTCAGGGCCATAGGTGTCACATAAGTATGCCAACAGCCAGACATGCATTATATGCAGCCTAACTAAATGCACTGCATGCACATCCTATCTGAGCAATCAGCTAAGAAAGGCTGGTATAGCTAAACAAGTGTTCATCTTGGGTTCCTCACTCAGTGATTTACTTAACTTGCTTTATGATGCCACGTGCATCCTATTCTCTATCATGTGTAGGCCAGCCCTTAAATGTAATGTTTAACCAGTTGATTTTGTCACATGTTGTCAGTCATGATTCCCCACAATGTTCAGACCCAGCTCTAAGAGATTCTGGGAAGTGGCCAGCCCGATGGGAAGAATGGAGTAAAGATTGCTTAGAACAGAGGCAGAACTGAAGCTGAATAAATTTCAATTTGTACAGGAAGCTGAATATGCTGAATATATGTGCTTAGTGAATATTTCTAGTAATTCAAAGTTCCCGTCTATAAAATACCACTTCTCAGAGGACCCACAAAGCCTTTATGCTTTAAATTGTCTTTAGGCAAATTTGAAGACCTATAACCAACTCTCAGTGCCTATAGAGTTAGTATATGGTTGAAAGCCTTGGCCACTTTCTAGCCATGTGATGCTTTTAAGGCCACTTATAAAGTCTCTTGGCCTACGTTTTCCCATCTGTAAAGTGGGAATAAGAATACTTGCTGTCTTAGAGGGTGACAATGAATAATAAATCAATTTGTATGTATGAAATGTTGGAACATTGTCTGTTACAAAGTAAATGCTTCCTAATATTATTTTAGGGATCTTACAGGCACTGTGTATTATGTATATAATACTAAAACTGTTCAAATAATATTCTAAACAAAAACTGTGTTAAACTAATTTAATCCTTTGGCTATGGAATGAAAATCATCACCTCTAACTGCACTATGTTAATTTAAAATGACTATTCAATTTTATGTGCCTTATGGAATAAGCTATAACTTGCTTTTCAAAAATAAATCCCAGATGGCATTTATCTCCTGCTCATAAAATAAAGTCTAGAAAAAAAGAGAGAGTCATTTTAATTTTATAACAAACAAAACAACACAGAAGTCAAGATGATGGGTAAAATGGGGCACTATTTTTATGACTGAGTACATTTCAATTTTCTAATAATCATCTCATCCTTTGGCCAATAATTTCCCAATTCTGTTGGAATGAAATTAGCTTTAAAGTGTTTAGGGATGGAATTTGAGTTAATTTTTAGAAAGACCATAAAAGACAGGATATTATTTTTTTAATATTGTCTTTAGTATTACTTAAGTGATGAACATGTTCTTTGATAACATGTAAGGTGTAAGCAGATGTTTAAAGGGACAGTAAATTTGGGGGGTCATATATCAATATACAAAGGACCATACAGTCTCAGTCACAGCTCCTTAAATGCTGGCCTTGCAGCATGAAAGCAGCCATCCATAGACTACAAGGAAATGAATAGATGTGGCTGTGTGCCAATAACACTATATTTAGGAGAACAGGCAGCAGCATGATGGATCTGGCCCATGGACCATAGTTTTCTGGCCCCTGGTCTATGGAATTCCATTTCTGTCCTTATTTTTACTAGGGTAAAAAATACATGCACATGTATATAATATGTACTTGCACACTTGTTCACATGTGTGCACTGTACTTGAAAATCATGAAGATAAAGTATAAAAACTATACAACATTAAGGAATTTAAAGAGGAAACATTTTCCTGATATTTTTTTCATGATATTTTATTCAGCATTCATTGATTAAGTACCAAAGGACTCCTTCTATCTGAACAAGGTCCAGAGCTGATTTGCCATTTCAATTTTTTTTAAGATCAACCTATAAGGTTTAATATACTTTTAATCAAAACTACCTTTAAAAATTCTTTAAATAGTCTTAAATTATTGTATATAGACCCCTGTATAATAATGTTATATATATTCCAAATTTGAGAACTACTGAGCTGGACTAACGGGGGGAAAAAAAGCTGTATTTAGAAGTCTGGTTGGTCAAATTTTTTTTCCCTAAAATAACTGTCAAATTATTTGAGGGAATGGAACATTTGTTTCTTCTTGCCTGCAGGATTTTCTTTATTTTTCTGAATGTTAAGCTTCCTTAACTTTAATGTTCATTAGTAGACTTTTGGTGCTGTACATTCTGTGTGAATTCTCACAGATTAGGTGAACTAATACATGTCAAAGCACATAATACAGAACCTGGCCCAGATAATGTTTGTGACTTTTGAATAAACTCTTGTCTGCTCTTACCCATATACACAGTTCTTTGAAGGGTCATAGAGAAGAAATGAGCCACCTGCTTCTTCCTTCCCAAGTTTACATTCCCTGCTGGGTCATGAAATATATTTAATAGCTATCACCGTTTGAGTCTTAGGGTTCCTTACGTGTAAAGTGGTGTCTTCCTTCATATGATGGGATCCACTCTACTAGGTGTGAAACCACACAGGCTTTGGCAAAAACCCATAGCGATGCATAGATCCAGACACCTGTTGTAAGAGAGCAGGACTTCAGAGTGGGCCTCAGCTCTGCCCCTTGCATTTGTCACTTATTATTGAGGATGATTATACCTTAATGGCTTAGAAGGTACAAAAAAAGCCTAGTGCCTTCTCATAATTGTGTTTATTTCTAGATAGCACTCCAGTAAGAAGTACTCTGTGTCGTTCTAGTGGAATTTCTAAGCAGAACTACTAATCCAGAATGACTTTTAGGATCCTGATTGTCAAGATAAGTTTAGTGCTATACAGAGAAAATTTAATTAGTTAAATTCCTCTGTATCCTGTGCTGGAGGGAATCAATACAAACTGGGCTAGAGGCCCAGTCCTCTGAAGCTTACTGGATATAATTAATGATTTAATAGTATGAGTATATTCTCCTGGGAGAGAACATAATTGCCAACTATTTATTAGCTGAAAACAATTTACACAATTTAAGGTTTTGTTTTTCCTTGTATAATGCTTATGAAGCTTCTGTGGAGTGAAGCTAGGAAGTAGAAAAAGCATACAACAGTTGACATTTTCACTTCATTCCAAACACCTGAAAGAGTGTCTAGCTGATTGTAAATGCTCACGTATGACTATAGAGATCTACTATGAAGTTCATCTCATAGTCTCATAGCTACCCGGTATAAAAAGAGAAAGCCATGAGTTGAATTTGGTATGGATATACATGACATAATTGATGTATATGGATTATATATTAAATTACTAATTTCCTAAATTCTTTTTTTTTAACAGAAGCCAGAACACATTATCAACCCTTTGAGAACACAGCATAACGGAGTAAGACCCGCTCCTCTCTACAATAGAAGAGCTACTCACAATTGTGAAAAATAACTCTTTGTTAACCAGATTTTTTAAAAATCTTTATAAATAAGTATCAATTCATTTTGAGAAGGGAGAAATACATGTGAATGCCACAGCTTATAGATTTAGGATCATTAAAATAGCACTGCATAATGTTTTGAGTGTTTTAACAGTGAAAGAATGAAAAATTCATTCTCCAAAATGAGGATCAGGCCCATCCTGTCTCCCCTGCTGTGGCTCACAACACCAGCAGTCGTTTCTGAATGCTTACTGTGTGCCAGGCATGATCCTACATGACTTACTGTACGAAAAGTAACGCATTAGTTCCTTACAACAGCTCTGTGAGTAGGTACAGGGATCACCCCCATTGTACAATCAGGGGCATGAGGCAAAGAGAAAAGAGGCAGGTAGACTTAGGAGTTTGCCCACAAAGTTGTATACATGGGTCTGGGAGTAGCAGGCACTGGAATGAACTCCAGCCCTAAGTATTATGGGAGAGTAGTTTCACGTTGTGGTAGAAATGCCTAGCCATTAGGCTCTCCTATGTTCTGAGTTGGTTCTCTCTGAACTTATAGAAGAAAAAAATTCATTTACTGAAAAGCCATAGCAAGTAAACATGTATTTGATGTTTGTACTTGTTATTTTACAGTTGTTACATTGAGAAATAATAAAGGAATATATGTAAGTAAATACATACAAAGGTATATAAGTAAATAAAGGAGTGTATACACTTTAGGTTAGTTTATAAGCAGAAAGAATATTTGACTTTATTTTACATCTTCCTTTAAACCCGAAATTCCTTGATAAAAGCAGAATAATATGACAAAGGTATATAAGTAAATAAAGGAGTGTATACACTTTAGGTTAGTTTATAAGCAGAAAGAATATTTGACTTTATTTTACATCTTCCTTTAAACCCGAAATTCCTTGATAAAAGCAGAATAATATGACAAAAGAGATACAAATGAATGATTGCTTAGTCTAGGAAATGAAGACTATATTTTCATATAATTTCTTCTTATTTGAATTACTGAATATCCAGTCTTAAGTTGGCCATAGCAATATAAGTTTCACTGCTTTTATTATTTCTTTATTATTTTGTTTTTATCAAGAACATTTACAAAATTTTCAAAGCGAAGTATAGAAAACATTGTAATAAATACCTAAATATCAGCCACATGGATTAAACAGCTGCTAATATTCAGCTTTGTTCAAATATTCATCTTTTCTAAAGAAAGAAACCATCACAGAAAAAACAAAAGCTCACTCTGCTCCCTTTCTTTTCTTCCTAAAAGGTGTCACAATCCTGACGATGATATAACTTTGTTTTGCATGTTCTAATAGTTTAATGGCATGTTCTAATAGTTCTAATTATTTAATGTGTATAAAGTAATGTCATATAATTATTTGTACTTTAAAAGTTTACCCAAGTGGTATCATACTATAGATATTCTCCTGCAGCCTGCTTTCACCCATCGTTATATTTAGAGATTCATGCATATAGATATATGAAGATCTCGTTGACTCATTCTGTCATAAAGTTGACTCATTTTAATGTTTCAGTCATCTGGTGCTTACTATGATTAATTATTACTTCTAAATAACTTTCAGAAACTTGAAGATTTAATACTAAAATGATTTAAGCATGGCTTTCGAAGTATCTTTGGGATTTCTGTGAAAGAAATTTGAAGTTCTTAATATGTGATATCATGCCAATTCTGTTTATGTTCATTTTTTTCTATTAGGAAGGCATTTGCTATTGGCTCTAAGGATCTTGGTAACTAATGGGACTTACATTTTTTTACTATTTTCCCATAACAGAATAATTGAAATGTTTTATTTACCCACAGGTGAAATGCTGACTATTCCCAAATACAATGTAAATACTCCCTTTGAAATTTAAAAGATACTTAAAATAAAAACACTCTTGTTGGCTCATGGTGATTGCTCATATTCCCTTCAAAAATCCTGAGAGAAACTTAAAGAATTTTTCCTAATTTTCCCTAACACCGCAGTTAATTCTAGAATTTAAGGTAAAAGAAAGGCCAATATACACTAGGTAGATTTATAAATGTAGAATCTTATAACTATTATATTCTCTGAAGGAAGTAAATTACTACTCGGGCAGAGTCAGGCTGGGAAAGAACAGATAAACTAACGTTGCTGGGCTAATATGAGGAAATACAAGACTTGATGTAGGCCTTGAGGGTCAGAAGTGCAGTGCAGTTTTGCATAGGAGGAAACTGAGGACCCTATATGTCAGCTAACTCACTCAAGATCATATAATGATTGTAGGCCTAGATTCAAACTCGTCTCTCCTAGACTCCAAAACTATACTGCCTACCAGAAAAAGAATCGGGAAAACCTAACTTATTTGATACGTAAATAGCAGTTTCATTTATTTCACCAGTATTTTATGTGAGCTGAAGGAATTGATGTTAGAAAAGCAAGGAAGGCACAATATTCACACAGAGTGAGAAAACAGGCTGACAATAGTAAAGGTCCCTTCAATGACACCATAGAGGGGACAACTTAATTAGAGATCTCTATTTTGCTCTGCTATCTTAACATTGTTTACCAGGAAATTACCTTTGTAGTCACCCAGCCATACTGATTAAATTAAATTGAATGGGATAAGAGGAGTGCAAATGTTTTGTAAATGACCAAATCTTTGGAATCATTTGCCAATATTACTAATTATTCTGTAAAACTTAGAACTGAATTTTTCAAATTTAATACATGTATGTAATTCTAAATGTAAAGGTTGATGTATGCCTCTGAAGTTTAGTATTATTAACTTCATACAGAATTAGCATCTCTTTGAACACAAAAGCCCCATGTAAACATTACAGTGTGGTAAACACCTGACCATTTATTTATTTCCAGCCCTACCACCTTTAGAGGCTTAACCTCCTAAGGCCTCATAACAGATAATAAAAGTACCAAGCTCATGCTTGTTCAGAATCTGATCATTTCTCATGATCTCCACCTGTTTCATTGGAATCCAGTCTCTCTCACCTTGACCATTGCAGTAGTCTCCTTTGTTCAGTCTTGCTCTCCTATAGTCTGTTGTTCACATAGTGTGATCTTTCATTCCTCTAAAATCAATTGATATAATAAGTATTTTATTCAAAGTCCACCAATAACTGCCCATAATAGTCAGAACATAGCCCACACTGCTGCTGTGGCCAGCAAGGTGCTATGTAAACAGGCATCTTCTGCCTCCCTAACATCATCTCAACATCCTCTCCGCTCATGTGCGACCTTCTGAGCTATGTCTGTACGAGTGTTCCTATCTTGGTGGATCCTCGCTTGTTGAAGGACTGTACAGGCATGCAAGAGTTACTGTGGAATGTATACAATATCTTTAGTGCAGATCAATTATGGTTGCTATTTTAAGGATTCTTTCAGTTTGTCTTAATAGCATCCATCACTTCTGGAATACTGAGGCACTTTCATGCATGTTTTTGACACATGATTTTTAAAGCATTAAACTTTACACTGCAGATATGTAGTTGAATCTTAATATATAGAACCAACACACAAGGCAAAGTAAGGATAAATTAGCCGGGTGGAAATGAGAAAGCAATTTTAAGAGCAAAAAATATTTATTATTCCATGCCATCTTTTATCCAAATAATTAAGATTTGTCACAGCCTGACATTGCTTAAATTTTGCTTTTTCTTTTCATCATTCATAGATGGATGAAGTTTATCCTTTAAGACCACTTTCTATAAAACAGGCTGACATTTTTGTTGTTTTATTTTTACAATATTCCTTGGGAGTAGCACTTGAGTGTTTACATTGTTGAAAACACTTGGTGAGAAAAAAACAAACAGTAGGCCCACAATGCCCCAATAGTTAAAGAAAAGGGAAAACCTGGTGTTTTCCCCATCCTCTCTGAAAATAATAAGTACCTTGATTTGTGCTGAGCATTGTCTCATCAGGATTCAGCTTCAGTCCATGGCACACAGTGTGAAAAATTTTGAAAACACTCTAAAAATAGATGTTTTGGGTAAATTAGGTATCAGATGTTCCCTCTATGAAAGCCTCTCCTAATCTATACTATCAGCTGGCAGTCCTACCCAGACCCCAAACTGTTCTGCCTCTCACTGAGCAAGAACCTATTCCAGGGGTGAGGTTTTGAAGAGAGATGTCTTGTGGTTAACAAGAGACAGAAAGATGAAGAATTGCCCACAGACTCTGGCAAGAGTTAAAATAACAATAACAGTCCTCCTACTTAACAGGCTGAGTCATAAGCACATTCTTCTGATTTATCAGCGATTCCAAGCAGATTGTTTGGGCTGCAATTCTGTAGGCAGAGGTGGGTGCCACCTGCTGCAAAAGGCTCTAGTTCTTGTCAGGAAGATGCTGTTAGGCAGTCTTGGCCAAAAGGAGAAAGGAAAAAACAAAAATTTATTGCTGAGGAACACTTTTTCTAATGCTTAGAATTAAAAGATGGTTATTATGCATATAGTTCTTGTACTGGCCATGAGTATACATCATTTAAAAAGGGAAGCTTATTGTGGAAGGTCTTAAAACTCAAATCTTGTTGGAAGTTTGACTTCAGAAAATTCTGTAGACCAGTTGTAGTAATCTCATCTCAGTTAATTTGGAGAAGGGGTCAAGGCCAATGGAAACTTACTTTGTGCTTAAGCAGAAAAGGGAAAATTATTATATGGTAACTGAGCCCCCTCATAATCAGAGAGCTGCGCACTCTCACTCCCTCCACCTAGGCCTCCCGTGCATGCACCTGACCCTCTCAGGGGCCTTTGATGAATCTCCCATTTCCTAACTCTTTTAAAACCCAGCTCTCCTGCATGCTGGCACCATATGATATTTTTTCTTATACATCAGATCATTTATTTTTCCTACTTAAAATTTTCCTGTGACATAAAAGTCCAAACTCATTAAAGACCCTTCAAAACAGGGCTCCAAGCAGCTATTTCTAAACAATCTACAATTCCTCCCTCCTACTCATTTGCCTTTCTTTCCTTCTAACCATGACAGACAACTTACTGCTTCTTCAAATTAATTCCTCTCTGTACACCATGTTTTTCTCATGTTACTATTGCCTTTGTCACTTTGCAAGTCCAGCGTTAATACCCATTTTCGCCTTGTCTGACTTACAAAAGCCTGTGTCTTTTAGATTCAAATGTCATTCCTTCTATGAAGCTTTCTTCTCTAGCCTCCAAAATGGGATCAATTGTGCTTTGCGAGAGGAGGGGCTTCCATGGCCCTTTAAGCATGGAACAGACTACAGAAAAATCATCTTGGTGCACAATTATTTCCATCTCTGTCTTTCTCCCTAGCTCTGTGAAGTCTTCAAAGGCAAAAGTTTTGTCTTTTCCATGTTTGTGCCTCCAGAAATTTTAAACCAAAATCCCCACTGGAAATATGGATCTCATGTGAAGGTACATGACATTTATTTGTGACCATTTTCTTGGAGAAAAGCTGTTATCTAGAGCATTTTTATATCACTGAGTTTCTTGATCTAATCTCAAATTCACCCTTTTTTGTGTAACTTAACTTTGAACTTTCTAACCTAAATTTGGAGAATTTCTTCTCCTTTTGATTTACCTCCTAGTTTAGTCCAAAATAAACTTTGAAAAAAATCAAAGCAAATATTTTTGGCCCCATTCTTTACTGGGTGAAGAGATTGCTTTTTCCATCTATTTCTGTCAGATACTTTTCAATATTCTCACCTAGTGTAAAGAGAAGAGGCCCTAAGTGGAAATGACAGTCTATTTGGTTTGGCCAAATGGAGATCTCTGAGCCATGCTCTCTGGAAGTCCCATCACCCATGTCCTCTAGTCTGATGCCAAATTCTGACATTCTCTTTTAAAATAGTACCGCACTTCCTTTATAGGCTTTTGGAAATAATAAGAAAAGCATTTCTCACTGTAATTACTGATGCCTAAGTGTTTTGAGAAACATTGGTAAATAGATTTTGTGATCTTTTCTTTGTTGTGAAACTAAAGCCTGTTGTTTTGAAACAAAACCAGTAGGTTTCAATACAGCCTTTAAAAAAGAAGATTATGTAGAATTGGTACGTATGCTTGCCTGTTGTTGAGAAGCCATTTCTTAATTTCCAGATTTACTTCTGGTACCCAAGTTCCTCAGGATGGAATTTAAAACAATTTCTGAAAATGTTTTAGAGATTAATAGAGGCAGAAGCAGGAAGATTCTCCAGATTTTTCTATTCAGTATTTCTATAAAAACATTAAAGTGAATTCCTGGATTTAAAAATTAAAAGTTTAAAAATCATGGAGTGCCAAATAAAAGCGCAGACAGAACCTGCTTGAATGAAGCAGGCTTCCATGTGTCTCTTGCCTCAGTTTATCTGGAGTCCCAGCAAGGCAAGCAGCACTCTGCACTGGCCCTTTCTGCCTTTTCCAGGACATTGTCATCAGTCACACCTCTAACCTGCCCAAAGATTGCTTTCAGCATTGTTTGCCACTTTCCCTCCCCTTCTTCTACTGCCGTTAAAATAGCATAAAATTCCTACCCTTTATCCATGCAGTTGTTAGAATAAAATGTTAACAAAGCATTGGGTTTTTTAAAAAGCAAGCACTGTACAATGAATATACTTTAAAAATTAATATCCTGCTCAAAATTTTTGTGACTTTTCTAGAAATATGTTTCATTTTTAAATGAATATTTTTTTACATTCAAAATCATGCTTTTATTTGCTCTTGGCCAGGTCCTGTTTGCCTAACTTGCCCATTATGGATCCGTTTTTACATCAAAATGTTTTTACCTATGGGCCCACTGTATCATGTTGCCACATCTGTGCCGGTATTTCAGTAAGACTTTTAGATACACAATTGGAATAGCTGTCTTTGTAGAAAAATCAATCATTGTTAGTATTTGTCTCCTTAAATGTTATTGCCAGCTTAATTTTTCACCATCTCATAAACACAGACTAATTATATACATTTCAGACCTGGAGGACTTAGCAAACTTGTGTAACGTGATACCACTCCAGAGTTTGGCAGAATAGAACTAGCAAGACATAAAAATTGACCTCATTTCTAGAATTCACTCCAGGGTACACAAAGACATGTCTGCTCAAAGAGATAAGTCAAACAGTATATGAAGACTGACCCAATTGAGTCAGGCCTGAGTTATGAGGGAATTCTAAATGATAAGGAATCTGTGTGCTTCCTTTTTGGCCCAACTGTAAACTAATAGAGTGAACACGGCTACTTTCGACTTAACTCAGAATCCCCCTGAGTCACAATTACAGGCAGCAGTGGCATGGCATCGCATAGCACACAGCCTGCCCTAAGTCCAAAAGAAACAAGGAAAGAAAGAAAAAAAATTGATCTCGTTTATATGACTCAGACTTTACTTTTAGGTGACTCATTTTTTACCTTTCTCTAGAAGAAAATTAGTATTTAATATCATTAACTAGATTTTTGGAGTCTCCATAGTTGTAGGAGTTTGCTGTATTTACAAATACATGTCATATAAACATTTTGCAGTCATCCATTTTTCTTTTTCAATATGTGTGACTCAGAAGGTTTATATTCATGGGGCATCTGTTGTGTCTTCCATTATTGCATTTACTGTGCTGTCTTGTAACATATTTTTTGAACATATCTGCCTTCCTCAGTATAGTGTGAGCTCTTTGTGGCCAGAATCCATATCTTGACCATCACTGAGTTCCTAATACCTAAAAGAATTCCTGGTATAAAGCTGGTATTTAATAAATGTTGACTGAATGAGATATTAGAGAGCATAATAAATATATTGAGGATTGATAACAATCTGAAAATTAGATGAAGTCTCAATACATACTCACTAAAGCAATTTACAAACAGTATTTCTCAAGAAAATAATCCAATTCTTAAGCCACTCAGGCTCTGTATTTTTTCTCAACATTTGCCATTTCCTTTTTTAAATGTCTCATCAGAAGAATGCAACCTGATCAGGTTGTGTGTCTTTATAACCTGCTGTAACATATCAAAGGCAAAAAATTTAAAAAAGGAATTCCATCTTATATGGCTCATTAAACATCAAGGAAAATATTCCCTAACACTATACAGCTTAATGAAAAAGAGCTCTTTAGAACATAGTATGTAACTAGACCACAAACTGAAATTAATAAAATAATTTCAATCATTTTAGATCAATAAAAGGTGAGCTCCTTTGGAATAAGGGCTGTATATTTTTCTTCTATTCCCAATCATTCCCTATTGCCTGTTACACAGAGCCTTTCCATTAATGGTTTGGAGACATTCTTGAACAAGTAATTGTTTGATGAATTAAGATTTGTAATTTTAGAGTTGCAGTTCATTTTAGCAGTAATATAGGGCAAAGTCCTATCAGTCAAAATCAAATTTGATTCTATAATTTTCATAACAGGATAGACATTCAGCTTTGCTTGATCTTATCTACTGATAAGGAGTGCATTAAGTTCAAAGGAATACAGAATACAAGTTCTATGGACTGATTATGCTGTAAGACCATATACACTTACTACTTTTGGAATAAATTTTAATTGAAACATGTTAGAGGCAAAGCATCAGTCACATGGCTTACATTTGTGGAAAGAATTGTCCATCAAAAGATAAAGGCACTGAGCAGCTCAGATAAAGTGGCAAGAAACAGAATAAATGGTATCTTGTTTAAAATTCCTCAGGACTTCATCCTTCTTCTGCCTTAATTAGCCAAAAGCAAATGCCATTCAGGGAAAACCATAAAGTGTTTAATTTTTGAATTATGCTTTTACATGCATTCCTCACTTCCAGTTCTCCATCCTTCTTTTTTTCTTTACATAACTGCCATTTTCTACTCCACCTTTTCAGTTCATATTTGGGTTTTTTTTGTCTTTAATTCTAGCATCTTATTTTGTGATAAATGACCCAGCCTTCAAGTTCACCTGGGTTGTGGCCCTGTTCCCACCACCCATAAAGAAATCTCTGAAGCATCTCTGAAGAGTTGAAGCTGGAAAAAGTTTGAAACAAGATCATTAGTTGTCAAAATCCAAATTACAATTTCCCTCTTAAGCTTTTTATCCTGATGCTTAAATTTATTCTTAAAGAAAATTTTATTAAAGTTATTCTGATGAATTTCTCCTTATATTGGAAAGAAAAATACTGATCTAGGGGTCAAAACTATTTGTTCAATGGTTCTGCATTTAGTCACATGGTTATGAAACTAACATTCAGACTTAGCATCATTTCTGTTTACAAGTGAGAGAGCCAGGATTCCACTCTAATTTTCTCTCATTTCTTGTTTGGAAATCTATTACTTATTCCACCATATCTCCAATACCTTAGTGCTGGTCCTTAGTTAATATCAGTAGAGGCTAAAGCTTTAGAGCATTTTAAATATAATTTATTTATGATATGTATATAAGGTATTTATTAGTTAGCCTCTTGCGTAATGTGAAAAAGGGCTGAGAAATAATATAAAGCTCTGACGTGTAGGTTGTGTACCATGGTCACATCAAGCACCTTACCCAGTTAAATGTTGTTATCAGTTAGTGTGGTTATCTTGATTGCATTCTCTTTTTCGTTCCAGCCCCATTGCACCAGTCTCTCTACTTGGTGAAAGAGCAAGCAATGGACTGGGTACTAGTGGATTTGGCTTCTCATTCCACATCTTCCTGTATGTGTCTAACTTGGTCAAATAATTATTCTCTCTGGCCTCAGTTTTTCAATATGCAGCAAACCATGCACTGTATCCTATTGCTAAAATGTTCAAATAAAAGGCATTAAATAATAACAAATAATAGGTAGCATATATTGGACACTTCCAACTTGCCTGGAATTGTACTTTATTTGTGTCATCTAATTCTGAAAGTAACCTAACATGGCTCTTTTTGTACTCTGTGTCCATCATCAGAAATAATTAGGCACCCACCAACTTCCTTCATACAAGTTGTTTGTTAGTCATGGTGTCTGGTGGTGAGTCATCCTTATAGGTATTTTACAATCAGCCTAAAAGGAGCAGAAAAGACATGAAACAAGTATCTGGATTTTCAACTTAACTTTTTCCTCAGTTTTGCATAGAAGACAAAGAGGAGTACAGCATTATAGTCAGTATAAACTATTTAAGCTCTGAATGCCTCAGCATTTATAAGGAAGGATATGGATTATACGTAAACTTCTAATACTGTTAGGGGCCAACACAAAAGTTTCTGCTTCGTATTACTGGCATGGAAAGTAACAGATTAAGGCATGACTGAGCCAGTTTGGGAAAAGGAAACAATATCCATGTGCTTAGTTGTATTATATAACAAGTTGTTTTATTCTTTTGCTCATCCTTGGATATGCAGAAGTACAAAATTATAATCCCAGTGTTTTTATTGAATTGATACATTACATGATGACAGGGCAAAAAATGTCACAGAAAACATTCTATAACTGTCTATGCCAAGTGCATTATAAAAATGGAGACATGCCTATCTGGCACACAGTGTATTTTTCCTTTATGTTTTCCAAGCTTTTATTATTTCTCTTTTTGCCAACTTTTGAGAGTATTTAGTGCTGCCTGGTAATAACTATAATCAGTGACAATTTCTGTGCTTTGTGATCTTTCTAATATTGTAACCCAAAGGAAAACAATGAGGTCTGTGGTTATATGGGAATCCTGAGAGAAGAAATTCTACACTGCTAAATGACGTTTTCAGCATACATTTCAGTTATCTAGATATCAAATCATTCAGTTACTTCTTTGAGAGTTCAGAATACCACGTATCACACCATGCCTATTACTGACACTCATCTCCAAAATGATCTATCAGGTAAAGACAATTATAATTGGATTTGAGATATTTTAAGGAAGTGTGCTTGTGTCCTAAACCATTAATGAGTGCCAAGGAGTATCTACAATGATATTCTAATGACAATTTGAAGACGTAGATAGACTGATCAATGAAGTAGGTTTATGTTTATTAGCACAGATAGTGGGTAATATTAAACATTCTTCTGAGACATTTCTGCTTCCCTCAAGTAGGATTAGACACAACAAAGAACTGGGTATTCCCAGGAAGCTGATGAAAAGCAGTCAGTCCTATGATTGGTCTCCATCTTCACTTCATAAATGTCTTGAACTGAGGAAGCAAAATGTTCAGCTCCTGTTTGTTAGAATGATCATGTGACCCATCGAGATAATTGTCTTAACCTCTTTCTGCAGTTATTCTACAGGGATGTTTCATATGTGTGTTTCTATCACTCCCTATGCCCTTCTGAAGTCCTGTGCAGCAGGCTTGCCTGAAAACACATCTTCAAACTTTAGCATATCAGAAACACCCGTCAAACTTTTAAAATACCAATTTCCAAGCCTCATACCCATAACAGTCTAATTTGTTAGACTGATATTGGAGGTAATTGGCTATTGAAGGTAATTGGCTGAAAACACCTTAAAATACATGGGAATGGATGATCACCGACGAGCACTTCACTTTCATAACTTTAATTTTTTTTCTGAAATGGGATGAAATAGTTTATCTTAAAATTTATAAACCCACATGTCACATAGTCTCTATAATGTGTATGTACTAGGACTGAGGACTTATTAGTTTATGTGACTTGGTGTTATTTTTTATATGGTCTCAGTGGAGTTAGAACTTGAGTCCCATTTCTTTTACCATGCCTGAAACTACATTCAAAACCACTCTCCTCTCACCCACTAAGTTAATGTTGGCCAAAAATCCACTGCTGACAGAAACTTTTCCCATCTGTTTATTATGAGGTAGGAGGTTGATGTTTAATTCATTCAACATTCAATAAATATTTGAAACCCAGCTTAAGACTAAATGGTGTTTTGGTCGTTTTGTATAGTATTATAATGTTTTAGTTGTGTGCATCTTAGTTTTGCATGACCCTTTTCATACTTGGAAGGAAAAATACGAAAATCTCCAACTAAGTAGGTAGAAAATTAGGAAATGGTTTCTCTTTGAGTAAAATTTATCTCTGATTTGCATCCTTATCCCTGAATTTGCCCTGCGAAAAAAAATTCATCAGTAGCTCAAAGACAGCAATGTTGTCAGGTACATTTTCTTCTGAGCATTTCTACTTACTTCATATTCTTTCCTAACTAGTGGAGGAAATGTGACAGCTGCATCTTATTTTCTTGTATCTGTAAGTCCTCAGGGCATACCTACTCAGGAGCTACTCTTTGCTACACTTAAATATATCTATTTGCTACTTGCTCTAAAGAAAGAAACTGCAGGAACTGTCAGAGTATATCAAACTATTTTTTATGTATAATATTCAGGCAGTCCAATGACAGATGAGAGTCCAGGTGAAGATGCTTCTCTTTTTAAGCTGACCTTTAAATGCATTTAATGCATTAAATTTTAATTTGCACATATTAGAACCCTTAGGGAGAACCAACTAAAAAGCATGTTACTTAGTTGCCTCCAATATGTTAAGTCATTTGTCATTTAAAGTTATCATTTGCTGATTAACACTGCATACTTGGGTGGCAATTAAAACTATATTCTAGGGAAGATGGATAAAAGACATTTAAAAAAATGATTTATGTTATTTTTTCCAAGAGATCATAATTTTCACTAGCATTTGTTAACCTATAAGCTACCTGAAAGATCTAGAATATTGGTAGGTCTTATAAAACATTTTGTGCAGAAAAGGCTGATGTCTATTTTGTATTTTGTTCACCTGGTCTACATGAAGGATAACATGAGAGTTATTGTGTGCTAAATAATATTTTTTTTTAATATAATTTATTTTATTATCATTAATTTACAATTACATGTGCAATATTACGATTATTAAACTACCCCTTCATCAGGTCCCCCCCACCAACCCCATTACAGTCACTGTCCATCAGCGTAGTGAGATGCTATAGTATCACTACTTGTCTTCTCTGAGTTGTACTGCCCTCCCCGTGCCCCCCCAACATTACATCTGCTAATCGTAATGCCCCTTTTTCCCTCTTATCCCTCCCTTCCCGCCCATTTTCCCCAGTCCCTTTCCCTTTGGTAACTATTAGTCCGTTCTTGGGTTCTGTGAGTCTGCTGCTGTTTTGTTCCTTCAGTTTTTTTCTTTGTTCTTATACTCCACATATGAGTGAAATCATTTGATACTTGTCTTTTTCGGCTTGGCTTATTTCACTGAGCATAATACCCTCTAGCTCCATCCATGTTGTTGCAAATGGTAGGATTTGTTTTCTTCTTATGGCTGAATAATATTCCATTGTGTATATGTACCACATCTTCTTTATCCATTCATCTACTGATGGACACTTAGGTTGCTTCCATTTCTTGGCTATTGTAAATAGTGCTGCAATAAACATAGGGGTGCATCTGTCCTTTTCAAATTGGGCTGCTGCATTCTTAGGGTAAATTCCTAGGAGTGGAATTCCTGGGTCAAATGGTATTTCTATTTTGAGTTTTTGAGGAACCTCCATACTGCTTTCCACAATGGTTGAACTAATTTGCAGTCCCACCAGCAGTGTAGGAGGGTTCCCTTTTCTCCACATCCTCGCCAACATTTGTTGTTGTTTGTGTTTTGGATGTTGGCCATCCTCACTGGTGTGAGGTGATATCTCATTGTGGTTTTAATCTGCATTTCTCTGATGATTAGCGATGTGGAGCATCTTTTCATGTGCCTGTTGGCCATCTGAATTTCTTCTTTGGAGAAGTGTCTATTCATGTCCTCTGCCCATTTCTTAACTGGATTATTTGCTTTCTGTTTGTTAAGGTGCATGAGTTCTTTATATATTTTGGATGTCAACCCCTTATCAGATACGTCATTTATGAATATATTCTCCCATACTGTAGGATGTCTTTTGTTCTACTGATGGTGTCCTTTGCTGTACAGAAGCTTTTCAGCTTGATATAGTCCCACTTGTTCATTTTTGCTTTTGTTTCCCTTGCCCGGGGAGATATGTTCATGAAGAAGTCGCTCATGTTTATGTCCAAGAGATTTTTGCTTATGTTTTTTTCTAAGAGTTTTATGGTTTCATGACTTACATTCAGGTCTTTGATTCACCTTGAGTTTACCTTTGTGTATGGGGCTAGACAGTAGTCCAGTTTCATTCTCTTTACATGTAGTTATCCAGTTTTTCCAACACCAGCTGCTGAAGAGGCTGTCATCTCCCCATTGTATATCCAAGGCACTTTTATCAAATATTAATTGACTGTATATGTTTGGGTTAATGTTTGGATTTTCTATTCTGTTCCACTGGTCTGTGGGTCTGTTTTTGTGCCAATACCAAATTGTCTTGATTACTGTGGCTTTGTAGTAGAGCTTGAAGTCAGGGAGCGTAATTCCCCCTGTTTTATTCCTCCTTCTCAGGATTGCTTTGGCTATTCGGGGTCTTTTGTGGTTCCATATGAATTTTAGAATTATTTGTTCCAGTTCATTGAAGAAAGCTGTTGGTAGTTTGATAGGGATTGCATTGAATCTGTAGATTGCTTTAGGTAGTATAGCCATTTTGACAATATTTATTCTTCCTAGCCAAGAGCATGGGATGCATTTCCATTTGTTAGTGTCCTCTTTAATTTCTCTTAGGAGTGTCTTGTAGTTTTCAGAGTACAGGTCTTTCACTTCCTTCGTTAGGTTTATTCCTAGGTATTTTATTCTTTTTGATGCAATTGTGAATGGAATTGTTTTTCTGATTTCTCTTTCTGTTAGTTCATCATTAGTGTATAGGAAAGCAACAGATTTCTGTGTGTTAATTTTGTATCCTGCAACTTTGCTGAATTCAGATATTAGTTCTAGTAGTTTTGGAATGGAGTCTTTAGGGTTTTTTATGTACAGTATCATGTCATCTGCAAATAGTGACAATTTGACTTCTTCTTTACCAATCTGGATGCCTTGTATGTCTTTGTTTTGTCTGATTGCTGTGGCTAGGACCTCCAGTACTATGTTGAATAACAGTGGAGAGAGTGGGCATCCTTGTCTTGTTCCCGATCTTAGATGAAAAGCTTTCAGCGTCTCGCCGTTAAGTATGATGTTAGCTGTGGGTTTGTCATATATAGCCTTTATGATGTTGAGGTACTTGCCGTCTATACCCATTTTGTTGAGAGTTTTAATCAGGAATGGATGCTGAATTTTGTCAAATGCTTTTTCAGCATCTATGGAGATGATCATGTGGTTTTTGTTCTTCTTTTTGTTGATGTGGTGGATGATGTTGATGGATTTTCGAATGTTGTACCATCCTTGCATCCCTGGGATGAATCCCACTTGATCATGGTGTATGATCCTCTTGATGTATTTTTGAATTCGGTTTGCTAATATTTTGTTGAGTATTTTTGCATCTACGTTCATCAGGGATATTGGTCTGTAATTTTCTTTTTTGGTGAGGTCTTTGCCTGGTTTTGGTATTAGAGTGATGCTGGCTTCATAGAATGAGTTTGGAAGTATTCCCTCCTCTTCTATTTTTTGGAAAACTTTAAGGAGAATCGGTGTTATTTCTTCTCTATATGTCTGGTAGAATTCAGAGGTGAATCCATCAGGCCCAGGGGTTTTGTTCTTGGGTAGTTTTTTGATTACCAATTCGATTTCGTCACTGGTGATTGGTCTGTTTAGTTTTTCTGTTTCTTGCTTGGTCAGTCTTGGAAGGTTGTATTTTTCTAAGAAGTTGTCCATTTCTTCTATGTTTTCCAGCTTGTTAGCATATAGATTCTCATAATATTCTCTTATGATTCTTTGTATTTCTGTGGGGTCCGTCGTGATTTTTCCTTTCTCATTTCTGATTGTGTTTATGTGTGTAGATTCTCTTTTTCTCTTAATGAGTCTGGCTAGGGGTTTATCTATTTTGTTTATTTTTTCAAAGAACCAGCTCTTGGTTTTATTGATTTTTTCTATTGTTTTATTCTTCTCAATTTTATTTATTTCTTCTCTAATCTTTATTATGTCCCTCCTTCTGGTGACTTTGGGCCTCATTTGTTCTTCTTTTCCAATTTCAGTAATTGTGTCTTTAGACTATTCATTTGGGAATGTTCTTCCTTCTTTAAATAGGCCTGGATTGCAATATACTTTCCTCTTAGAACTGCCTTTGCTGCGTCCCACAGAAGTTGTGGCTTTGTGTTGTTGTTGTCATTAGTCTCCATATATTCTTTGATTTCTGTTTTGATTTGGTCGTTAACCCATTGATTAATTAGGAGAGTGTTGTTAAGTCTCCATGTATTTGTGAGCCTTTTTGATTTCTTTCTAAAATTTATTTCTAGTTTTATACCTTGGTGATCTGAGAAGTTGGTTGGTAGGATTTCAATATTTTTGAAATTACTGAAGTTCTTTTTGTGGCCTAGTATGTGGTCTATTCTGGAAAATGTTCCATGTGCACTTGAGAAGAATGTGTATCCTGTTGCTTTTGGGTGTAGAGTTCTGTAGATGTCTGTTAGGTCCATCTGTTCTAGTGTGTTGTTCAGTGCCTCTGTGTCTTTTCTTATTTTCTGTCTGGTTGATCTGTCCTCTGGAGTGAGTGGTGTGTTGAAGTCTCCTAAGATGAATGCATTGCTGTCTATTTCCTCCTTTAATTCTGTTAGTATCTGTCTCACATATGCTGGCGCTCCTGTGTTGGGTGCATATATATTTATAATGGTTATATCTTCTTGTTGGACTGACCCCTTTATCATTATGTAATGTCCATCTTAATCTCTTGCTACTTTCTTCGTTTTGAAGTCTATTTTGTCTGATACAAGTACTGCAACACCTGCTTTTTTCTCTTTGTTGTTTGCATGAAATATCTTTTTCCATCCCTTCACTTTTAGTCTGTGTATATCTTTGGATTTGAGGTGAGTTTCTTGTAGGCAGCATATAGATGGGTCTTGCTTTTTTATCCATTCTGTTACTCTGTGTCTTTTGATTGGTGCATTCAGTCCATTTACATTTAGGGTGATTATTGATAGATATGTACTTATTGCCATTGCTGGCTTTAGATTCGTGGTTACCAAGGGTTCAAGGGTTGCTTCTTTACTATCTAACAATCTAACTTAACTTTCTTGTTAAGTTATTGTAAACACAGTCTGATGTTTCTTTATTTCTCTCCCTTCTTATTCCTCCTCCTCCATTCTTTCTATACTAGGTGTTTTATTCTTTGCCTTTAGTTGGTATTTGGATGGTTTGCTTTCTTTGCTATGATTTTTTTTTCTCTGGTGACATCTTTTTAGCCTTAGGTGTGCTTCCCTCTAGAGCAGTCCATTTAAGATATCCTGTAGTGGTGGTTTGTGAGACGCAAATTCTCTTAACTTTCGTTTATCAGGAAATTGTTTAATCCCTCCATCATATTTAAATGATAATCGTGCTGGATACAATATTCTTGGTTCGAGGCCCTTCTGTTTCATTACGTTAAATATATCATGCCATTCTCTTCTGGCCTGTAAGGTTTCTGTTGAGAAGTCTGATGATAGTCTGATGGGTTTTCCTTTGTAGGTGATCTTTTTTCTCTCTCTAGCTGCCTTTAATACCCTGTCTTTATCTTTGATCTTTGCCATCTTAATTATTATGTGTCTTGGTGTTGTCTTCCTTGGGTCCCTTGTGTTGGGAGATCTATGAGCTTCGGTGGACTGCGAGACTACTTCCTTCCCCAGCGAGGGAAAGTTTTCAGCAATTATTTCTTCAAAGACACTTTCTATCCCTTTTTCTCTCTCTTCTTCCTCTGGTACTCCTATAATGCGAATATTGTTCCGTTTGGATTGGTCACACAGTTCTCTTAATATTCTTTCATTCCTAGAAATCCTTTTATCTCTCTCTGCCTCAGCTGCTCTGTACTCCTGTTCTCTGTTTTCTATTCCATTAACAGTCTCTCGCATCTCATCCATTCTGCTGTTAAGCCCGTCGATCGCTTGTCTGATTTCTGTATTGTCTTTCCTCAGTTCCCTCACTTCCTCCCTCAGCTCTTGCACATTTCTCTGTAGGTCCATCAGCATGGTTATGACTTTTATTCTGAATTCTTTTTCAGGGAGGCTGTGCATTTCCATCCCTTCAGACTCCCTCTCTGGGGTTGTCTGGTTGATTTTGGTCTGAACCATATTCCTCTGTCTTTTCATGGCTGTATAATTTGGTCACTGATAGTTACCACGTATGTCAGCTGGGCTCTTTAAGACTTTAAAAAGAGAAGAAAAAAAAAGAGAAAAAAAAGAGAAAAAAAGAAAAAAAGAGAAAAAATAGAAAGAAAAAAAAGAAAAAAGAAAAAACAAAAACAAAACAAAACAAAACAAAAAACAAAAAAAATGCCCACCGGACGTAGATTCTGTGGGAATGCTCTAGGTGGCACTATTGCCCCACCATTCCACAGCTGTGACTGTGCCGCTCCGCAGGGCCCTTTATCGCTCTGGCAGGGGTGGGAACGAATAGGAGGCTGTTGATCTCAGTGAGAAGTGTTAGGTATGGCTACGCTTCCTCAGTCGCCAGCTAAGGCGTCTGAAACTCCCCAGGACTCCCAGCCTGCTGGGCTGAGTGTGCTGGGGCGATCCGGCTCCTCCGCTGGGCTCCTGTCTCTTTAAGACCGCTGAGGAAAGCGCGCACTTTTTTTTTCCTTCCCGGAGCCGGCTGCAAGCCCCCTGGCGCGTTCCCCGCTCAGATCCTGCCCCTCTGTCTCTCCAATCTCCGCTGCACTGCGCAATGTGGGTCAGCGCTCCCCGCGCAGATCACCGGGGCTGGCTACTTCGCGGGGTGCACTTCCACTCCCTCCCGGCTCTGAATCCTCTCCTCCCGCCGGTGCGCTGGGGTGGGGGAGGGCTCGGGTCCCGCCGGGTCGTGGCTCCGTATCTTACCCGCCTCTTGGGGTGCCGAGTCCTCTCGGGTGTAGCTGCACGCTGTGCGCTTTCCTGTGTATTCTCGTCTCTCTTTTAGGAATAGATGTATTTTCTGTGTTTTCGTAGATAAATATAGTGTTGGGAGGAGATTTCTGCCGCCCTGCTCACACCGCCATCTTCCCGGAAGTTCCATATCTCTTTTTTAAACTGCGCTGCTGCATTCTAAGGGTAAATTCCTAGGAGTGGAATTCCTGGGTCAAATGGTATTTCTATTTTGAGTTTTTTTAAGAACCTCCATAATGCTTTCCACAAAGTTTGAACTAGTTTACATTCCCACCAGCAGTGTACAAGGGTTCCCCTTTCTCCACATCCTCACCAATATTTGCTGTTTGTCTTTCGGATGTTGGCCATCCTTACTGGTGAGAGGTGATATCTCATTGTGGTTTTAATTTGCATTTCTCTGATGATTAGAGATGTGGAGCATCTTTTCATGTGCCTGTTGGCCATCTATATTTCTTCTTTGCAGAAGTGTCTGTTTAGCTCCTTTGCCCATTTTTTAATTGGCTTATTTGCTTTTTGTTTGTTGAGGTGTGTGAGTTCTTTATATATTTTGTATGTCAACCCCTTATCGGATACGTCGTTTATGAATATATTCTCCCATACTGTATGATGTCTTTTTTTTTACTACTGATGGTGTCCTTTGCTCTACAGAAGCTTTTTAGTTTGATATAGTCCAACTTGTTCATTTTTCCTTTTGTTTCCCTTGCCGGGGTAGACATGTTCAAGAAGAAGTTGCTCATGTTTACGTCCAAGAGATTTTTGCCTATGTTTCTTTCTAAGAGTTTTATGATTTCATGACTTACATTCAGGTCTTTGATCCATTTTGAGTTTACTTTTGTGTATAGGATTAGACAGTAATACAGTTTCATTCTCTTACATGTAGCTGTCCAGTTTTGCCAACACCAGCTGTTGAAGAGGCTGTCATTTCCCCATTGTATATCCATGGCTCCTTATTTGTATATGAATTGACCATATATGCTTGGGTTTATATCTGGGCTCTCTATTCTGTTCCACTGGTCTATGGGTCTGTTCTTCTGCCAGTACCAAATTGCCTTGATTACTGTGGCTTTGTAGTAGAACTTGAAATCAGGCAGCGTAATAACCCTGCTTTATTCTTCTTTCTCAGGATGGCTTTGGCTATTCGGGGTCTTTTGTCATTGCATATGAATTTTAGAAATACTTACCCTAGTTCATTGAAGAATGCTGTTGGTATTTTGATAGGGATTGCATTGAATCTGTAGATTGCTTTAGGCAGGATGGCCATTTTGACAATATTAATTCTTCCTAGCCAAGAGCATGGGCTGCGTTTCCATTTGTTAGTGTCCTCTTTAATTTCTCTGATGAGTGTCCTGTAGTTTTCAGTATAGGTCTTTCACTTCCTTCGTTAGGTTTATTCCTAGGTATTTTATTCTTTTTGATGCAACTGTGAATGGAATTGTTTTTCTGATTTCTATTTCTGCTAGTTCACTGTTGTGTATAGGAATACAACAGATTTCTATGTATTAATTTTGTATCCAACAACTTTACTGAATTCAGATATTAGATGTAGTAGTTCTGGAGTGGATTCCTTAGGGTTTTTTATGTACAATATCATGTCATCTGCAAACAGGGACAGTTTGACTTCTTCCTTGCCAATCTGGATGCCTTTTATTTCTTTGTGTTGTCTGACTGCCATGGCTAGGACCTCCAGAACTATGTTGAATGAAAGTGGGGAGAGTGGGAATCCTTGTCTTGTTCCCGATCTTAAAGGAAAAGCTTTCAGCTTCTCACTGTTAAGTATAATGTTGACTGTGGGTTTGTCATATATGGCCTTTATTATGTTGAGGTACTTGCCCTCTACACCCATTTTGTTGAGAGTTTTTACCATGAATGGATGTTCAATTTTGTCAAATGCTTTTTCAGCATCTATGGAGATGATCATGTGATTTTTGCCTTCTTTTTGTTGATGTAGTGGATGATGTTGATGGATTTTTGAATGTTGTGTACCATTCTTGCATCCCTGGGATGAATCCCACTTGATCATGATGGATGATCTTTCTGACGTATTTTTGAATTTGGTTTGCTAATATTTTGTTGAGTATTTTTGCATTTACGTTTATCAGGGATATTGGTCTGTAATTTTCTTTTTTCCTGGTGTCTTTGCCTGGTTTTGCTATTGGAGTGATATTGGCCTCGTAGAATGAATTTGGGAGTATTCCCTCGTCTTCTACTTTTTGGAAAACTTAAGGAGGATGGATATTAAGTCTTCACTAAATGTTTGATAAAATTCAGCAGTGAAACCATCTGGTCCAGTTTTGTTCTTAGGTAGTTTTCTGATTACCAATTCAATTTCTTTGCTGGTATTTGGTCTATTCAGATTTTTTGTTTCTTCCTCGGTCAGCCTTGGAAGGTTGTATTTTTCTAGAAAGTTATCCATTTCTTCTAGGTTCTCTGCTTTATTACCATATAATTTTTCATAGTATTCTCTCATAATTCTTTGTATTTCTGTGGTGTCCGTAGTGATTTTTCCTTTCTCATTTCTGATTCTGTTTATGTGTGTAGACTCCCCTTTTTTCTTGATAAGTCTGGCTAAGGCTTTATCTATTTTGTTTATTTTCTCGAAGAACCACCTCCTGCTTTCATTGATTCTTTCTATTGTTTTATTCTTCTCAATTTTATTTATTTCTGCTTTAATCTTTATTATGTCCCTCCTTCTACTGACTTTGGGCCTCATTTCTTCTTCCTTTTCTAGTTTCATTAATTGTGAGTTTAGACTGTTCATTTGGGATTGTTCTTCTTTCCTGAGGTAGGCCTGTATTGCAGTATTGTTCCCTGTTAGCATGGCCGTGGCTGCGTCCCACAGATTTTGTGGTGTTGAATTACTGTTGTCATTTGTCTCCATATATTGCTTGATCTCTGTTTTGGTTTGGTCATTATCCATTGATTATTTAGGAGCATGTTATTAAGCCTCCATGTGCTTGTGGGCTTTTTCATTTTCTTTGCGTAACTTCTTTCTAGTTTCATACCTTTGTGATCTGAGAAGCTGGCTGGTACAAGTTCAGTCTTTTTGAATTTACTGAGGTTCTCTTTGTGGCCTAGTATATGATGTATTCTTGAAAATGTTCCATGTGCACTTGAGAGGAATGTGTATCCTGTTACTTTTGGATGGAGTGTTCTGTAGATGTCCATTACGTCCATCTGTTCCAATACGTTGTTCAGTGCCTCTGTCTCTTTACTTATTTTCTGTCTGGTTGATCTGTCCTTTCGACTGAGTGGTGTGTTGAAGTCTCCTAAAATGAATGCATTGCATTCCATTTCCCCCTTTAATTCTGTTAGTATTTGTTTCAACATGTGTAGGTGATCCTGTATTGGGTGCATAGATATTTATAATAGTTATATCCTCTTGTTGGACTGACCCTTTTATCATTATGTAATGTCCTTCTTTGTTTCTTGTGACTTTCTTTGTTTTGAAGTCTATTTTGTCTGATACAAGTATTGCAACTCCTGCTTTTTTTCTCCCTATTAGTTGCATGAAATATCTTTTCCATCCCTTTACTTTCAGTCTGTGTATGTCTTTGGGTTTGAAGTGAGTCTCTTGTAGGCAGCATATAGATGGGTCTTGTTTTTTTATCCATTCAGTGACTCCATGTCTTTTGATTGGTGCATTCAGACCATTTACATTTAGGGTGATTATCAATAGGTATGTACTTATTGCTATTGCGGGCTTTAGATTCGTGGTTACCAAAGGTTCAAGGGTAATTCCCTTATTATCTAACAGTCAAATTTAACTCACTTCCCATGCTATTACAAACACAACCTAAAGGTTCTTTTTTTTTTTTCCCTCCTTTTCTTCCTCCTCTGTTCTTTGTATGTTATGACTCATATTCTGTCCTCTTTGTCTAGCCCTTGGGTGACATCTATTTAGCCTTAGGAATACTTCCATCTATAGGAGTCCCTCAAAAATGCACTGTAAAGGTGGTTTGTGGGAGGTAAATTCTCTCAGCTTTTGCTTATCCGAAGATTGTTTAATTTCTCCTTCAAATTTAAATAATAACCTTGCTGGGTAGAGTATTCTTGGTTCAAGGCCCTTCTGCTTCATTGCATTAAATATATCATGCCACTCCCTTGTGTCCTGTAAGGTTTCTGTTGAGAAGTCTGCTGATAGCCTGATGGGTTTTCCTTTGTATGTGATCTTTTTTCTCTCTCTATCTGCTTTTAAAAGTCTGTCTTTACCCTTCATCTTTGTCATTTTAATTATTCTACGTCTTGATGTCTTCCTTGGGTCCCTTGTGTTGGGAGATCTGTGCACCTCAATTGCTTGAGAGACTATCTCCTTCCCCAGATTGGGGACGTTTTCAGCAATTAACTCCTCAATAACACTTTCTATCTCTTTTTCTCTCTCTTCTTCTTCTGGTACTCCTATAATGTGAATATTGCTCCGTTTGGATTGCTCACACAGTTCTCTCAATATTGTTTCATTCTTAGAGATTCTTTTTTCTTTCTGTGCCTCAGCTTCTTTGTATTCCTCTTCTCTAATTTCTATGCCATTTACCATCTCTTCTACTACATCTAATCTGCTTATAAATCCCTCCATTGTAGGTTTCATTTAAGATAAGGAATTTCTTAATGATTGAATCTCCAACTTCAATTCATTCCTGAGTTCTTGAATATTTTTCTGTACCTCCATAAGCATCTTTATAATTTTTATTTTGAACTCTCTTTCAGGAAGATTGGTGAATTCAGTTTCATTTGGCCCTTTTTCTGGGGTTTGTGAGATTTTTGTTTGAACCATGTCCTCTTGACGTTTCATATTTCTGTGTGGTGCCCACTATTGCACAGAAACTCCAGTCTCTGCAGCTTCTCAGCCCCTAGAGTGAGGTTGGTAGTCGTAGGGGAGCAGAGCTGGTGCCCTGTTTCATGACGTCTTCTCTGTTTGTGAGGTTTGTATGCAGTCTGGTTCAGCCTTCTTTCTTCTTGCTGTTTTAGGGTTAGTTGTATTAATTAACTATATTTTTGTACTATTTGTGGTTTTGGGAGGAGTTCTCTGTGTCACCTCTCATGCTGCCATCTTGAGTCCTATTAATTCCTTTTTAAGTGTATTGAGCTAATGTGTGGTGATAAATACTGGATGGTAATATGAATAGTTTATTCTTAATCTCTCTTGTTTGATATTAAAAGTATTTAGAACAGGACTCTTCTGTGGGCAGTTCAGGCCCATGTCTCAGGAGCTTTGCAATATGTGGTGTTTTTACCATTTTACACTCTAATTGTAAATGTTAACTCTGTTTTTACTTTAACATTTTTCAATTTTAATCTTTTTTCCTTTGATGGGGTAGTTCACATGTTGTTATTGGGTTCTGTTTTTATTTCACTGTGGTAAGGGGACGTGTACCTACCAGATTGAGAACTGTCTCTCTGTCTACAATTCTCTGCCTGATTTCTCTTTTTCTCTGGGTTCCCAGAGTCTGGTTATTCATCTCTTTCAGGCAAAGGCCCTCACACACCATCACTAGGTTGATTTTCGCTCCCTTGATTTTCCCCTTCATCTCCTATTTTCTGTCCTCTCAGATCCATTTAATACATCTTTAAAAATATCTGTATCTTTGAAAAGGTCATAATGTTGTTATTATGTGATCTTGAGTTTGCATAAATGACAGTGGGCTACATATCCCCTCCTGAATTTGTTAGAGAATCCACATTACATGGTTTTATTGTTTCAAGTCACTGTCCCCACATATCTTATGTCAAATCTTCCTCCCTCCCCAAACATCATTTTGGGCAGAGTACCTAATTTTCAGTCCCTTTCAGCTATTTAGTGCCCTATATTATTGCAAGTCTCAATTTAAAAATTGTTTTGATTTAAACCTCACGAAGCCCTACTCTACCTCCCTCCTCCAGTTCTCCTGGGGGCTTGAGGGTGGTCCCTGCCTTGACAGACTATTAGCGAGATGCCACCGAGGAATCACCTAGATGGGACACCATTGATTCTCCAACTCTCCTTCTCTGATTAGTAATTTTCATTTTTCCCTTAGTTGTGCTAAATACTTAGCTCTGGTTGTTTTTAGACAGAGCCTAAGGAGCTGTTCTTCAAAAGGCCTTATCTCACTCATCATCTATCTTCAATGACATTTGGTGTCCTTCTCTGAACAAGTAGTTGTAATTTTGCTGTAATTGAGCCTACCTAACACATTTCCCCTCTTCAGGTTTGTGAGTTTGAATCTTATTTTAAAACATGCTTCAGCTAGATTCAAGATGGCGGCATGAGAGGTGAGACAGAGAACTCCTCCCAAAACCACAAATAGTATGAAAATATAGTTAATTAATACAACTAACCCTAAAAGAGCAACAGGGAAGAAGGCTGAACCAGACTGCATACAGACCTCACAAACAGATCAGACATCACGAAACAGGGTAATGTACGAAAGCCCTGATCCAGCGGGACCCAAGCCCTTCAGCCACCCCAGCTCACTGGTGGGAGGAAGAGAAACGGAGTGGGGAAGGGAGTGGAAGCCTGGGACTGCTGAACACCTAGCCCTGGAGATCTGTCTTGTGAGCAGAAACCTACTCTGTGTGGTGCTCTGAAGGTTGGGGAGTGCTGGGACAGGCAGAGTGCCTGAGAGACTGACATTCCAACTGTTTGTGGAGGAAGGGATCCACATCCAGCCACTCTGTAACAGGAAAGGCAGGTGGTCTGAGAGGCTTCCTAGCAGCAAGAGGGCTACAGAAGGGACAGGGGTTCAATGGAGCTTGCTGCATGGGAGAAGGGAGAGCTGGAGAAGGTTGTCTGAGGATGCACTGCCCAGCAAACTGGGAACTTTGAGGAGCTTCAGGCGCTCCATCCCCCTGGCTGCCTACTCAGCTCCAATGCTCCCCACTGTTACACGCGGCTTGCCAAGTTTTCCTCCTGGCCTGACAGCACTGGCTCAAAAACCGGCAGTCACAGTGCTGGTGTCAGGCCAGCCAGAGGGAGGCCCCGTCTGCATCAGCTAGAGATATTGAGCACAGAGGCTTACACCTGTGTGTTCCGCCCACTGGCTCCAACACTGGAGACAGGCACCACAGACAGGAAACGGCAAAAAGATCTTTCCTCACCCCAGGCACCACCTCTGCTCCCCTACGACCCCTGACCTCACTCTAGGGGCTGAGCAGCTCCAGAGACTGGGGCTTCTGGGCAATAGAGGGCACAACAACAGAAATATGAAATGTAAAAAGAACATGGTTCAGACCAAAATCTCACAAACCCCACAAAAAGGACCAAATGAAACTGAATTCACCAATCTTCCTGAAAGAGAGTTCAAAATAAAAATTATAAAGATGCTTATGGAGGTACAGAAAAATATTCAAGAACTCAGGAATGAATTTAAGTCAGAGATTCAATCATTAAGATATTCCATATCTGAAATGAAACCTACAATAGAGGGATTTATAAGCAGATTAAATATAGTAGAAGAGATGGTAAATGGCATAGAAATTAGAGAAGAGGAACACAAAGAAGCTGAGGCACAGAAAGAAAAAATAATCTCTAAGAATGAAACAATATTGAGAGAACTGTGTGACAAATCCAAATGGAACAATATTCGCATAATAGGGGTACCAGAAGAAGAAGAGAGAGAAAAAGGGATAGAAAATGTCATTGAGGAGGTAGTTGCTGAAAACGTCCCCAATCTGGGGAAGGAGATAGTTTCTCAAGCCATGGAGGTACACAGATCTCCCAACACAAGGGACCCAAGGAAGACAACAACAAACATATAATAATTAAAATGGTAAAGATCAAGGGTTAAGACAGACTTTGAAAAGCAGATAGAGAGAGAAAAAAAGATCACATACAAAGGAAAACCAATGAGGCTATCATCAGATTTCTCAACAGAAACCTCACAAGCCAGAAGGGAGTGGCATGATGTATTTAATGCAATGAAGCAGAAGGGCCTTGAATCAAGAATACTCTACCTGGCAAGGTTATCATTTAAATTTGAAGGAGAAATTAAACAATCTTCGGATAAGCAAAAGCTGAGAGAATTTACCTCCCACAAACCACCTTTACAGTGCATTTTTGAGGGACTCCTATAGATGGAAGTATTCCTAAGGCTAAATAGATGTCACCCAAGGGCTAGACAAAGAGGACAGAATATGAGTCATAACATACAAAGTACAGAGGAGGAAGAAAAGGAGGAAAAAAAAAGAACCTTTAGGTTGTGTTTGTAATAGCATGGGAAGTGAGTTAAATTTGACTGTTAGATAATAAGGGAATTACCCTTGAACCTTTGGTAACCACGAATCTAAAGCCCGCAATAGCAATAAGTACATACCTATTGATAATCACCCTAAATGTAAATGGTCTGAATGCACCAATCAAAAGACATGGAGTCACTGAATGGATAAAAAAACAAGACCCATCTATATGCTGCCTACAAGAGACTCACTTCAAACCCAAAGACATACACAGACAGAAAGTAAAGGGATGGAAAAGATATTTCATGCAACTAATAGGGAGAAAAAAAGCAGGAGTTGCAATACTTGTATCAGACAAAATAGACTTCAAAACAAAGAAAGTCACAAGAAACAAAGAAGGACATTACATAATGATAAAAGGGTCAGTTCAACAAGAGGATATAACTATTATAAATATCTATGCACCCAATACAGGATCACCTACACATGTTGAAACAAATACTAACAGAATTAAAGGGGGAAATGGAATGCAATGCATTCATTTTAGGAGACTTCAACACACCACTCAGTCGAAAGGACAGATCAACCAGACAGAAAATAAGTAAAGAGACAGAGGCACTGAACAACGTATTAGAACAGATGGACGTAATGGACATCTACAGAACACTCCATCCAAAAGTAACAGGATACACATTCTTCTCAAGTGCACATGGAACATTTTCAAGAATAGATCATATACTAGGCTACAAAGAGAACCTCAGTAAATTCAAAAAGACTGAACTTGTACCAGCCAGCTTCTCAGATCACAAAGGTATGAAACTAGAAAGAAGTTACACAAAGAAAACGAAAAAGCCCACAAACACATGGAGGCTTAATAACATGCTCCTAAATAATCAATGGATCAATGACCAAACCAAAACAGAGATCAAGCAATATATGGAGACAAATGACAACAATAATTCAACACCACAAAATCTGTGGGACGCAGCCACGGCCATGCTAACAGGGAACTATATTGCAATACAGCCCTACCTCAGGAAAGAAGAACAATCCCAAATGAACAGTCTAAACTCATAATTAATGAAACTAGAAAAGGAAGAAGAAATGAGGCCCAAAGTCAGTAGAAGGAGGGACATAATAAAGATTAAAGCAGAAATAAATAAAATTGAGAAGAATAAAACAATAGAAAGAATCAATGAAAGCAGGAGGTGGTTCTTCGAGAAAATAAACAAAATAGATAAAGCCTTAGCCAGACTTATCAAGAAAAAAAGAGAGCTACACACATAAACAGAATCAGAAATGAGAAAGGAAAAATCACCATTGACACCACAGAAATACAAAGAATTATGAGAGAATACTACGAAAAATTATATGGTAACAAACTGGATAACCTAGAAGAAATGGACAACTTTCTAGAAAAATACAACCTTCCGAAGCTGACTGAGGAAGAAACAGAAAATCTGAATAGACCAATTACCAGCAAAGAAATTTAACTGGTAATCAGAAAACTACCTAAGAACAAAACTCCTGGACCAGATGTTTCACTGCTGAATTTTATCAAACATTTAGTGAAGACCTAATATCCATCCTCCTTAAGTTTTCCAAAAAGTAGAAGACGAGGGAATACTCCCAAATTCATTCTACGAGGCCAGCATCACTCCAATACCAAAACCAGGCAAAGATACCACAAAAAAAGAAAATTACTGACCAATATCCCTGATAAACGTAAATGCAAAAATACTCAACAAAATATTAGCAAACCAAATTCAAAAATACATCAAAAAGATCATCCATAATGATCAAGTGGGATTCATCCCAGGGATGCAAGGATGGTACAACATTCAAAAATCCATCAACATCATCCACTACATCAACAAAAAGAAGGACAAAAACCAGATGATCATCTCCATAGATGCAAAAAAAGCATTTGACAAAATTCAACATCCATTCATGTTAAAAACTCTCAACAAAATGGGTATGGAGGGCAAGTACCTCAACATAATAAAGGCCATATATGACAAACCCTCAGCCAACATCATACTTAACAGCGAGAAGCTGAAAGCTTTTCCTTTAAGATGGGGAACAAGACAAGGATGCCCGCTCTCCCCACTTTTATTCAACATAGTTCTGGAGGTCCTAGCCACGGTAATCAGACAACACAAAGAAATAAAAGGCATCCAGATTGGCAAGGAAGAAGTTAAACTGTCTCTGTTTGCAGATGACATGATATTGTACATAAAAAACCCTAAAAAATCCACTCCAAGACTACTAGATCTAATATCTGAATTCAGCAATATCGGAGGATACAAAATTAATACACAGAAATCTGTTGCATTCCTATACACTAACGATTAACTAGCAGAAATAGAAATCAGGAAAATAATTCCATTCACAACTGCATCAGAAAGAATAAAATACCTAGGAATAAACCTAACCAAGGAAGTGAAAGACCTGTACTCTGAAATCAACAAGACACTCATCAGAGAAATTTAAGAATTAACCAATAAATGGAAACACATCCCGTGCTCATGGATAGGAAGAATTAATATTGTCAAAATGGCCATCCTGTCTAAAGCAATCTACAGATTCAATGCAATCCGTATCAAAATACCAACAGCATTCTTCAATTAAGTAGAGTAAATAGTTCAAAAATTCATATGGAAACACAAAAGACCCCGAATAGCCAAAGGCATCCTGAGAAGGAAGAATAAAGCAGGGGAATTACACTCCCTGACTTCAAGCTGTACTACAAAGCCATAGTAATGAAGACAATTTGGTACTGGCACAAGAACAGACCCACAGACCAATGGAACAGACTACAGAGCCAGATATAAACCGAAGCATATATGGTCAATTAACATATGATAATGGATATACAATGGGGAAATGACAGCCTCTTCAACAGCTAGTGTTGGCAAAACTGGACAGCTACATGTAAGAGAATGAAACTGGATTATTGTCTAACCCCATACCCAAAAGTAAACTCAAAATGGATCAAAGACTTGAACGTAAGTCATGAAACCATAAACTCTTAGAAAAAAACATAGGCAAAAATCTCTTGGACATAAACATGAGCAACTTCTTCATGAACGTTATCTCCCTGGGCAAGGGAAACAAAAGCAAAAATGAACAAGTGGGACTATATCAAACTAAAAAGCTTCTGTAGAGCAAAGGACACCATCAGTAGAACAAAAATACATTGTACAGTATGGGAGAATATATTCATAAATGACATATCCGATAAGGGGTTGACATCCATAATATATAATGAGCTCACACACCTCAACAAACAAAGAGCAAATAAGCCAATTAAAAAATGGGCAGAGGATCTGAACAGCCACTTCTCCAAAGAAGAAATTCAGATGGCAACAGGCACATGGAAAGATGCTTCACATCGCTAATAATCAGAGTAATGCAAATTAAAA
The DNA here is from genome assembly GCA_032199065.1 of Smutsia gigantea. Taxonomy (NCBI): domain Eukaryota; kingdom Metazoa; phylum Chordata; class Mammalia; order Pholidota; family Manidae; genus Smutsia; species Smutsia gigantea. The sequence goes on from JAVSCE010020411.1 coordinate 93,933, forward strand.
CCACAATGAGATATCACCTCACACCACAAACAAGAAGAAATGTTACGGAAGGGAACCCTCCTACACTGCTGGTGGGAATGTAAACTAGTTCAATCATTGTGGAAAGCAGTATAGAGGTTCGTCAGAAAGCTAAAAATAGAAATACCATTTGACCCAGGAATTCCACTCCTAGGAATTTACCCTAAGAATGCAGCATCCCAGTTTGAAAAAGACAGATGCACCCCTATGTTTATCGCAGCACTGTTTACAATAGGCAAGAAATGGAAGCAACCTAAGTGTCCATCAGTAGATGAATGGATAAAGGAGAAGTGGTACATATACACAATGGAATATTATTCAGCCATAAGAAGAAAACAAATCCTACCATTTGCAACAACATGGATGGAGATAGAGGGTATTATGCTCAGTGAAATAAGCCCGGCAGAGAAAGACAAGTATCAACTGATTTCACTCATCTGTGGAGTATAAAAACGAAGGAAAAACTGAAGGAACAAAACAGCAACAGACTCACAGAACCCAAGAATGGGCTAACAGTTATTAAAGGGAAAGGGATTGGGGAGGATGGGTGGGAAGGGAGGGATAAGGGATAAAAAGGGTCATTTCGATTAGCACGTGTAGTGTAGGGTGGGGGGGACCTGGGGAAGGCAGTGTAACACAGAGAGGACAAGTAGTGACTCTATAGCATCTTACTACGCTGATTGACAGTGACTGTAATGGGATATTTGGTGGGGACTTGATAATGGGGGGAGTCTAGTAACCATAATGTTGTTCATGTAACTGTACATTAATGATAGCAAAATAAGCAAACAAAGAAATAAACAAAATAAAACATATGCTTCATCTGAAATCATAAAGTTGTGGTGTTTTTAACTAGCTTTCTTTTTAAATGTTCACATTGAGAGTTTTAATTGCTCTGGAGTTTTGTTACGGTAAGATCCAACTTCATTTTTCCCTATCAGTTTCCCTAGTGTCTACAACAGAGACCTCTTTCCCACCCCCATTACTCTCTTTGGATGAAGTGCCAGGTCTCCTCATGTGCAGGCACCAGACTGGCTCTCCACTGTACCACTGGTCCATTTTTTTGTTTCTATGCCAGAATCACAGCTTCTGTAATTATAGCTTTGAAATATATCTGACTCCCTGGTAGGTCAAATCTGCCCCTAGCCTGTCTCAATTTGCTTTTCTTTTTCAAACCTGTCATAGAATTCACAGACTATTATCCTTCAATATCAATGTTAGAACCAGATTGTCAAGGTCTTAAAAAAAATCCTGCTGGCATTTTATTTGGAATCACTTGAACTTTAGAGGTTCATGTAAGAAGTATTGACATTGTTGTAACTTTTAACTGTTTTTATTCTCTTGAATAGAGACAGAAGAATATTGATGGAGATTGCGTATGTATGGAGAATAAAGAATAATACAAACAACACCCATACCCCTTCACCACTAAGCCTGTGAAATACGCGTTGCCAGAAACTCTGAAGCTTCCGAGTGACAATTTCTGAATCTCAAGCCGTGAAGGCTCCGCTTTTCCTCTTGGTCTTTCTGCCGGCTGGCATTTGCGTGGGTTCCCCAGGTTCTCTGAGTACAGGTGATGTTTTAAGAGCGAGGACTTGTTCTTTAGTGTGTTCTCTTTGGGAATTCCTGGAATCAGGGCTCCCAAAGTGGGTTGCTTCAGACAGAACCTCTATGTGCTTCTGCCAGATAGCTGGGCCTATGACCAGCCCAGGGCCACTCTAAATGACATGCTTGGCCAGGGTTTCTGAGCCATAGGGAGAGTGTGGATTCAAGTTGCAAGTTCACCTGGGGGCAGGTGTTCCCAGTTTATTGTCACTCAGAAGGTGTGGTCCTTGTTTGGAGGTATAGCTTTTGGCTGTAGGTTTCCTCTTAGGCTTCCCTTCTTGGGCAGCCCTGGGTTTTGCCCTTTGCCGCCTGCATCCATGAGCAAAACTGTGAAAACCAAAGCTCCGTTTCACTGGGTTTGGCAAATGGCCTGGGGGCGAGAGCTGTCTGCTGGGCTTTGCTGACCTCTCTGGGCTTCAGCCCTCCCTTGGGTTTTGGATTCTGAGGATTCTTTATTTTCTTGCCAGCTCACCCATGCTTTAAAAATTATCATTAAAAAAATTTCACATATTTAGTTACCTTCAGCAAGATCTGTTAGAATTTCTAGTCTTCCATACTGCACAAAGCCAAAGACTGAGAACTGACATTTTCACATTATTTTAAGTTGCCTCATCTAAAAATGACAGTATATCTGTACATTCACATAGGTCTTCTTTTATGTTCTCAGATATAGTTTTATTATTTTTCCCTAAGCATCTTATGTACTCTTCATTAGATTATGTCCTGTAAATCTTGGTTTATAGTACACTAAAATATGTATGTTGTGTGTATGTCTGTATGGAGAGAGAGAGAACTGTTTTCCTGATTTATGAAATTTTTCAGTAATTCAAAAAATCATAAACCCTACATCAGTAAAAATAAAGTCTAACCTTTTGGTGTATGTTGTTATAAACATTATCCTTAAACATGCACATGCTTTGCACAAAAAGAGGAGGTGCTGGTTTGCATTTCGTAATGCACTCTGCAAGCAGGATGGCAGGGAAAACAGAAGGTCAAGGGCAACACCTTGGAGGCCCACCAGGATTCAGGGGGGCCAGAGGAGGGGACCGTGGTGTTCTGGTGCAGAGTTAGCAGGATGGTGGAGAGAGGGGCCCGATCTCAAGCTTGGGCCTTCGTGCAGGGCTTCCATGTCACAAAGCAAGTTCATAGCCAGGCTCCTTACAAGGGACGCCCAGGCCTACCGCAGCTCACATTAAGGATGCGGCCCACGAAGACGTGGGTTCACCCAGGGCCCGCACCGAGGCCCTCCTGCTGCCTTCCTCACGCCTTCCTTCCTCCCCTCCACAGGGTACCTCTGGCAGCTCCCTCGTCTGCCATGTGAACAAGACCTGGATTCAGATGGGGGTGGTGAGCTGGAGCTTTAGCTGCAACCAGCGCCACTTCCTGGGCATCTACACCAGCACCTCTTACTTTAGCTCCTGGATCAAGAGGCAGGTGGCCAACACGAGATTCATCAGTAGGGTTGGCCCTGCTTTCCTGAGCCCAGTCATCTTCATGGGCTACATTCTGCTGGTCTCCTTGGGCTCCCTTTGGCTCCTGTGAGCAGTGTTTCCAGAACAGTCATTCCTGAAGCTGCTTCCTCCTCCCCCTTCTGCCCTCAAGAGAAGTGGAGACCCGAGGAGCACAGGACAACAGGGCAGAGTGCCCTTGGGGAGAGCCACTGTTGTTTCATTGTCCAGTGAAGATGCTCTTGAACTTTGCACCACTGAAGTCATCATCTTTCTTCCTGACTTTGGCAAGAGACCTCCAGGACGTTCCAGAGGCTTGTCCATCCTCTCAGGGGGGCTTTCCTGTGCTTATGCTTGTTGTGCCCCCAATCCTGGGTGGCAGTGTCCTCTCTGCCAAATACAGGGCTGAGCTCTGTGACCCCCAGTGTCCCTGCTGAGTCATACCAGCACTCGAGCAATCCCTGGGTCCTCATGGCTCTTCCCTGGGTCTCTGACCAACAGCTGTCCTCAGGTCTAAGAGGGTTGGCCTCTTCCCAGGACACTCACAATGACCAGACCTGCACTCTTGGGCCTTGTTCCAGAATCTGTGGGCCTCTCCCAACCCCTCGTATCCCCCTAAGGGTCTACAGAACCTGACCAGTTCCTCCTCTCTCCCTGGCGGGGGTGGGGGGTGATGGTGGGACAGGGAGTGGGGCCAGGCAGAGTGCCTGCTCAGATGAATTGTGAGGTGACTGCCCCGTGGGCGCCTGAGCTGCCTCAGTGACCTCCATCAGATTCTGGAGAGGAAGGACAGGCTGGCCCAAGTAGGCAGACTGTGAGGACAAAGCCCTGCCCTCTGTGTGGCAGTAGTGGCCCTCAGACTTGGCCTCGGGTTCAGAGCAGCCAATTGGGTTGGCCCTTTGGGAGCCGGGAGGGTGGTGGGTGTGATATGCTGTCTACTCAGAGATTGGGGCCCTGAATGGCCAGCCCAGGTGTCTCTGGCAAAAGTTAGAATGTCCTGGCTTGACTTTCACCTTATCTTTTATTAGACTAGAATTTTCCAACAGCTTTGAACCAAAGCTCCCACACACTACTTTTAAATAGGATTTCCTTACATTGCTTTTTAAATGTATTGTCTATCCGTATTCCCTAGCGTACAACTCAGCCTTGTGTTCCGGGAATGGTCTCATGGTTATCATCTCTGTTTTTCTGTGAACAGAAACCTCTCTTGTGCCGTCTTTTCTAAGCAGGTGGATCGCTAAGGGAGGGCATTTGCTCAATGGAGGTTTTTTTTCGGGGGTAGGGTGTTGCTTAAAATCATGCAATCTTCAAAAATCATTATGAAAACATTTCAACCTGCTTAATTCCAGTGCCCTGGGGCCACGCCCCACTGAAGTTACCAGGCTGGAAGGGCAGGTGGGGCCGCTTGGAGTTCCTGGACGCCAGCACCACCGCTGGGGTCGGGCCTTCATTTCCCCAGGGGAAGGAGCAGCCCAGGGCGGTGGGCTACAGGAGTGAGGCGGTGTAGGACCCGGACGGGGGTAGGGCTGAGGGACGCCGGCAGAGTGAGCGAGACTGCGGGCCGGGGCGGAGGCGTGACCAGAAGCAGGGCAGGCAGCCCGTCCGTCCGGCGGACCAGCCTGGGGGGCCTAGAAGCGGCCAGTCACTAAGGGCGCCCTCGCCAGCCGCACACCGGGAGCACGATCGCGAGGGGCCACTGGGCGGTGTCCGCGCAGGCGCGCCCACCGCACGCCCGAAGTCGTCGCGGACGGCCAATGGGAGGCCGCGGTGGGGCCAGGAACGCCGTCGGGAGGGGCGCGTCGCGGCGAAGTCGCTGCCGCCCCAGGATGGAGCCTTGGGGCCGCCGGCCCTCTGCCCCCTCCCACCTCTCATCCTCTCTGCCCTTGGGCAGGTTGCCTGGGCGCAGGTGAAGGCCTGGAGGCAGTCCCTGGCTACGCCCGCCGCCTCCAGTGCCTCAGGTGGGCCTCGCGCCCCCAGCAGGCCGCCGCCAGCCCGTCGCAGGCCTCAGCCCTCCAGCTTCCTACTTCTAAGGCGACGTCGGCTTACTTCCGGGGAGTCCCGTGGGCCCCTCGGGGGGGGAGGGTGCCGGAGCAGTCTTAAGGACCTTTGACCCCTAGGGACAGAATAGGAAAGGGCGGGAAGGAGTGAGAGGACACCTTCCTTTGAGGAGTGCTACTAAGCTCCGTGGTGGGCCCGGCCTCCCATCTGGTGAGGAGAAGGCAAGGGAAGTTGAGGGAGTCCGAGGTGGGCTGCATGTTCCCACATCTGAGCCGCCTGTAGGGCCTTTGGCCTCCCCGCACAGCCCAGGTCCCCAGTGAAGGACTTTGGGTCTCCAGCATGACTCTTGGGGAGCCTTTGAGGGTGTCTCAGGGCTCACGTGCAGGGCAGGCAGTGGCTGGCAAGCATGGCTAAGACCACATCAGTACTGATCCTGGAACTCAGGGCACACAGTTTCCCGCCACGGGTGGCCTCCCACAGGACCGAGCAGTGCTCTGCTGTGCACGCTGGCACTGCACCTCCCATGTTAGCCTTCACTCACGCGGCCGTGGCCCACTTGCATTACCTCACAGTCCACTAACCTGTTTGGAACCCTGGGAAGTGGGGCTGCTGTGATGTTGGACATGGGCATCTCCAGTTTAAACACTCTCCCAAAGTGGCTGCACCCACTGGCACTCCCTCCAGCAGTGCGTGAGCAGTCTGGGCAATAATCCTCAGCAACAATTGGTATCTGGGACATTGGGTTTTGCCTGGCAGGTGGTGTGGAGTGGAGCCTCGTGGGAATTAAAGCTGCAGTTCCCTGAGGACTGATGGGGCTGAGCAGCTTCTGTGTTCATTTGTTGCTGGGCTTGCGTCCTCGGGATGTGTCTGTTCATCCACATTGCCTGTTTTCCCTCTTAGGTCATCTGCTTTTCTCTCACTGTATCACAGGATGGGGCTCCCAGAGGAGGGAGAGGGGTCTGCTTTGGCCAAAGTAGAGGGAATCAAATGGAGACGTGGAGGAGTTTATAAGGGATCTGGCCTGAGTTGAGGCACTGCTTGGCCAGGACTGGTGGGCTGGGAATGCTCTGGGGCCTGGGCCACTGGGACAGAGAGAGGGATACCTGGGGGGTACTGCGGCCCTGCCGAAACTAGCGACCCCAGGCCATACATGGACAGCATCATTTCCATGTGATGGCCTGTGGAAAAGGAGAATCACTGGGTAAGTGTGGGCTGGCGGCTGGAGAGGTGGGAGATCAGGCTGCGGGAAGGGGTGGGGAAGGTGCCATGGTGTGGCTGGCAGGGCCCATCCCTCATCAAGCTCTTGCCTTCCTCCTCAGCCTGTGGCTTCTACGAGCGGGACCCCACCCTCAGGGACCCAGAGGCCATGGCTTGGCAGTGGCCTTGGATGGTCAGTGTGCAGGCCAATGGCACACATATCTGTGCGGGCACTGTCATTGCCTCCCAGTGGGTACTGACTGTGGCCCAATGCCTGATCCAGTGAGTCGGGGCTTAGGTGGGTGGGCAGACATGCACCTGGAGTGGCTGGGGCCCCAGTCATCCCACCAGCTGGCTCATCAGTAGCAGCTGTGCCCTCTGGGGAACCCCCACAGTCCCAACTGCCCAAGTCCAAGCAGGTGGGGGATGAGTCCTGCACATTTTGTTCCTGGGATCTGGGAGCTTGCTCTTGCCACCTGGCCCTCAGTCATGGGAAGTCATTCCACAGATAGGAAACGAAGGCTTGGAAGGCATTGTCCAGGTCTCCTTCCTCCTAGCCACAGAAAGAAGATCCTAATTCTTTCTTCCACATCATTTGCTTCACTTACTCATTCCTTCCTTTATTCAGCCAACAGCCTTTGACACTCCTTTGAAGCCAGGCCCTGGCCTGGGCCCTGGGTGCAGAGAGGAGGCGCATCATTCCTCTAGGGTTGCTGGGGAAGGCATATGAGAAGATAGATGCTCACAGGGGGTCTGGTCAGTGTGGGGACAAGAGAGGGGCACACGGGCTCCCCACCTGCACCGAATAGGTGACATCACATCTAGGGGAACCATGAGGGCTGACCAGAGGAGAAGCATCCTGCAAGCCTAAGGGCCAACATGAGACTTCAGAGGCATGCCTGGAAAGAGGGCTGGAGGGCAAGGCCGTGGCTGATTGATTGCATGGGGGCCTCTGTCACTTCCAGGGCCCAGCAAGGGGCATGAAACAGAGTTCAGAGTTTGGAACCAGAGAAACCAGGGTCCCCAGCTCCACCACGTCCTAGGTGTGTAGCCTTGAGCCAATCACTGGGCTTTTCTGAGCCTCAGTTTTCCTCTGCATAAAATGAAGGGTTGCAGTGAGGACATGCGCACAGTGTGCGTGCGGGGCCCTGTTCACATCTGTTGTGAGGAGCAGGCCTGGAGCTTGAAGCAGGTGGTGGTTTGTCTGGATTTGCTCAGAGTGCAACCGTGAGGTAGAGGGCCAGGGCCAGAGGCTGGGGTGAGGTGCCTGGAGCTGATGGTAGATTCCCCTCATGGTTCCCTTAGATGTGATGTTACCTATTCAGTGCGGGTGGGGAGCCCGTGGATAAACCAGAAGGCTCAGACTACCTCCGACATCCCTGCACTCCTGGTCATTGTGAACAGCCAGCACCAGTCCCGTCGGTACTGGTCCTGGGTTGGCTGGGCCAATGACATTGCTCTCCTCAAGCTTGAGTGGCCAGTCCAGTACAACAGGTATGTCTGGCCCATCTGCCTGCCCGGCCTGGACTATGAGGTGAAGTACCACTCCATCTGCACTGTGACAGGCTGGGGACTCCCCAGGGTTGAGGGTGAGTTGGAGCTTCCTCAGACCATGGCAGGCAGTGTGGGAGAGGACCTGGGTGCAGGCTACGTCTAACATGGACAGGTCCTTCTGAGATACTTTCCTCAGGGTGCCCACTGGCTCTGACCTTCTTGTCTGGCTCTCATCTCTGAGGTCTACTTTCCCTTGAGGGTCTCAGCAGCGAGCATATCATGCCCACTCAAGCCTTAGGGGACCCATATTGTCCATGAGCCCGCAGACCCAGGCCAAGGCATATAAACAGGACTCCTTTGAAGTCAGAGAGGGCACAGAGTTATAGCTTGCACACAAGTATGGCATACCACAGGGCATCTATGACCTAAAGCAGAGCATCTGAAGTGAAAACAGGGACTTCTGGGAAGATGGCGGCGTGAGCAGGGCAGCAGAAATCTCCTCCCAAACTATATATATCTATGAAAATACAGCAAATACAACTATTCTTAAAGGAGAGACCAGAATATACAGGAAAGTGCACAGCGTGCAGCTACACCTGAGAGGACACGGCACCCCTCGAGGCGGGTAAGATATGGAGCCGTGACCCGGCAGGACCTGAGCACTCACCCACCCCAGCGCACCAGTGGGAGGAGAGGATTCAGAACCGGGAGGGAGTGTAAGTACCCCCCGCGAAATAACCCGCCCTGGTGATATGCGCAGGGAGCACTGACACACATTGCACAGTGTAGCGGAGATTGGAGAGACAGAGGGTACAGGATCTGAGCAGGGAACGCACCAGGGTGCTTGCAGCCAGCTCCCAGGAAGGAAAAAAAAAAAGAAAAGCGTGTGCTTTTTCTTTCAGCGGTCTTAAAAGAGACAGGAGCCCAGCGGAGGAGCCGGATCACCCCGGCACACCCAGCCCAGCAGGCTGGGAGTCCTGGGGAGTTTCGGACCCCTTAGCTGGCGACTGGGAAACGGTGGCAGCACATAGACTTCTCACAGAGATCAACAGCCTCCCATTCGTTCCCACTCCGGCCAGAGCTATAAAGGGCCCTGTGGAATGGCGCGGCCATGGCTGTGGAATAGTGGAGCAACAGCACCACCTACAGCATCCCCACAGAATCTACTCCTGGTGGGCGTTTTTTTTCTTTTTGTTTTGTTTGTGTTTTGTTTTGGTTTGGTTTTCTTCTCTTTCTTTTCTTTCTTTTTTTTTCTTTTTCAAGTCTTAAAGAGCCCAGCTGCCATACGTGGCAACTACCAGCGACCACTTCTATAGCCATGAAAAGACAGAGGAATATGGTCCAGACTAAGATCAACCAGACAACCCCAGAGAGGGAGCCTGAAGGGATGGAAATGCACAGTCTTCCTGAAAAAGAATTCAGAATAAAAGTCATAACCATGCTGATGGATCTACAGAGAAATGTGCAAGAGCTGAGGGAGGAAGTGAGGGAACTCAGGAAAGACAATGCAGAAATCAGACAAGTGATTGACGGGCTTAACAGCAGACTGGATGAGATGCAAGAGACTGTTAATGGAATAGAAATCAGAGAACAGGAATACAGAGGAGCTGAGGCAGAGAGAGATAAAAGGATTTCTAGGAATGAAAGAATATTAAGAGAACTGTGTGACCAATCCAAACGGAACAATATTCGCATTATAGGAGTACCAGAGGAAGAAGAGAGAGAAAAAGGGATAGAAAGTGTCTTTGAAGAAATAATTGCTGAAAACTTTCCCACGCTGGGGAAGGAAATAGTCTCATAGTCCACGGAAGCCCACAAATCTCCCAACACAAGGGACCCAAGGAAGACAACACCAAGACACATAATAATTAAAATGGCAGAGATCAAAGGTAAAGACAGAGTATTAAAGGCAGCTAGAGAGAGAAAAAAGATCACCTACAAAGGAAAACCCATCAGACTATCATCAGACTTCTCAACAGAAACCTTACAGGCCAGAAAAGAATGGCATGATATATTTAACGTAATGAAACAGAAGGGCCTTGAACCAAGAATACTGTATCCAGCACGATTATCATTTAAGTATGACGGAGGGATTAAACAATTTCCAGACAAATGAAAGTTGAGAGAGTTTGCTTCTCATAAGCCACCACTACAGGATATCTTAAACGACTGCTCTAGAGGGAAGCACCCCTAAGGCTAAAAAGATGTCACCAGAGAAAATAAAATCATAGCCAAGAAAGCAGACCATCCAAATACTAACCAAAGGCAAAGAATAAAACACCTAGTATAGAAAGAATGGAGGAGGAAGAATAAGAAGGGAGAGAAATAAAGAAACATCAGACTGTGTTTACAATAACTTAACAAGAAAGTTAAGTTAGATTGTTTGATAGTAAAGAAGCAACCCTTGAACCTTTGGTAACCATGAATCTAAAGCCAGCAATGGCAATAAGTACATATCTATCGATAATCACCCTAAATGTAAATGGACTGAATGAACCAATCAAAAGACACAGAGTAACAGAATGGATAAAAAAGCAAGACCCATCTACAAGAGACTCACCTCAAACCCAAAGATATACATAGACTAAAAGTGAAGGGATGGAAAAAGATATTTCATGCAAACAACAAAGAGAAAAAAGCAGGTGTGGCAGTACTTGTATCAGACAAAATAGACTTCAAAACGAAGAAAGTAGGAAGAGATAAAGAAGGACATTACATAATGATAAAGGGGTCAGTCCAACAAGAAGATATAACCATTATAAATATATATGCACCCAACACGGGAGCGCCAGCATATGTGAAACAAATACTAACAGAATTAAAGGAGGAAATAGACAGCAATGCATTCATTTTAGGAGACTTCAACACACCACTCACTCCAAAGGACAGATCAACCAGACAGAAAATAAGTAGACACAGAGGCACTGAACAACACACTAGAACAGATGGACCTAACAGACATCTACAGAACTCTGCACCCAAAATCAGCAGGATACACATTCTTCTCAAGTGAAGTGAAAACAACAGGGTTCTGTGTCTGTAAAAAGCTTCCCAGAAGGCCCCCGTGGAGCTAGCTAAGGGCAGTCTGCACCTGGCAGTTAGTCACTTAGGGTTCATTCATGGCTCCCCTCTGCCCCCAGTGGTCCCAGATTCTTTGTCACCCCAATTTAGGAGCAACACACCAAGAGCAGGAGCATTGTCCTAGGCCCATCAAAGGGTCCATTTCCTTATGAGCCATAGGAAGGGGGACCCTGTCCCTTACTCCAAGAGAGGTGCCTCTGGCCTCAGGGCGCCAGCTTGCCTAAAAAAAAAAGCCCTCACGCACTCCAGCCCAGGGGTAGGGAGTAGTTTTTTGTCTTCCCTGCCATGGCCACCTGGGTAATGGCTGGGAAGTCTCCTGTTCCCCAGGAACTCAGGCGAGGGACAGAGACATACTGGGGGGACGGACAAGGGGAAGGATGGAGGGGAGCGGAGGAAGCAGTGCCTGAGACCCACAGAGGGAGTCGGCAAGCTCAGGGGAGGAAGTGGCCTTTGAGGGGGGCTTGACAGGCCTTTGAGATAGAAGGAAGGGCGAAGGCCAAGATACTGAGGGAGGAATGGACTCAGCAGACTGGGCCCTGTGGGAGACCAGGTTGCAGGCTGCCCTCTCCAAGGTCTTCATGGAGGGGTGAACAGGGGCTGGAGGAGTGTGAGCAGCAAAGGAGGGTGGAGACAAGGCTGGCATCAGTGGACAGCTGCGAAGCCACTAAGCTTGAACCCGGCGGGCCCGTCCCACAGGCGTATGGCCCCAGTTCCGGACCATTCAGGAGAAGGAAGTCACCATCCTGAACAGCACAGAATGTGACAACTTCTACCACAGGTTTGCCAGAATCCCCTCTATGGTTCGGATCGTCAGCTCCCAGATGATTTGTGCGGAGGACTTTGACAGGGAACAGTTCTGCTATGTGAGCACCCACCCCCTTGCTCCCTCACCTCCAAGGGCACCTGGCCAGGAGTAGGCAAGGGGAGGCACACTTGAAGGGGAATGGGAGGAGGAAAGGAGTGGGTGTCTGGTGTGAGAGCACCCCTTTGTCCCTGAACTGAGCCCTGGCTACCTCAGGCCACCTCTGGCCTCCCTGATCTTTTTGTTCTCTCACCCCTCCCAGCAGGAGATAAGCAGTGAGCCCTTGGCCTGTCCTGTGGAGAGCACATGGTACCTGGTGGGAATGGTGAGCTGGGGCCCAGGATGCAAGAAGAGTGAGGCCCCGCCCATCTACCTGCAGATCTCTTCCTACAAACACTGGATCTGGGAGCGTATCCATGGGCAGGCTTTGCTGGCCCCGCCTAAGGCCTTGCTCCTGGCACTCCTGCTGTCCCTCAAGCTCCTTGCTGCCCTCTGACACTCTCATGCTGTCCCTTGGGCATCCTCCCCACACTCCGTGCCCAGAATGCTTCAGGTGCCCTACAAGGCAGGGCAGAGACTAGGTGCTCAATTAAAGACCTCTCTTCAACACACCTCCTCCTTCTTGGGCCTTGGAGGCCCCTCACTCCCTGGGCCTGCTCAAGTGGAAGGTGACAGAACTTGATGGAGGGGGATGGGGGCTTCAGGCAGTTTATACTGAAAAGAACAAGGCATCAGGATCTGTCTCCATCCTGCAGAAGGTGATGGGAGCATGCTGGGATGGTACTGGGGCCCAAGATGGAAGGCCTGGAGTACACTGCCCAGGCTGAAGCTGGGGCTGCCAGTACACAGCGGGAGTGGCGGAGGGTGCAGCTCTGTCGCTCTTTTTGTGATACTTTAGTGGGAGCCAGGCTTTCCTGGACTTTGACATGTTTCCCTGCTGGTGGCTTGAACATACCCTGTCATTGCCCTGAAGCATCACAGTGACCTTTGACTTCCCATCCCTGCCTGGAGACTGGGGCAGGTGCCCACTAGGATCGGACATTATCCCCACCATCAGCAGCCATCCCTGTGCATAAATGGCTAGTGGAGGCCCCAGGTCAGAGGTCAGGGAGGCAGCTATCAGGGCAGATGGATCCCAGGGCTGGATTTTCCCCAGGCTTTACCAGCTTTCTCTGTTTGACCTCAAGTGGCCCCTTGCCCCTCTGGGTCTCTGCTGCCTGGCCACACAGGAGGACTCTCACCAGTATGGGTCGAATGACCCTTGTCATAACTTCTCGGTATGAGAAGACCATAGGCTGGGCCCTGAGGGCCGAGTCAGGGCTCCCAGCTAGTGGTAGAGTGACTACTCAGCTTCCCCAGATGGACCCTCTGCTCTTTCTGCCCCTCCACTGCTCCGAGACCCTGTACTCCTTTCCCCATGTTAGTCTGGATCCCTCTCCTTATATAATAATGATCCAGGTGTGGGTCAGGATCCAGGTTTAACTCCTCTGTCCCCAGCACTGGGTTAGACCATTGAAGGCCTATTGAAAGCCATGGGGTATGGTGTGGGGAGGGGAGAGCTGGCCGATTCCTCCCTGGTCCTGATGACCAGCCCGAGGCTGGGCCCAGCTGGCTGCAGCTGCTCCTCTGCCTTAGCTACCATTTCTCCCTCCAGCTCCTTCTAATTCAGGCTGGGAGAGAAGTCAGGGAAGGGAACTTCAGCTTGGCCTGTGCCACGTGTCACCAATTGCATCCACTCTGCATAAATGCCCTAGGGATAGGGCCTCCTGAGGGGTCTTTTCAGGCCACTCATGTATGAGAAGGCACTCAGTTTTATTTACAAATCTCTGCAGGCTGCGAGGCAGCGAGAGATTTTCCAGCAGCTCCCCTGGTTCGGAAGCCTACTCTGTTGTCTTCTTAGTCTCCAGGCCAGGTCTGAGTACCTCAGCTGCCATTCGCTGCCATCTGGAGCCCGTCTGTGCACATCTTCCCAAGGATGAGTCCCAGGTGGCCTTTGGGTCTCCGGCAGCACTGGTTTGAGGCCTGTAGCTGAGAGCATAGACAAGGAAGCTGTGCAAATGAGAGGTTGGTCGCAGCCTCAATCCCTAACTGCCCCCTGTGGTGATCCTCTAGGGTTCTGACACCCCACCACAGCTGAGCATAAAAAGGGCCACGGAACAGCTCAAGGTTTCCCTTGTCTTCTCAAGTATTCCCTGGATTCCGAAGATGATGCCTAGGTGCCAGCTTTCTCTTCTCCTCCAGGCCTCTTGCTACTCACAGCATGTGAAACAAGTGCATCCCATTACTTGGAGCTTGGTATCTGCTGGGCTTGAGGTTCTGCTTCTGGGCCACCTCTGCTCACCCCCTAGGCCAGAACCCCTGCCAGGCTTGGGGCAGTCCCTTCACCAGAGCTGCTATCTAGCCAAGTCTGAGAACCTCCTACTGTCACAGCTGCCTCCAGTGACCCTCTCCTTTCTTTGGCCAGCCTGGATGTGGCCTCACACTCTAGCTCATCCAGTCCAGAAGGGAACACACATCCTGTCACCCCTTTAGAGCCATTGCTGTTCCTGGCATGTCTGGGTGGGTGTGAGGCCATTCTGGATCTGCACAGGACAGTGGTCGACACCAACTTTGCTGGGCGACCACATGGGAGGGGTGACAGGAATGGAGTCTAGGCTGGGAGGTAGGACATTTGGTGTATCTTGTCCCTGCCCCTGATGGGCTATAAGGACATGGCCATGGGCCCTCAGAAGCCCCCTTGGAGCAGGTAGAGGATATCCTGCAACCTCTTGGGTCCATGTGTGAACTTGGAGTCTAAAATGCCTGGACCTGAGCCCTAAGGCCCACCAGCCTTAGCTGCTGCCTCCAGGAAGCTCTCCTCATTTCTCTCCTTTTTTCTTCTTGGCCTCATTCACCTCATCCTCCTCCACCTTGATGGCCACTGTACCCACACTGTCCTTCTTCTTCTTCTTCTTCTTATCCTCTGTGGGGTAGAGGAAAGAGGTATTGATGGGAGTGAAACAGGGTTGCAGGGCCCACATCAGAGCCTCCCACATCCAGCCCTTCATTTCTTCCTTCCTCTCAGACCTCTTCTATCTGCAGAATAGCTCGTTTTACCTGCCTCACTCTGACCTATTTCTGTGCTCTGGTCTCAGGGACAGGCCGGGTCTGCTCCCTGAGCCTGCCGTTGGTGGAGGGGAGGAATAGGGAGGCTCTGGGTGGACCAAGGAACTGGCTGGTCCAGCAGGGTCAGGAGGGTGGCGGGGCTGGGGGCTTGAGCCTTTTCACCTCCAGGGACTTCTGTGAGCTCGCTGAGCGGGGGCACAGTCTCCAGTTTGTCTGTGTACATCTTGGCTGCCTTTCGCTGCAGGTACCGGGCTTCAATCTCCTTCTGGGTCCATGGCACGCGACAGTTGAAGACACAGCACAGAGTGATTACTGTAGGGAAGACAGAGCAGGCTTGGCTGAGGCCAGAGCTCAGACAGCCCAGGAATGGTACCCAACTTCAGGCCCACGTCCATCTACCTATGAGTGTCTCACCCAAGAGACTGGCAGGAAGCTCCACAACTTGACAAAACCTGTGTGGGCTCTGGGATTTCCCAGATACCTTTCCTGAACAGGGCTGGCTTCATGCCATCACTGGGCCCACTCTTAGAAGGGTCTTGTGCCTGGCTTAATGCTCTGCTGTCACTGTTGTTAATCATCTTTGAACAAGGGGCCTTATATTTTCATTTTGCACTGGCCCCATAAATCATGCTGCTGGCCCGGTCTGGAGGATCTCTCTGACTAGTTGGCAGATCTCTGGAGGAGAGGGCAGAGGCTGTGCCGTGACTCAAGCTGCAGCTTCCTGGGGCTTTTCTGGGCTTCGCACCCAGGCCTCAGGGCTCCTAGTGTGTATCCTGGGCCCCCAGGCTCCTGAGAGGACCTCAGACACCAGAGGACACAGCTGCATACTCTCCAGCCTTCTCAAGGACAAGCCTGGGTGCCTCTCCTGGTTGAAGGAACCCATGAGAAGGCGCAGACCCTGCCCTGGGGGGTTCACCTCAGACAGTTATTCCAGGAGTGGTTTTCTGGCTGAGGGCAGCTGTGCCCATGCAGGCTGGGCCAGGACCTGGGGCTGGCCTGTTTGGGGATGGGCAGGGCAGCGCTGCAGGACCTGGTGGACTGAGTTTATTTTTCTAAGGCCCCCACAGTCTGACTACCTTGGCCCCAACCTCAGAGGAGGGAATGGGGCTGCTTCCTATTATAAATCAAATGACAGGACATCACTTCCTGGCAGACTCCTGGGGGCAGGAGGGCCAAGCGGGACAAACCAGGCCTATTTGGGGGAAGATGGATCAGACCTACATGGCCTGGGACGGAGCACCGCCTGGGGTCAGTCTTGTATAACTCTTCTCAGTCAAATATCATGGCCCCACAGAGTCTCACCACTCAGAGAAAGAAAATTAATTAATTAATCAATTAATTAATTAATAAGTGATCATAAAGCCTTTGCTGCTGAGGACAGGAGTGGACTCCCAGATGGATGGATGGGGGAGCCAACAGCATCCAGGAACACGCTGGGGGGCGCTGCACGAGGGCCCCAGCAGCAGGCCTGACTACACTTGCTGTCCAGGGGTAGAACTGCAGGAAAAGCATCAGGAGGCCAGCGATAGGGAAAAATGACACGTCCTCGCCCTCGTACAGTGGAGCCCCCTGTAATTACCACAATTGCCATGTGGCTGCATCCCCAGCTGGGCAGAATACTTTCTTATCCACTGAGTTGGGATTTGGTCTTTTCCAGATCCCTGTATGTCTGAAGACCAAGGTTCACCTGATCCTACTGGCTTGGGCCACCTCTTCCAGCTACCCACCGGGCATGTCCTCAGGACCATGCCCACTCGGGCTCCACAAAGATTGGTCCCAGGCTCTGGGAGGCCTGGGCTTCAAAGGGAGCTCAGCAGGCAGCTACTGGCAGAGCAGAGCTCAGACACTGCTCCTCACTCCAGGTCTGCTCCATCCAGCCTGGCTTGGTTGCATCTCTTCAAAGAAAAAAACACTGTGTCTTGGATTGACCTCCAGGACCTCGGCAGGGGCTTGGGATGCAAGTCCCTGGGCTGGAGGAGACCTCCAGAGACACCCCACCCAAGCCCGGCCCCTCTGCCCAAGGTTCTAGGGGTGATGCTCCACTAATCGCTATACTGCCTAGGCCCAAGTGGGTTGGGAAGCTGGAAGGATGTTTCCTACCTGCTTCCTAGAGCCCTGCGTGGAAAGTAACAAAAGCTGACCCGCTGCTCAGAAGCCTTTGGAACCATCCCTTACTTTTTTCTAGGAATGGGGTTAGGGTTAGGAGTAGGAGTTGGTCTGTGGTGGAGGTCCAAGTGCCTCCAGGTCTGACACTGCAACTGTCTTGTGGCCCCACACACTTCCACCATGTGGGACAGAGCAGAGCCTGGGAGAGACCACTGTGTGTTGGGAGGCCCCACAGTGCCCTCACCTCTGTTCCCTGGGGCACCCAGGGCTGCTCCCTGGACCTGCACTCATACTGCTCCTGGGGCCCCTGCAGGGCAAATGCTTCCTCCAACCCTGCCTCTTGGTGCTGGGGTTGTTCCCTTCACTGGACATGTGGCTGGGCTGCAGCCACCCCTGTCTGTGGAGTCTCCATTGAGAAGCCTTGGCTAGGAAAAAATGCAGCCTCTTGCTCAGATCCTGCTCCCATCCCAGCCATGAAGAAAGGGTGTTGGGATGTGTGGCACTTCTGGTGCCAGGAGAAGCACATGCAAATCAGATGTCCTGTCTCCCTTGGGGCACCCACATCTGGATAGGCCGTTTGTGGAAAACCCTGCCCTCCCAGGGATCTCATCCCAGGACTGCCCCAGCTAGAACTTAAATGCCGCTCTAGCTCTCTGACCTGGAGGGCTCTCAGTGGACGTCCTAGAAGGGTTGTCTGAGAGCTGTGTGGAGGCTGTTTCCTCCCACCTCTGTCTGGAATGACTTTCTAGCTGCCACCTGGCAAAACTCCACCCATCTTCCCACAGATCTGCAGCTCAGAGGACCCTCATCTGTGATGCCTTTGAGGGTGGAGTTGGGGGGGGTTTCTTCCCTGTCACTACCTGCGCACCCCCAGCCCTTGGCCTGTAGAGCCTCTGTCAGACTCTGCTTTGTACCCTGGCAACCTCGCCCAGTCAGCCTACATTTCTTTGCCCCTTTTCCTTAACTCCAGACCCCCATTCTGGAAGGACAACTAAAGAGAGCATATGAAGCCCATTTCTGTTCCAACTGCATCAAGCGACTCCCAGTCCCAGGAGAGGAAGAGGGCCTCCTGTTTTTAGTTGAGATGGGTGTGAGTCATTCGGGGGAAATGGCATTTGACAAGGCATGGTTTGCAGCCTGGGAGCCACATCTGCTGGGTGTCTGGGGAGCCTGTGGGCCTTGCTGGGGCCCCTGGGTGTGGGCCCTTTAAGCTGGCCAAACTGCAGGAAAAGCATCAGGAGGCCAATGATAGGGAAAAATGACATGTCCTCACCCTGGTACAGTGGAGCCCCCTATAATTACCATAATTGCCATGTGGCTGCATCCCCCGTTGTGCAGAATACTTCAGGTAAACACTGGCCTATGAGCCCTCCACAGGGACTTTGTGTGGATTGGAAGGTGCCAGAAACCACAGCAGGCCTCCTGCAGGCACCTGGCCTGCTTGCACTGCCTGGAATTGCTGCTCTGAGCCCCTGGGGGTGGTGCTGGGGGAGCAGGTCGGTTGCTGTGTGCCCGTTTCAGTGTGGTGGGAAGGGCCAGAGCAACTACTCACTGATGGACAACACGAAGAGTGAGAAGATGCCCACCACGTGCCACAGGCGCATGTCCCAGAACACCACGGTCTCCTTGGTCAGCAGGGGTGGCTTAGGCTTGGACAGGGCCGTGCTGGGCTGTGGGTCAGGAGAGAGGGGGATGAGCCAGGGGCTGGGACTGGGCTGAAAGACCCAGGTCTCAGCAAGGACTCAGCCCAATCATTTTAGGTTCTTCTAGAATTAAGTGACTTAGGCTTTCACAAGCAATACTCTAGACCTTGGGAAGTGCCAGATTTAGGACAAGAGAAGAGAGTGGAACCCAAGAACTGTGGAGCCAGAGACTTGGAGTGCCAGGGTGGCTGATGCTGGGGGCAACCAGGGCTGGAAGGGGCAGGCCTCGAAGGCAAACCTAGTCAGATTCAAGGGGCCTGCAGGCAGCCTGCAGTCCTTTCCTCGGGCTCCAGTCCTGCACCTCACACAGAAGGTGGAGTCTCAGGACCAAGGCCAGAGACCAGGTGGGGCCTGTGCGGCCCTAGGGGACTTTGCTTGCAGGTATCCCCAGCGCGGGGTGCGGGGTGGAGCTGGAGTCAGGGCCCTGCGGTTCTGCAGCCCGACCAGGACCCCCACCCGATGGCCCCAACAGCTGCCTATCCTGCTGGAGGCACCTCCTCCCACCAGAAGTCTAGGCCGGAGTTCTCACAGGACCAGGACGTTTGTTCGCAATTCCACAGCGACACCTGGAGGCCAAAAGATGTGAGCATGGCCGGAGCAGGCCTGAGTAGAGCGCAGCCTCGGCCCCCGCCCGCCTTCCCACTGGGACACCACGGCCCAGCCCTGGGGTCTGAGTGGACATGACCCTGCTCTGGTGGGTCTGAGGAAGGCCTGTCCCTGCCCTGTGGGGCTGAGAGGATATGACCCTATCTCTGTCACCAAGTTTGGCTGAAGGATGTGAAGGCAAGTTAGCGCTCAGAGGGAGAGGAGACCCTGGAGCATCTGTGCGGACACTGTCCCAATTAACCAAATAAGGACAGACATGAGGAGTTCCCTCTGGCTCTCTGGGAAGGAAAGGTAACCCACAGCTTGACCATCTGTCCAGGCTTTCCCCCGTTCCATAAGTGTGGCTTGGACACCTACCACAAGCCACGTGCTTCCTCAGCCCACGAACACTACCCTCACCTGGGTTGGGTATGCTCAGCATGACATGTGGAGAGAGGGTCAGCGACCTGCCCCAGGTAACCCAGAGGGTCTGTGTGCCTGGGATTGGTACATGATTCCCTGGCTCGTTTCTCTTAACCAGGGTGAACTTGGGTGGGAGCCCTCTTTTCTCTAAGGCCTCAGTTTCTCTCTCTCTAATGGGTGGGGTAGTTTCAGGGGTCTCTGGGAAGCTCTCTCTACCCCACCTGAGTGGTAGAATTGACAAGACACACACACAAGCACCATTCCTCAGTATCATCCCAGGAACCTAGATCCTTTTGTGGGGTTGGACACATGTATGTGGGGTCGAGGAACATGTGTGGGACAGGCACATGTGTGGGGTTGGGGCACACATTTGGGGGTACAGGGCACATCTGTAAAGTCAGGGCCATGGGCTGGGCAGTGGCAGGGGTCCCTGATTCTAAGGCTCAGTGTGTTGGCCTTGTCTGGGTTGTGTGACTGGAACACTCGGAAGGACAAGTAAACATCTTGGATTCTGAGCCTGGCCAAGCATTGTGTGCGGTGAGTTTGTTTGTGGGCTTATACTCTCATCCCCACAGGGGTTGTGGGTAGAGGGCAACAAGTTGGGTATCTCCTAGGGGTCTGAACTCAAGCGTGGAGGCCCCAGCCTCCATCAGAGCCTACAACGTGATGGAGGATGATGGCGGCAGGGCTGGGGTGGGTGGGTACCATGGATTCGAACCCTGTCCATCTTTCTGGTGTTTCCCTGGATCCCCCAGGCTCAGCCAAGCCCTTGCTTAGGCTGTAGGTAGATGGCAGGAAGACGACTCCAAATCCAGTTTCCCTTGATGAGCTGGGAGAAGAGGTGTTCCTGGGGTCCAGGGAAAAGAGTCCTTGGCTCAGAACTGACTCCAGCCCCACCCTCAGCCTTCTCCTGCACCCAGGCCAGCTCCTACACCCCTTGGGGCTCCAGCCAGCCTGGCTCCACTTATAGGGACACTGGAGCTCACATGTGACTCCAGCCCAGCCTTCTGATCAAAGCCTTCTGGTCAGCAGCAGGGTCAGGCTACCACCAGGGTGTGTGGCTCTGTCCTCATGTCCCTAAGACCTAGTTCAAGGCTGCACCCCTCAGACCCCCAGGATAAGGCTTTGTCCTTCCTCTCCCATCCTGTCCCTTAACACCTACCCCTCGAGAGCTCTCTGGACTGCCTGGCTGTCTCCTGCACTTCGTTCTCCTGCTCTCTATTTTGCCCCTGCCTGTACAGGCTCTGTCCACAACTTCTCCCTGGGTCTGCCTCCTGCGCCTTCTCCCTTTGGCTTCACACTCCAGAATTCCAGGTCAGATCTGCCTCTTTGGCCCCCCTTCCCCGCTCAGCAGGAATGGGATACAGAGGGGCCAGGGAGTCTGCAGACAGCGCTTACCCTTGCCCTCCCAGCTCCTTCCCAGCCAGGCTCCTGGCCAAGCACCCCAGCCGTCTTCCTCCCCTCTTCCTGGGCTATCCCAGCAGCAATTCCAGTTCTCCCAACCATGTGCCGTATTCCAATTTATTCTCCTCTTTCCAAACTAGGGCTCAGTGTGACTCTCCCTGATCAGAAACTTTTGCTACTTCCCCATTATCACCAGGACCAGGCAGGACCTCGGAATCCTTGGGTCCTGCCCTGCCTTCCCTCCCCTCCAGGGCCTAGCAGTCTGCATGGAGTCAAACTCAACACATGGCTGCTCTATAAAGGGTCTCCTTATCTTCCTGTCCCCACTCTCCTGCTTGGAACAACACCCTCACCTCCTTCCCAAGGCTCTGTCTCCTCCATTAGACAGGGAACCCTGGAAAATCTTGTGTAGTGGAAGCTGTTTCCTCCCACAGACCCTAGGATCAGGGGCTGGATTGCCCCCATCAGTCTAGAGGCCACTGAAACCAAGGACTACGCCTCCGCCTGGTCCCTGTTAGATCAGAGACTAGAGGACAGGGGCTGAGTATTTCCCATCAGCCTAGGCAAGGCTGAACCCCCAGATTGGGAGTTCCTAAAATCAGGGTGAGTCTCCAGGGGCTGTGCCCTCTCATCAGACCAGAGATCGGTCCCAAGACTGGGGGCTGATTCTCCCCCACAGCCTGGAAGCTTGGGGCAGGGCTATGTCACCCTATTAAACCAAGTTTCCTAGGGCAATAGGAAGAGGGAAAGCCAGCTGAAAGAGGTCCCCTAACCCCCTGCCTGGACGGTTTGACAGCCACCCCAAGCCCCTCTGCGCCGCCCTGCCTCACCTCCACCAGCTGCCCGGCAACCCCCGCGACACAAACCCCCAGCACGGCGCCGCCCAATGCCCAGCGGGGCTCCGCGCCTCGCCACTGCGGCGCCATCTTCATGCTCGGTTGGGCAGCCGGTCCGGGGAATGGAGTGATGCCGCTGGCCGGGTTGGCCCTGGGGACTAGCCCTGGCCCGCCGGCGCTCGGCGGTGGGGATCTGGTCGCAGGCTGTGTGCGAGCGAGCATCACTTAATTCATCCTCAGTGTCTGGTTTCGGGGCCGCCCTCCCCTCCATCACTGCTGTGGAGGCCCGCCCCGCTCCTGGTAAGACTGACTCCTGACTTCCCTCCTCCCCTAACTGGCCAAGAGGGACTTGGGGTGGGAGTGGGTGGGAAGGAGGACAGGCGGGGTCAGGTCCTGAACAACAAGTGTCCCCCCACCCCTCTTCCCCACTCAGCCTCAGTTATTCCATCTGGAACAAGGGGAGGGGCTGGAATCTGCTGATCTAGGAGGCCCTTCCCATTCTGACGTTCTGAATTTGAAAAACCATACTGGACATGGGTTAGGGGGAGGCATGACAGCCAGGTTGCCATGGTGACAGGCGCCCAGGGATGTCGTGGGCTTTCTGGGCTGGCTTCCTGCCCAGAAGCAGCTCTGGTTATCTTGGACACCAGAGCTGGAGGCAGGGATGGGGGGCCGGGGATGGTATCGTCAGAGCTGCCAGCTGTGGGTGCCATGGAAGGTTTCTGAAGGAGCCAGCATCTGCTGCCCCACGGACAGCGTGGGCTTCCTCCTGGAAGGGCTGGTGAACCATTTTCTAACTCTGGCTGACTCTCAGCCTCTGCCCCAGCCTGAGCCCTGCTTCTCGTTCCAGTCTGAGCCATGTCCCTGACCTTACACTGAACCTGGCCCCGCGGTGAGTCTTGACGATCCAGGGATGGAGGCAGAGAGGATCTGAGGAGCTGTGGAGGCCTGGGGAGGACTTTGGGAGAATGGGAGGCCTGGGGTGGGGAGACTTCTCTGGCCCATCCTCCTGTCTCTCTTCTCTTCCCTTTCTTCCGTTACTATTTATCTCCTGCCTGCTGAATGCTGGGGAAGCAGCCACGCCAGAGCCCTGCATTCCTCGTCAACTGTGCAGGCTAGAGTGCCTTGGGCCACAGACTGGGGACCCTGTAGATCCAGAGCCTCATGGGCTCCTGCCTGGAGTGTCCCAGATGGGCAAGGACCAAGGCAGGCTGCAGCAGAGAGCAGAGGGCCAGTGTGACAGCTGCAGGCATCAGGGCGAGGAGATGACAGGGCAGGCAGGAAAACAAGAGAGCCACTGGCAGAGGACAGCTGGCTCAGAGGACCCATTGAAGAGAACTTTGACAGCATATGGCAAAGTTGGGGGGGGCACCCCATCATCCCAAGGCTTGGTCTGGCCAAGCAAACAGGGACCCCACTAAAGCCCAACTCACGTGCTGTAGCTCTCTGCTCCCCACTTCCTCGTACCATCTGTCACGGGCCAGGCTGGGGAAAGCCACACTGACCAGCCAGGGAGGTCACCCTGGGGACATGGGGTCAGAGAGGTCTTAGCTGGACTGGGCTGTGGTTAATGAGCCTCACAGTGGCCTTGGGCAAACCATTACTCCTCTCTGCTTTGATTTCTTCATCTACGGAATGCAGAGGGCAAGCTTCTCCCCACAGGGCTGATGGTACAATTTTGTGAACTAATGGTTATGGGAGTGCTGAGTACAATTCCGGCTCTCCCTGATGGGACGGCTCAGTCAAGGAAAGGAAGTGTCATGGTTTCCTGTAAAGTTCATCGTCTTTCCATCCATGAAGTGGGGCAAGCCCACTGATGAAATCTGAAAGGGAATAAATACGATCATGTGCCTCCATTGTCCCCTGAGACGGCCACTGTTCCATGTGGGCTCCACTTCTCTGCAGGCTCTTGAACACAGCTGAGATCTCACTGCATGCCATTTAATATGCCATTTCAGCAGCACAAGCATCCTAGATGTGCCCCTTTCCTCCAAATGCGCTGTCAAATACTGGCTTTGAAGTCAAATTGACCTAAAATAACAGGGTGTCCTGAAACTCATAGGGTAGTTTTAAGCTTTTATGACCTCAGAAGTATGAAGTTACAAATTTATAAGAACCACTTAGAAGTTTATTTAAATTTCCTTTTTTGCCCTCTGAAGACAGTAAAATTTGACCAAAAAAATTAAAGTTATTATCCAAAATTCACAAAATTATGTTAGAAAATTCAAGTAAATAAACTTTCAAATTATGTTTCCCATAAATTTGTAGTTTTATACTTTATAACTTCTAGAATTATTAAGGTTTAAAACCAAGACTTCTAGGGCACATTATATGGACAGCTATGAGCCCTCATTGGGCTACTTAACCTCTCTGAGTTTCAATCCCTGCTCTGTACAACAGTAATAACTACAGTGTCATGACACCTACACATCACAAACCTTCAGTGATTGCTGTTAAAGGCAGCTGTTAAATCACACTGTATACAAACCCCAAAGTACCTAGTGTTGAATGTTAGCATTGTTTCCAGTTCTGCAGTGTTACACCATAGTGAGAGGAACACCCAGAGAGCTAAAGTCTCTTCTACCTTTCAGGGCTTTTCTTCTTCTCTCCTATTTACTCATGAAGGATTGAGGCCCAGAGAGGGTTTGTGCCCTGCCTAAGGTCACACAGGAACTGGGGCCTCAAACAGTCTTTGGCCCCTAACTCAGGGCTCTCCCACTATCCAGTACTGCTTCTATTTCTTATGAGGTCCCCTTATCTCCCTAGGCCTTACCGCCAGTTGGGTCCGTCAGGTCTGGGGTGGTAGAGTTCTGGACCCCGAAGCTGGCTCCCTGGAAGACAGTGTTCCCTCCATGCATGGTGGCATTAATGTTGGCCTGCAGAACCATGTTTGTCTGTTGTTTACTATTTTTAGCTCCTGTGGGTTTCCTGTACAGACCCAGTCCAGCTTTCAGGGCCTCTGTGTTGGAAGCCAGGGACAGTCAGTTGGCAATGGCCAAAGGAACCTGTGGACAGTTCTGTCATGCAGCCTGAAATATCAGGGCTCAAGGTTCAGCTCTGGGGAAGCAGGGTATAAGGGGTGGGATCCCCCCAGTCACAAAGCCCAGCTGGGATTAGGGCATCTTGGACTTAGCCTGGGCTGAGGGTGGGGGCTGGGCAGGCTAGGCATATGACAACAGAGGCTGGGGCCTGCTGGGAACTGGCAGTCTCTGACCTTGTTGGCCCCAGGCCTGGCCTAGAATAGCTCTGGGGCTGGGGTGGGCTGGGTGAGACCTGTCTGTGCATAAGCATGTGTTTGTGTCCCAGGGCACTCCTGTACGTGGCAGTGTATGTGTACACTGCATCTGTCTCTGGGTGTGTCTGAGTGAGAGTTTCAGTGTTTGTTCCATGGAGCAGTGTGGAAGACCATTTCTCTGGTTGCACATGGTCTGCACACGTGTGCCCATGTACAAAGCTGCCATCTGAGTTGTGCCACTTGGAGGCCCTGCCAGTGGGTTCAATAGTAGGTAGGTCTGGGTGGCACAAATAGATGTACACACCACCACATTCCTGTGACATATAATGGAATCCTATATATGTGCAGGGGTGGGTGCTCACTGTGCTGGGATTGGGCAAGGCCCTTTAATGGACTTACTATTTGGGTTGTTTCTGGTTTTGCTATAGAATAAAGCTGGTATGAACATTCACATTCAAATTTTTTATGGATGTATGCTTAACATTTCTCCTGGGATTCTACCGAGGAGTAGACTCGCTGGGTCATAAATAGTTTTAAATGTATGTGTAACTTTGTAAGAAACTATCAAACTGGTTTTTAAAGTGCTTGTAACATTTTAGAACTAATAACTGAATTCAGCAAAGTTCCAAGATACAAAATTAATTCACAGAAATCTGTTGCATTCCTATATACTAACAATGGACTATCAGAAAGAGAAATCAGGAAAACAACTCCATTTACAATTGCATCAAGAAGAATAAAATACATAGGAATAAACCTAACCTAGGAGGTAAAAGACCTATACTCTGAAAACTACAACACACTCATGAGAGAAATTAAGGAAGACACCAATAAACGGAAATACATCCCATGCTTATTGATTGGAAGAATTAATATTGTCAAAATGGCCATCCTGCCTAAAGCAATCTACAGATTCAATGCAATCCCTATTAAAATACCAACAACATTCTTCAACGAACTAGAACAAATAGTTCTAAAATTCAGATGGAACCATATGAAAAGACTCTGAATAGTCAAAGCAATCCTGAGAAGGAAGAACAAAGGTGGGGGGATTATGCTCCCTAACTTCAAGCTCTATTACAAAGCCACAGTCATCAAAACAATTTGGTACTGACACAAGAACAGACCCACAGATCAACGGAGCAGAAAAGAGAGTCCAGATATAAACCCACACATATACATGGCCAATTAATATATGATAAAAGGAGCCATGAATATACAATGGGGAAATGACAGCCTCTTCAACAACTGGTGTTGGCAAAACTGGACAGCTACATGCAAAAGAATGGAACTGGATTATGAAACTGGATTGTTGTATAACTCCATACACAAAAGTAAAATTGAAATGGATCAAAGACCTGAATGTAAGTCATGAAGCCATCAGACACACAGAAGAAAACATAGGCAAAAATTTCGTGACTATAAACATGAACAACTTTCTCCTGACACATCTCCTCAGGCAAGGGAAACAAAATAAAAAATGAACAAGTGGGACTACATCAAACTGAAAAGCTTCAGTACAGCAAAGGATACCATCAGTAGAACAAAAAGGCATCCTACAGTATGGGAGAATGTATTCATAAATGACTTAACCAATAAGAGGTCAAAATCCAAAATATATAAAGAGCTCACATGCCTCAACACCCAAAAAACAAATAATCTGATTAAAAAATGGGCAGAGGATATGAACAGACACTTCTCCAAAGAAGAAATACAGATGGCCAAACAGGCACATGAAAAGATGCTGTGCATCGCTAATATGGGTGGATATTGAAACCACAATGTTCATGTGAAACCTACATAAGATTGTATGTCAATTAACTTTAAAAAGTGCGTGTAACATTTTACATCAGGGAAATGCAAATTAAAACAACAATGAGATAGCACTTCACACCGGTTAGAATGGCCAACCTCCAAAAGTCAAGAAGAAAAAAATGCTGGCGAGGATGCGGAGAAAGGAGGACCCTCCAATACTGTTGGTGGGAATGTAAATTAGTTCAACCATTGTGGAAAGCAATATGGAGGTTCCTCAAAACTAGTAATAGAAATACCATTTGACCCAGTAATTCCACTCTTAGGAATTTACCCAAAGAAAACAAGAACCCTGATACAAAAAGACACATGCACCCCTTTGTTTATCGCAGCACTATTTACAATAGCCAAGATAGGGAAGCAACCTAAGTGTCCATCAGCAGATGAATGGATAAAGATGTGGCACATATACATAATGGAATATTATTCAGCCATAAGAAGAAAACAAATCCTACTGTTTGCAACAACATGGATGGAGCTAGAGGGTATTATGCTCAGTGAAATAAGCCAGGCGAGGAAAGAAAAGTATCCAATGATTTCACTCATTTGTGGAGTGTAAAAACAAAGCAAAAGTGAAGGAACAAAATAGCAGCAGACTCACAGGCTCTGAAAAGGGACTGGTGGCTACCAAAGGGGAGGAGTTGGGGAGGGTGGGTGGAGAGGGAGAAGGGAATTAAGGGGCATGTAAATCCAGGGAGAGGAAATCCTGGGGCAAAATACCTCCAAAACCGAAATCAGTCAAAGGGAAAAATAAAGTTTAAAATCTGTTTATTGCTTGCAAACTGCAGTCCAGGGTAGTTACTCTCTCTGGCTCTGGCAGAAGCAAAACCAGCCCTCCCCCTCACCTCTCAGGTACAGATAAGCCCTCCTTTGCCCACGTAATTACCAACTGATATGGAAATGAACTTCTCTCCACCTCTGAGGAATGATGCAAATGCACTGAAGCCATATTTCTTTCCACCTCTGAATGCCTACTGATATGCAGATGTACTAAAGCCAGGCAAGATATTCAGGAAATATTACAATTTTACCCACAGGCCACCTCTCCAGAAATATCACCTTACAAATTGCCCATTCCCCTCTTCCAACCAAACTAATGACATACAATAGCAACAGCAATAAAATCATGATAATCAAGCCAGAGGATTCAGTCGATGCAGATTAAGTAAATGTACTTTACAGCACAATCTTTCACTAAGCACAAAATATGTTTCTACACTTGTTTACTCATTCCTAACAACCATGCTAGATTACTCACAAAACTTTTACCAAACATTAAACAAAGTCAAGCCTCTTTAAGCATTTTTTTCTTGACAACAGCAACACAATCATGATAATTCTCAAGCCAGATGATTCAGCTAGGTTCAAAGTCCCATGCTGATTAAGTCCAAAGCTCGTCCATTCCAGCCATCAGGTGGCAGCTGCAGCCAGGGGGCACATCCAGGACACAAGGACTGTAGAAACAAATAACCGTGATTTGGGGGGCCACTTTGCTGTTATTCCAGGACTACACAGGAGGCCAGCTTCCAGGCCTTGTCCCCAAGGTGCCAGGAGAGCCAGCCATCGCCAGTCCATGTGTCGAAATGTCCAAGGCCACATCCATTTTATTCCTAATTGCTGCAACCATCTTTGCAATGCATGTCCAATAAAGTGGGTGCCTTGATCACTCTCAATCACCAGTGACCAGCCATAGGCTGCAAAGAGACGCTCTAGGCCCCTCTTGGTGGTTTGATGATCTGTACAATGTGCAGGGCACTCCTTCTGGGCTAGGCTGACTTCTTCAAAGGTCAATGGCAAGCTCCAATGATGGGCTGTAGCCCACATTGTCTTTTTCCCCACATGCAACAAATGCTGATGTAGCCATTGGGCCACATCAGAGGCAGGCTTCCTTCTATCCAGCACACCTGGGCCAATGCATCTGCTTCATTATTCCCTGGGGATGCCAAAGGCAAATGGCCAGTCACATGATATACAATAGGTGTTTGTGCCATGCCACCCTATGGACTTTGGATGGGTCCAGTCTCACACCCACCCTGCGATGGGATAGGTGGTTATTACCTTGGTCAGAGCTGTTCTGGCAATGGGCTCTGTAGCCCCCAAGGCATGGTCCACAGCAGCCAGTTGCTTCTCTGTCAAGGTGACCCAGACCTCTGCTCCTTTCCATAGTTGTGATGACCAGGCTCCGGCCGGCAGCAGGAGCAGCAGCAGCGGCAGCAGCAGCAACCTTCGGCTCAGGCCACTGGCCGGGGCCGGCGCAGCCAGCAGTGGTGGTGCTGCCTCCACGACCACACGAGTGTAGACACATGTACCTTGGTGCAAGTGCCACTTCTCCCCATCATTTCTACAGGTGGCCCTCCCAAAGGCTGCACCCATTATGATAGATTTTGGGTTCAGAGGTCCTGCTGAGTACACCAGATGTAAGTCCGGGAAGAGGAAATCCCGGGGCAGAATACCTCTAAAACCGAAATCAGTCAAAGGGAGAAATAAAGTTTAAAACCTGTTTATTGTTTACAAACTGCAGTCTTGGGCTGTCTCTCTTTCCTGCTCCAGAGAAGCAAAACCAGACCCTCCCCTCACCTCTCAGGTTCAGATAAGCCCTCTGTTGCCCAGTTAATTACACACTGATATGGAGATGAACTTCTTTCCACCCCTGAGGATATGCAAATATACTACAGCCAGGCGAGATATTCTGGAAATATTACAATTTTACCCACAATTACCAAGCAAGAAACTGTAACCTTATCCTTAAATCTTTATGTTAGAATTCCTACAGGCCTGATGGACTGGACTGTGCCTTCACCCCATGTGGCCAGGTTGGGGCTGACAGTGAGCTCAGCTGTGCCATCTAGTGGCCAGAATAGCCCGCTGGTTCTGCACCCGTGTAACCCTGCCTTACATGAGTGGCAGTGGACGGAGGGGGAAGCACTTGCTAGACTAGTATTGCTGCCAGCAATATGGACCAGTACAGTAGCTGAACCTAATGTCCCTTCCACAGGGGGAAAGTCTGGGTAAAGATAAATGACAAATGGAGAGAAGAAGAAATTATAGCTGAGGAAAAAGGGATGAATAAGTGGGTGATGCAGTGAGGGAAATCCAACATTTTATCAATGCCTCGAGAGCAGCTCAGAGCAAGAAAATAATATGTCTTAGCAAAAGCATACCAGATGCCCAGAAGGGTGAGGCAGTATGTGTGCAATGACCACCTCTGCTTTTGGAACCTGAAAAGGTTGAATGAAAGCCTGAAAGCCACAATGCTCTGGGAGAAACTCTGGTCATGAGATTTTATAGGACAAATGAATTGTCACTTTAAATCTGTCCACACCCCACACTGGCTTCTCCAAATGTTAGGCCTATTTGCACTGGACTGTTACTAAATCACTGTTGCATTGTCTGTGATATAAATGCCACACCAGATATAAGTGCTGTTTGAGACAGGGACCGTGGGTGTAGTCAGAGTAGGGTGAGGGCCTCTGGAAAAAGCAAGGCAGGATATTTGCAGTCAGAGAGCAATGTAACTACATGCAAGGAAACCCCCTACCAAAACTCTGCATTAAACATTAAGCTGTAGGGTCATTCAGTGAGATCAGTTAATATTCCCCAGATAAAGAAGAGTAGCACATGTTTTTATTATGCTAATCATTTATAATTATGTGTAAAATTCACTTTAGCATGCTAAAAGGCCCAGGCCTA
This sequence comes from Smutsia gigantea, assembly GCA_032199065.1. Lineage (NCBI taxonomy): Eukaryota > Metazoa > Chordata > Mammalia > Pholidota > Manidae > Smutsia > Smutsia gigantea. Next base: position 124,475 of record JAVSCE010020411.1, read on the forward strand.
TGTGCTGTCTTTCCTCCTTTGCAAACTGGGCAACTAATTTAGCAAGTAAGCCCAGGCATAAAAAACATAGTAAAAGGCAAGAATGATTCCACCTTAAAGATAAGATTGCATTTTAATACCCAGGAAGTTAAGAAGTTAGGAATTCTTAACTTACTCTTTAGCAAACAATGCCTCAGCCCACCTTGGAGGCTGGGCTGGTGGCTTGTTTGATATGCTCCCAGACCAAGATGCTGGTATCTCAGGGAGAAATCATCAGAGCAGGAAGTTGCTTGTGTTTAGTTAATTCTAAATATCCAGGGACCACCCCTAAGTTTTTTTCATGTTCCCCCAAATCCTCGACTGTCTATAAAACCCCTAGACAATGCACAACCCCAGACTCTCCTGTCCCCTCCTGGTGTGTTCCTTTCACTTTATCTCTAAATAAAAGCCTGTACCTTCCTCTCTTACCCTGAGTGCTGGTGAAGCTCATTCTATGGCTTCGTGAACAAGAACCCCAGCATCACTGTGATGGGTACAACTGTTCTGCTGTAAGGAATCTGTGTTTGAAAACCACGGGGTGGACTGTGATATAATGAATCATAAGAAATAGATATTTCCCAGGTACATTTGTTCTTCATCCACAGTTACTGAAAACACTGCAGAGTGTTAAAGGTGAAATGAGTATTTTGTCATGTTAATGAGAGACTTTTGGACACGCCCCCCAACCACCCAAGGGCAGGGGCTGCATGTTGGATCCGCCAATGGCCAGTAGTTTAGTCCATCATGACTATGCAGTGAATCCCTCACAGAAACCTCTGAGAAGAAGAGCTTTTTGCTTCCTCTCTGCCCTCTGCTCATCGTTTTCTGATCAACTGGATCCTGTTTCTTGGAGAGAGCTTCTGTGCTTGGGGAACAAGAACACCCCCACATGCCGAGCCAGGTGCCAAGCACCATGAGGATAGAAGCTCCTTTATTTGGGACCTTGCCCTATGATATTGCTCTTTGGCTGTTAACTTGGATCCTTTACGGTATACTTTATTAAACTAGTAAACGTAAGTGTTTTCCTGAGTTCTGTGAGCCGCTGTAGCAAATTAAACAAGCCTAAGAGGGAGGTTGTGGGAACCTCCAAACTGTAGCTGGTAGATGAGAAGCACAGGTAACTGCCTGGGGCTTGCAACCAGTGCCTGGAGTTGGAGGTGGAGGGCAGTCTTGTTGCATGGAGCCCTTAAATTGGAAATCTGGTGCTGTCTCCAGGCAGACAGCATCAGAATTAAGTTCTCCCAACACCCTGCTGGTGTTTGAGAATTGCTTGGTGTAAGTTATGTGTGGGAAAACCACCCCCACCCCCCACATACTTAACATACATTGGAATTGGGTTCAGGTACCCAAATGAAGTTGTACTACTGACGCCAGGGTTCTTGTTTGCAGAGACGAAGAATGAACTTAGCAGATACCCAAGGTAGGAGAGCCAGGGAGAGGCTTTTATTGAGAGATACAGTGAGAGGACAGAGCTCCTGGCTCACGCAAGGAGGGGACAAGAGAACCCGTAAGAGAACCCGTAGTGGTGCGTTGTCTAGGGGTTTTATAGGTGGTTGAGAGACAAAGGGCTAGGGATGCAGACCCGCTAAATGGTCCCCAAATGTTTATCTTTGAAGAGACACTAAGTTTCTTATCAGTCTTCTGGAGTATTTTGCAGGGTCAACACAAGAAATTTACGGCTCTGATTCTTTCCCAGAATAGCAGCTTCTTGGTTTGGGAACATATTAATCAAGACCACCTATCCTGCTCCCAAGGTGGGCTGGGTTATTGTCTGTTTGCTAAAGAGTAAGTTAAGAATCTTACTTCTTAACCTCCTGGGTGTTAAAATGCAATCTTATCTTTAAGGTGGAATCCTTCCTGCCTTTTACTATGTTGTTTATGGCTGGGCCTGCATGCTATATTAATTGCCCAGGTTATATATTTCTTGATTAGGGCTGGAGGAGGAAAAGCAGCAAGCAGCATCTGGGCAAAGTTAAAGAAGATAAGCTGGGCCTTTTAGCAGGCTAAAGTAAATTTTACAATAGCCTCATTTAATTGACACAATGAAGACATGGGCTATGCTGAGGTATTTTCTTATCTGGGGGATGTTCAAACATTCCAGGCCAAGTTACTCCTGGCTTTTTAGTTTTAACTAATCTTCACTGAAAAATGATTATATTCCTAGTTTGATATTTTACTTCAGAGAATTAATGTGACTCGACTTGCTTAATTAATATGGAGTTTTGGTAGGGGTGTTTTTCCAGAGGCCCTCACTGTACTCTGACTACACGCATGGTCCATCTCAAAAATAGTTTAATTCATTGAACCACTACAAAGGGCCTCAGTTTGAGACAAGTCGATAGGACTTTCCAGTCATGTCACAATCAAACATGGAGTTTAGATGGGGGTCGGATGGGAAGGAGGTCACAGACACAGTGCAGATAGACAGTGGTGAGGAGCTGAGCTGAGGAGTAGGGGTGGAGGGGCAGGGATGTGTTTAATGGAGATTTGGGCAGTATGATGGAACAGTTTTGATACTTCTTGGTGTAGTTTCCCCTTGGTTTCCACCACTGGCTTTTGTTCTTTCTGCTGTCCCTTCACTGTGGGAGTGTCTTCAGTCCTTGACCCAATTATCTGTACCCTTACCCCTGTAATTGTGCCTTTCTCCATTGTCTTGGCTTTAGCTATCCTTTCTGTATGAGTGACTTCTAAACTGCCAGCGGCTTCATGAGCTTCAGTTCAGCGAATCCATCCAAGCCCTAACTTGCTGAAGCAAGTTTGAAGCTGCTCAGTGGTATTGCCTAGACATTTGAGTGTCTTCGAGATAGCCTGTTTGGTTTCAACTGCTCTTCCCTCTGAAACCAGCTATAACATTTTTAGGTGGTATACAAATTGGTGGAAAGAGAATGTTGCCATGTCCACTACAGATCAGAGTCAGATCCCTATTAATTGGCCAAGGGTACAAAACTCACCAGGTTGTGGGTGGCCGTACTGGCTGTAACAGATGCAGGTGATGTGGCATTCCTTTTCTGGCCCCCTGGTGCCCAGTGAGGCCTGAGGCTCCCTGCGGGTGTGTCAGGGATTGGTTGCATCATGGTCCCAGCAGAACTCACAGAAGCTACCTGTACTTCTTTTAAGGGAAGGCTGGTCAATAGCGGCTTTTCCCAGCTTTTCAACTAAACTTAGCTTTCTCGAGGCCCAAAGCCTTATTATGAGAAGCACTGACGCTCTTCTGAAGAGTGACTCTTCCACCAGTCTGCCCGTATCCTAGAGAAGTTGCCGGAGCCCAGCTCCAGCTGGGGTGAGGTATCGACGGGGAGTGAGATGGCGTCGGCGAATGAGAAGACACCCACACTGACTAAGGTGCAAGCATCTCCTAGCATAAGGCTAGTAGTCGTTTATTTTATACAAGTTAACAATCAATAGAATTCTGAGTGGGGAACTTAACAGACAACCATTAACTAATTCTAAACTCAATTTCCGGCCGTCTCCAGTGTCCTGGGGTGCGGTGTCTTAGATGGTATTGAAACAATAGCAAGGGCAATTAGGTCCTAAAGGCTGTCTTGGTCTTGTTTGTTCTGTCCTTGATTACTTATCAACTCCTCCTAACAATTTCTACTCCAGTAAGCATTCTACTGATTAACACAGCTTTCCTTTTGTTTCTCACTTAATAAACACCAGCTGGGCCTATTTCTTTTAATTCTTTTCTATGTATTAAAAAAAACTTGAACTGCACTAACCATTGTTCTATTAATCAAAAACTACCTATTCATGTATAGATCATGAATCCTAGTATATGAAATAGGACTGGGAAACAGAGTCCATCAATTAATTTTTCCCATGCTACGTTTACCTTTAGAAAAGTACCATTTTCTACTCAAAATCTCTACAGCTACATTAGGGGGTCCTTCTATAGTGGGAAAAGGAAGCTTATTACTAATTCTTTTCTGGGCAATTGGTGAGTCAGGAGGGGGTCCTCCCCGCAGTCCTGGTTCCCGTATCTCTTTATGCTGTAATTTCTTATAAAACTCCTCTGCTGTAATAAGGGGCAACCTTGTATAGGTTCCAAAGAGGGAGTTTCTTCTGAATAAGCAGGAAAGGTAGGGTGAGCTTTCCTTGAGCTTTGGCTACTTGCCTTAAGTATTTGGAGTAAAACTGAAAATAAAAGGGGGGTAAATTCTTGTTATATTTCTGAGAATTATGGTGTAATTTTTGTTAGAGCTCCAAGTAATGAAGCACGTGGGAAAGTTAATAATATAGCGGGAAATAATAAGGGCCAGCTGGGAGGCTTCCAGATCTTCTGAAGGCATCCTCGAGCCTGGACTTTGTCAAGCAGCAAGAGTAGCTTGGCCCCCGACAAGAAGTCTGTTTCCCGAACCTTCTTTCTTGTTTAATCAATATTTATTGCCCAGTCACTGAAAACCTTAAGACTATATATACCTTACTGGTTAAGGATGTGCATTGTAAAATGAGTTTTTTTTATTTTGGTATCATTAATGTACAATTACATGAGCAACATTATGGTTACTAGACTCCCCCTATTATCAAGTCCCCACCACGTACCCCATTACAGTCACTGTCCATCAGCGTAGTGAGATGCTACAGAATCACTACTTGTCTTCTCTGTGTTACACTGCCTTCCCTGTGTATACCTCCCTACATTATACATGCTAATCATAATGACCCTTTTTCCCCCTTATCCCACCCTTCCCACCCATCCTCCCCACCCATCCTCCCCAGTCCCTTTCCCTTTCTAACTGTTAGACCATTCTTGGGTTCTGTGAGTCTGCTACTGTTTTGTTCCTTCAGTTTTTTCTTTGTTCTTATACTCTCCCGATGAGTGAAATCATTTGATACTTGTCTTTCTCCACCTGGCTTATTTCACTGAGCATAATACTCTCTAGCTCCATCCATGTTGTTGCAAATGGTAGGATTTATTTTCTTCTTATGGATGAATAATATTCCATTGTGTATATGTACCACTTCTTCTTTATCCATTCATCTACTGATGGACACTTAGGTTGGTTCCATTTCTTGGCTATTGTAAATAGTGCTGCGATAAACATAGGGGTGCATATGTCTTTTTCAAACTGGGCTCCTGCATTCTTGGGTAAATTCCTAGGAGTGGAATTCCTGGGTCAAATGGTATTTCTATTTTGAGTGTTTTGAGGAACCTCCATACTGCTTTCCACAATGGTTTAACTAATTTACATTCCCACCAGAGTGTAGAAGGGTTCCTCTCTCTCCACATCCTCCCTAACATTTGTTGTTGTTTGTCTTTTGGATGTTGGCCATCCTGACTGGTGTGAGATGATATATCATTGTGGTTTTAATTTGCATTTCCCTGATGATTAGCGAAGTGGAGCATCTTTTCATGTGCCTTTTGGCCATCTGAATTTCTTCTTTGGAAAAGTGTCTGTTCAGATCCTCTGCCCATTTTTTAATTGGCTTATTGCTTTTTGTTTGTTGAGGTGTGTGAGCTCTTTATATATTTTGGATATCAACCCCTTATTGGATACATCATTTATGAATATATTCTCCTATACTGTAGGATGATGTCTTTTGTTCTACTGATGGTGTCCTTTGCTGTACAGAAGCTTTTCAGTTTGATATAGTCCCACTTGTTCATTTTTGCTTTTGTTTCCCTTGCCCACGGAGATATGTTCATGAAGAAGTTGCTCATGTTTATGTCCAAGAGATTTTGCCTATGTTTTTTTCTAAGAGTTTTATGGTTTTCACGACTTACATTCAGGTCTTTGATCCATTTTGAGTTTACTTTTGTGTATGGGGTTAGACAATAATCCAGTTTCATTCTCTTACATGTAGCTGTTCAGTTTTGCCAACACCAGCTGTTGAAGAGGCTGTCATTTCCCCATTGTATATCCATGGCTCCTTTATCATATATTAATTGACCATATATGCTTGGATTAATATATGGACCCTGTTCCACTGGTCTATGGGTCTGTTCTTGTGCCAGTACCAAATTGTGTTGATTACTGTGGCTTTGTAGTAGAGCTTGAAGTCAGGGAGCGTAATTCCCCCTGCTTTATTCTTCCTTCTCAGGATAGCTTTGGTTATTCGGGGTCTTTTGTGTTTCCATATGAATTTTAGAACTATTTGTTCCAGTTCGTTGAAGAATGCTGTTGGTATTTTGATAGGGATTGCATTGAATCTGTAGATTGCTTTAGGCAGGATGGCCATTTTGACAATATTAATTCTTCCTACCCATGAGCATGGGATGAATTTCCATTTATTAGTGTCCTCTTTAATTTCTCTTTAGAGTGTGTTTTAGTTTTCAGTGTATAGGTCTTTCACTTCATTGGTTAGGTTTATTCCTACGTATTTTATTCTTTTTGATGCAAATGTGAATGGTGAGACAGTTTAAAAAAGAAATCACTTTCTTTAAGTATGGTCAACATCCAGAAAGTCTGAATGTATTAAATGTATACAATGTAACGAGTTTGGTGATAAGTGCTTATCTGTGAAGTCATCACACAATCTTTCCATAAACCTAGCCATCGGCTCCAAAAGTTTCCTCCTGCCCTCTTATTTATTATTATTTATTTTTATTTAGTGATGAGAATGCTTAATTAACATAAAAGCTAGCTTCTTAGCAAATTTTTAAATATACAGTAGAGTACTGTTAAGGGTAGGCTCTGGGCTGTACAGTAGCTGTCTAGGACTTTTTCATCTGGTATAAGGAAACTTTGTACACTCTGCCCAACCCTTCCTGTTTCCCCCTTTCCCCCCTCCACTCAGCTTCTGGCAACCACTATTCCAGTCTTTGCTTCTATGAGCTTACTATTTTAAGTTCATCTTATAAGCGGTATCATGTAGTTATTTGTCCTTTTAATATTTACCCTCTCAGAAACATTCAAACATGCAATACAGTATTATTAACTGTAGTCACCATGCTGTGTGTTACAGCCTCATGTTGTTGTTTTTTTTCCCAGCGGTGAATTGTTTTTATTTAGCTTTGTATTTTTTTTTTGGTATCTTTAATCTACAATTACATGTGTAACATTATGGTTACTAGACTCCCCATATCAAGTCCCCCCCGTATACCCCATTACAGTCACTGTCCATCAGCATAGTGAGATGCTACAGAATCACTACTTATCTTCTCTGTGTTACACTGCCTTCCCTGTGTATACTCCCCTACATTATACATGCTAATCATAATGCCCCCTTTTTCCCCTTGTCCCTCCCTACCCACCCATCCTGCCCAGTCCCTTTCCCTTTGGAGCTGTTAACACCATTCTTGGGTTCTGTGAGTCTGCTGCTGTTTTGTTCCTTCAGTTTATTTTCTTTGTTCTTATACTTCACATATGAGTGAAATCATTTGATACTTGTCTTTTTCCACTTGCCTTATTTCACTGAGCATAATACCCTCTAGCTCCATCAATGTTGTTGCAAAAGTCTGGATTTGTTTTCTTTTAATGGCTGAATAATATTCCATTGTCATATGTGGCCTTTATTATGTTAAGGTACTTGCCTTCTATACCCATTTTGTTGAGAGTTTTAATCATGAATGGATGCTGAATTTTGTCAAATGCTTTTTCAGCATCTATGGAGATGATATGTGGTTTTTGTTCTTCTTTTTGTTGATGTGGTGGATGATGTTGATGGATTTTCGAATGTTGTACCATCCTTGCATCCCGGAGATGAATCCCACTTGATCATGGTGTATGATGCTCTTGATGTATTTTTGAATTTGGTTTGCTAATATTTTGTGGAATATTTTTGCATCTCCGTTCATCAGGGATATTGTTCTGTGATTTTCTTTTTTGGTGGGGTCTTGCCTGGTTTTGGAATTACAGTGATGCTGGTTTCAAAGAATGAGTTTGGAAGTATTCCCTCCTCTTCTATTTTTTGGAAAACTTTATGGGGAATAGGTATTATTTCTTCTCTAAATGTCTGATAAAATTCAGCAGTGAATCCATCTGGACTGGGAGTTTTGTGTTGGGTACTTTTCTGATTATCGATTAAATTTCATTGCTGGTAATTGGTCTGTTTTGGTTTTCTGTTTCTTCCTTGGTCAGTCTTGGAAGGTTGTATTTTTCTAAGAAGTTGTCCATTTCTTCTATGTTTTCCAGCTTGTTAGCATATAGATTCTCATAATATTCTCTTATAATTCTTTGTATTTCTGTGGGGTCTGTCATTATTTTTCCTTTCTTGTTTCTGATTCTGTTTATGTGTGTAGATTCTCTTTTTCTCTTAATGAGTCTTGGTAGGGGTTTATCTATTTTGTTTGTTTTTTCAAAGAACCAGCTCTTAGTCTCATTGATCATTTCTATTGTTTTATTCTTCTCAGTTTTATTTATTTCTTCTCTGATCTTTATTATGTCCTTCCTTCTGGTGACTTTGGGCCTCATTTGTTCTTTTTCCAAATTCAGTAATTGTGTCTTTAGACTATTCATTTGGGATTGTTCTTCCTTCTTTAAATAGGCCTGGATTGAAACATACTTTCCTCTTAGAACTGCCTTTGCTGTGTCCCACAGAAGTTGTGGCTTTGTGTTGTTGTTGTCATTAGTCTCCATATATTCCTTGATTTCTGTTTTGATTTGGTCGTTAACCCATTGATTAATTAGGAGAATGTTGTTAAGTCTCTATGTATTTGTGAGCCTTTTTGTTTCTTTCTAAAATTTATTTCTAGTTTTATACCTTTGTGATCTGAGAAGTTGCTTGGTAGAATTGAAATATTTTTGAATTTACTGAGGTTCTTTTTGTGGCCTAGTATGTGGTCTATTCTGGAAAATGTTCCATGTGCCCTTGAGAAGAATGTGTATCCTGCTGCTTTTGGGTGCAGAATTCTGTAGATGTCTGTTAGGTCCATCTGTTCTAGTGTGTTGTTCAGTGCCTCTGTGTCTTTACTTATTCTCTTGTCTAGTTGATCTGTCCTTTGGAGTGAGTGGTGTGTTGAAGTCTCCTAAAATGAATGCATTGCTGTCCATTTCCTCCTTTAATTCTGTTAGTATTTGTTTCACATACGCCAGCACTCCTGTGTTGGGTGCCTATATATTTATAATGGTTATATCTTCTTGTTGGGTGACCCCTTTATCATTATGTAATGTCCTTCTTTATCTCTTGCTACTTTCCTCGTTTTGAAGTCTATTTTGTCTGATACAAGTACTGCAACACCTGCTTTTTTCTCCTTGTTGTTTGCATGAAATATCTTTTTCCATCCCTTCACTTTTAGTCTGTGTATGTCTTTGGGTTTAAAGTGAGTCTCTTGAAGGCAGCATATAGATGGGTCTTGTTTTTTTATCCATTCAGTGACTATGTGTTTTGACTGGTGCATTCAGTCCATTTACATTTAGGGTGATTATGGATAGGTATGTACTTATTGGCATTGCAGGCTTCAGATTCGTGGTTACCAAAGGTTCAAGGTTAACTTCCCTACTATCTAAAAGTCTAACAACTCACTTAATATGCTATTACAAACACAATCTACAGGTTCTTTTTTTGTTTGTTTGTTTCCTTCCTCCTTTTTCTTTCTACTCCATTCTTTATATATTAGGTATCATATTCTGTACTCTTTGTCTATCCCTTAATTGACTTTGGGGATAGTTAATTTAATTTTGCATTTGCTTAGTAATTAGGTGTTCTATTTTCTTTACTGTGGTTTTATTACCTCTGGTGACAGCTATTAAACCGTAGGAACACTTCCATCTATAGCAGTCCCTCCAAAATACACTGTAGAGATGGTTTGTGGGAGGCAAATTCTCTCAGCTTTTGCTTACGTGGGAATTGTTTAATCCCTCCTTCAAATTTAAATGATAATCTTGCCAGATAAAGTAATCTTGGTTCAAGGCCCTTCTGCTTCATTGCATTAAATACATCATGCCACTCCCTTCTCGCCTGTAAGGTTTCTGCTGAGAAGTCTGATGATAGCATGATGGGTTTTCCTTTGTATGTGATCTTATTTCTCTCTCTGGCTGCTTTTAATAGTCTGTCCTTATCCTTGTTCTTTGCCATTTTAATTACTATATGTCTTGCTATTGTCTTCCTTGGGTCCCTTGTGTTGGGAGATCTGCGTGCCTCCATGGCCTGAGAGACTATCTTCTTCCCCAGATTGGGGAAGTTTTCAGCAATCACGTCCTCAAAGACACTTTCTATCCCTTTTTCTCTCTCTTCTTCTCCTGGTACCCCTATAATGCGAATATTGTTCCGTTTGGGTTGGTCACACAGTTCTCCCAATATTCTTTCATTCTTAGAGATCCTTTTTTCTCTCAGTGCCTCAGCTTCTTTGTATTCCTCTTCTCTAGTTTCTATTTCATTTATTGTCTCCTCCACCATACCCAATCTGCTTTTAATACCGTCCATTGTGTTCTTCAATGATTGGATCTCCGACCGGAATTCATTCCTGAGTTCTTGAATATCTTTCCATACCTCCATGAGCATGTTAATGATTTTTATTTTGAACTCCCTTTCAGGGAGAGTCATAAGGTCCATATCATTTAAATCTTTCTCAGGAGTTGTATTCACAATTTTACTCTGGACCAGGTTTCTTTGGCGTTTCATATTTGTGTATGGCGCCCTCTAGTGCCCAGAAGCTCTACTCTCTGGAGCTGCTCAGCCCCTGAAGCAATGCGGGGATTGTAGGGGAGTGATGTTGGTGCCTCTGGGGAGGAAAGGGCTGTTTGCTGGTTCCTGGCTGCTATCCTGTCTCCACTGCCTGAACCAGTGGGCTGAGCACACAGGTATAAGCCTCTGTGCTTTGCGTTTTTAGTTGCTATAGACAGATCTTCCCTCTGGCTGGCCTAACACCAGGGAAGGATTTCCCGGTTTGCAAGCCTGGTGGGGCTGGCCAGGAGAATGACGCACTAGTCTGCCTGTCACAGAAGGGGTTCTTGGAGCTGTGTAGGCAGCCAGGGAGCTGGAGCACCTGAAGATCATGAAATCTCCCAACCTGCTGGGCAGAGTGCACCTGGACAATTTTGTCTGCCTGTCCTTTCTCCTGAGTAGTAAGCTCTGTGCAATCGTTGCCCCTTTAGCAGCCCTCTTGCTAAGGGCTTCTTTGTTAGGAAGTCTCACAGACTGCCCGCCTTTCTTTTGTCCCCAAGCAGCTGGGTATGGATCCCTGCTTTCACAAGCAGCTGGAATCTTAGTGTCTCCAGGAATTCTGCCTGTCTTAGCTTTCCAACCCCCTAATTACAAGAGCATCATGCAATCACCATGAAATGTAGCTTTGTGTTCCCAGAGCAGATCTCCAGAGTTAGGTATTCAGCAGTCCCACATCTCCACTCCCTCCCTGCTCCATTTCTGTTCCTCCTGCTGGGGAGCTGGGGTGGGGGAAGGGCTTGGATCCCTCAGGACCACAGCTTTAGTACGTTACCCTTTTCTGTGAGGGCTGCTCTTGTCTCCAGGTGTATGCAGTTTGTTGCCATCCTCTTTCCCGTTGCTCTTTCAAGAGTAGTTGTAGTAGCTTTATTTTCATATTATATGAGGTTTTAGGAGGAAGCCTCTGTCTCACCTCTCACGCCGCCATCTTTAAGCCTATCTCCTGATCTTTGCCATTTTAATTATTATATGTGTTGGTGTTGTCCTCCTTGGGTTCCTTGTGTTGGGAGATCTGTGGGCTTCCATGGTCTGAGAAACTATTTCCTTTCCCAGCTTGGGGATGTTCTCCTCCATTATGTCTTTAAGGACACTTTCTACCCCTTTTTCTCTCTCTTCTTCTTCTGGTACTCCTACAATGCGAATATTGTTCTGTTTGGATTGGTCACAAAGTTCTCTTAATATTCTTTCATTCCTAGAGATCCTTTTATCTCTCTGCCTCAGCTTCTCTGTACTCCTGTTGTCTCATTTCTATTCCATTAACAGTCTCTTGCACCTCGTCCAGACTGCTCTTCAGCCTGTCAATCGATTGTTTCATTTCTGTAATATCTCTCCTCACTTCCTCCCTTAGCTCTTGCATATTTCTCTGTAGGTCCATCAACATGGTTATGACTTTTATTCTGAATTCTTTTTCAGGAAGATTGTTTAAATCTATCCCACCCAGCCCTCTCTCTGGGTTTGTCTGGGTGAGTCTTGACCAGACCACATTCTTCTGTCTTTTCATGGTGATAGAAGTGGTCGCAGGCATATGCCATGTGTGTCAGCTGGGAGAACAAAGTCCCTTCCTGCTTGTTGTTCTCCTTGCCCCTTCTCCGCAGCCTGGGCTGGTTACCCGCACACTGGGAGGCAGTCTCCGGGATAATCCCCTAAACTGCTGTGGACGGGGCCGCCCTCAGCCTAGCCTAGAGTACTGCGGGGGTTTGCAGCCACGCCAGATGCGTTCTGAACCCCTTGGTGCCTTTCGGCCCTTGCTCTTGCTTCTGCGGCCCTTCCCGGCTAGCTGCGCACCTGCCAGGAGGAGATTCTTTGCAGCCCTTCCCGGTTAGCTGCGTGCCTGCCAGGAGGAGATTCTATGCAGCCCTTCCGGGTTAGCTGCCCGCCCACCAGGAGGAGATTCTGTGTAGTTGTTCTGGGCAGGGCCACTCCCCCACTGTTCCACAGCTGTGGCAGATCTGCCGCAGCACCAGCCGGGGGGAACGAATGGCAGGCTGCTTATCTCTGTAAGGGGTTTTGGGGCTGCTTTACCTGCAGCCAGTTAGGGGGCCCAAAGTTCCTCAAGATTCCCAGCCTGCTGGGTTGAGTGTGCTGGGACGATTTTGTTCCGCTGTTGGACCCTTGTCTCTTTAAGACTTTTAAGCGCCCGCTTTTCTTTTGTCCCAGAGGAGCTAGCTGTGGGGACCTGCTTGCAGTCTCCATCTCGGATCCTGCCCTTCCATTTCTCTAATTTCCAGCACACCATGCGATGTACGTCTGTGCTCCTGGTGCAGATCACCAGGGCTGGTTATTTAGCAGTCCTGTGCTTCCACTCCCTCCCCACCCTGATTCTTTTCCTCCCGCCCTGCCAGGTCACAGCTTTGTATCTTACCTGCTTCATGAGGTGCTGAGTTCTTGCAGATGTAGCTGTAGCCTGGCTGTTGTACTGTATCTTCTGGTCTCTCTTTTAGGAGTAGTTGTATTTGTTGTATTTTCACAAATATCTATGGTTTTGGGAGGAGATTTCTGCTGCCCTACTCACGCCGCCATCTTCCCGGAACATGCTCATGTCTTATTTTACAGTTCGAAGTTTGTACATTTTGATCTCCTTCACCCATTTTACCCTTCCCCCAGGTCCCGGTCCTGGCCCCCACCAACCTGTTGTCTTTATGAACTTGATTTTTTTTTTTTAGTTAGCACATGTAAGTGAGATGCCAAACCTAACACCATAAAACATTTTTTTCTTTTTACAGCAGTAATACATCCAGTCTAAAGTGAGACTAGAGTGACAGTGATCTCTATTTCAGGATATATAAAGCTCAAATTCATAAAAATGTCCAAGCTAAAACATTCCTACTTCTTTCCAGTCTTAGTATACTGACTAGAAAATGCATATGCCTAATTGACCCAGGGCTAGTTTTACACATCAGTAGGACTCAGAATTGCACTAAGCATCCCTAGCCATGCAGAGGTCCCAATCAACAGGAGACAGGGACTTATGGTACTACTACACCAAACATCACTTTTGTTTTAGCATCCTCTGCTGGTGGTTTCCAAAGACAGCAAGTAGAAATGGTGCAAATAACAGAAGAATATGTACCTGCTAGTCCATCTAAAGGAAACTAATCAGACTGTGGTCATTAGTAGCTAGAATACATTCCTCGAAAAAAAAAAAAAAGAAAGTAAGAAAACCACACACAGAGTATAAGCGGAAAATGAGAAGACAGATTTTTAAAATTTAAAAGCAAAATGACAAAGCTGATATAAACCCATAGGATTTTGTGTGAGTATAGGCTTTAATTTCTTGTGTAAAATTTAGAAATGGGATTGCTGGTGTGTGTTTAACGGTATAAGAAACCGCCAAACTGTTTTCAAAAGTAGGTGTGCCATTTTACTTTATAAGAGTTTCAGTTATTCTATATCCTTAGTAAAACGTGTGTTTTAAAAAAATTTAACAAGCATTACATTGTAAATGGTAAAAACCGATTTAAGCAATTTGAATACCACTCCTTTATTGGATGACTAACATCATTACCATCAAGTTACTAGATAAGGTTTGATGCTTTGGCCAAACCATGCTCACTTGGTTTACGCCTGTCAAGTTACATTACTTGATCTCCCATTAATATCCTACGCTGCAGATATACTGCAGAAAGGAAATTAAAATGTTTTACTGGAGGCTTAGCAGTAAAATCTGCATACCTTATTTTAAAATAAACAAAAAACAATTTACATATAAATAACAGCATAAAGTACTATCTATCACTGTATATACACCACTTACTCTGTCATTAAAAAGACTTAAGAGCTGACATTTTTTCCAAGCAGTTCTCTCCAATAAACAGCTGCAACTTACAATTATTGCATTGCTAAGAAATACTAACCAGCACCTATCCTAAGGTTTCATAACACAGTGGCATATAACCAATTTTAATTCGCCCCCGAGATAAGCAGAAATGCAAACAACTTACACAAATCAGCACACACTGCAGCTGCACCGCGAAGAGCAGACCGAGCGTCCGTGGGTCCGTCCGCCCCCCCCACCAACCGGCCAACCCGCCTTCCGCCCGAGACCGAGCGCGCCATCCAAGCTCCATTACCCGGTGCAGCGCTCCGCGCGTCCGGCCCAGGTAACAACTTCTCCACGCCCGAGTCCCCGGCCGCCCCGCCAGCTCCCCACGGAACGCGCACGGCACTCGCGGGGCTCGCCTCGCCGTGGCCAGCCGGGGCCGAGGAGCGGGGAGGGGGGCCGCTTGGGGCCCCGCGCCTCCGTCTCGCTTCTCCCCATCCCGCCGGCGGGCCGCGCCACCAGCTCACAACTTCATCGCCGCCGGCCCAGCCCGGTCCGCCTGCGGCGCGCTCCGCCGGAGCCCGCGCACACGCGCGCACGGACGACACGCATCCCGCAGCCGCACGTCGCCCGCAGCCCGAGCCCGGTCGGGTCCAAGCCGCGGGGCCCGAGCGACAGAGACCCTTGGGGCCGGTCAGCGCCGGGCACAAGTTAGTTCTCCGGGCTCCCCGGGGCCTCCGCGCTGAGGGAGGATAACACGCAGGGGGCTGAGTCCGGGAGGAGGCGCCGAGGGGCAAAAGAGTGCGGGATACGTGCGAAAAAAAGCAACAGCCGCTCCACCCGGGACCAAGAGAGTGGCCGGCCGCGCCCAGCACGGCTCCCCCGCCCTCACCCCAGGGGGCGCCCCGGCTGCCCGGCTCTCCCGGACTTCGCCGCTCCCCACTCCGCTCCGCTACTCACCGTTACGGCGCCGCGCCGCGGGCTCTCCCGCTTTCTGCGCTGACACCTGCGGCCATCGGCCTGCTCCTGCATCCCTCGGAATGTTCCTGTCAGGTCCTCCGCCTCTCGCCGCACCGCACCTGGCTTACGACCCTCGCGGCTTTACGACATCACGTTCCTGACACCTAGGGCCGCTCGCTCTACGGCGGCAACCTTGTGCTAAGGAGAGGACAGTTTGCGTCTTGCAAATTGCCTTACTTTGAATTGATGGCCGCTAGCCCGAGGGGCCCCTCTTTGTTGCCCAGCATTCAAACCACACTTTGCCCAAGCCCCTAGATGACTGTTTCATTTTTCTCTCTTTCAAGCAAATGTCCATCACCACCTACCCTATCCTCAGTCTCAGCTCATAACCTGGCTTCCTAATTCAATCAGGGAAGGAATGAAAAAGAGCCTACTTCACAGGCTCCCAGCATCACATGCATGCTACCTACTTGTGTCTGTTCCTGTCAACTTTGCCTTCCACGCTGTCCCTCTGGAAGAATCGTGAGATCCTGCCTGTGGCCAACCCCTCCCCACACTTGCTAAACTCAGTCGCTCACTGACTCAGGGACGTTGTTACAGTGGTCCTCTCCCACCAGGGCTTCCTCTGTCAGCACGCAAGCATGCAGTGTCTTACGTTGAAAGGGAACCCCACCTCCACCCCATGTCTTCCTCCCACCCCGTTCCTCTGCTCCACTTCACAGCAAGACTCCATGAGCTGTGCTTGCTTATATCTACAGTTCTCCTTCTGGCCCCCATTCTTTGCTGAACCCACGTCAGTCACCCTCACCATTCTTGAAATATTCTCAAGGTCACTGGTGACCTCCATGTTGTCAAATCCAGTAGTCAAACCTAGCCCTCATCCTATCTGACCCCTCTGCAGCACTTGGTACAGACCATCACTTTCACCTCCTTGAAGCCTGTAGGGTACGTGGCTCCCAGGACCCCTCTGTCCACCAGTTTACCCTCCTACCTCTCTAGTCACTGGGCTGCCTCCTCCTCAGCTTCTCAACCTCCGAATCTCAAAGAGCCCCAACACGCAGCACGTGGGCATTTTCCTATGGCATGGTACCATGTCAGTAACCACAGGGCCAAGCCCCAATAGATGGCCCAGCTGTCAGTGCAGACAACTATTGGAGAAGGGTCCTGGCTGATCACAAGCCACACTGCCCACAACTCTGCCCAGTGACTGCTCTTCCCCTCACCATCTTCCATCCATATTGTCTCAGTCTTGGGATGGTGTGGGGAGGTTGGGGTTCCTATGGCCAGGTTCCTCACTGAACTTAAACCACCTGATGATATAACTGACCTGCTGCTAGGCTACTACTTCCACACCTTTAGGCAATAAGCTATTATTGTGCTATATAGAGAGCTCGGCCCAGTGCTCTGGGCTGAGGCAGACATGCTACTGCTTGACCTACTGCCGGGAGAACGGGCCGGGTAATAAACCCTTTCACCCCAAAGAACATTTTGCTGTCATTTTCTTTGGTCACATTGAATCCATAGCGAACTTGCCCGGAGCTGAAACCCATTGGCAAGACAATTGGCGAAGTCAGCAGGGTTCATTGTTGATCAAGGAAAAAGACAGGGTGACCTAATGGGAGGGCTGCTTCAGCAGGCTGCCCCTGTGAATGGGGAGACAGTGGATCGTCCCCCAGTGGGTATGTGGTCTGAGGTGGCTTGCCTCCTAAAGGACTGGGCCCCACCCCAGGACTGGAGGCAGGTGGAGGTGACACCTGAGACAGTATGGGTGGCCCTTGGTATAGTAAGTAGGTCTTTTGAGAGACAGAGTGCCCATGAGGCAGCGGGAACTGTGGGTTGGCTGCTTCTCACAGTACTAAAAAAGTCTACAGAAGAGAAGGACATGCTCCTGAAAAAGACCCAAGAAATGGCGGCACGAGAATGTGAGCTTCAAACTTCTGTGGATTCCCTGAAGAAGGAAATGGCATTGATGTAAGAGGAGGCAGCATGAGAAGGCCGGCAGCAAGGTGCCATTGAAGAGGTAAAAGATTCCTTACAGAACAAGATGGCAGCACTGTCAGGTGCTCTGAAGGAGGAAGAGGCCATCAAGGAAAAAGACGAACTCCTGAGGGAAGCACAGGCAGAGGTGGCACGAGAACACCAGCTGCAAAGCATTGAGGTGAAGGTAAGGGAGCTGCTGAAGACTGAGCTAGCATTGCTGCGAGGCACAGTAGAAAAGGTAAAGGTTGTAGCAGAGGAAGCACTTGGGGGAGGGGAGAGAAAGGTGCCATCAGCCTCGGAAATGGAGGAGCTGGGGAAGGATGAAGGGTGGTGCCAGAGGCACTGACCCCTCTTCTATTGAAAGCACACTGAGTGGTTGTAAAGAAAATAAAAACACCGCAGCTAAAAGTTCCCCAAGGGGAGGATCAGCCCCCTCCCCAGGTCGTGGAGCACTCTATGCCCCGCCCCTATACTCAGGCTGAGCTGGTGGATTTGGACTCCTGGTTTAGGCAGAAGCCCTTGGAGTCAACATCAGCTTGGCTCCTGCATCTGTGGGACTTAGGGGTGGATGGAATTGTTCTGTCAGGATCAGAGATGGGAAAGCTGGCTTCCCTGACAGTGCAGCCTGCCTTGGGGCAGTGATTACAAAATGCACATCAGACCCCAGGGAGTCACTGCCTCCTCGATTGGCTTATGGCTGCACTTCGTGCTGTGTGGCCCAATGAGGGTGATCTACCGTCCTCTCCTGTTAGATGGCAGATGTATGCTGAGCTCCAACAGGTGTTACAAGAGCTAGGCGTAAGAAATGCCATCTATAATCCAGAGAATTTTGGCCCAGATGAAGAGATTTTCACTACTGCGATGAGAAATGTTCTGCTTCAAACGGCTCCCACATCCTTCTTTGGGTCTGTAGTGGCCATTCTTTCTCCTCACTTAGGGCATCCCGTAAGTGAGGTGACACGTACACTGGCAGACTTAGGAGAGGCTGAAGCAATGAGAACACAGACAGAAATAAGGTCTTCTACTCACAAGAAGAATTTACAGGGCCTGATGAAGGTTATGAGGACCCAGATATGGGTTAATTTAATATGGGCAGGAGCAGATGGGAGGAAATTAGACAGGAAGTCAGTCAAATAGGATCTTACTAGAGCTATGGCAACAGCTGAAACCAGAGCAGCAGTTCTGGCCATTAAGACCAAAGAGGCAGAGGTCAGAGACAGGGCCATGAGTCTGGTTTGTGTGTTTGCAAGACTTCCTGCTGGAGAGCGAGCCAACCACACTCGAGCCCACCCAGGAAGATGATTGGGGAACACGGTTTGGCTGAGGGGAAGGTCGAGGTATCTGCCCTGAGGGACCAGAGGGGGAATGGAGGCCACATGTGAAATAGCTATCCATTGAACCCCAGTGAACATACAACGTGTCCTGGCTCTGGTGGACACATGGGGCTGAATGTTCACTGACTTATGGTAACCTTGAGCAGTTTCCCAGGACCCCCACTATCATAGATGGACACAGGGGTAAGGCTATCAGAGTGAAACAAGCCCCAATCCCTTTGGGAATAGGGTGTCTACCCCCAAAAGTGTATACTGTGTATATATCTCCTATCCCTGAGTATATTGTGGGGATTGATATCCTGCAGGGTCTATGGCTGCAGACTACTACAGGTGAGTTCAGACCGAGACTATGTGTGGTGAAGGCAGTTCTGAGGGGACATGCTAGGCACCTGGCCATAGCTTTGCCTGTGCCTTAGTGGGTGACTAATACCAAACAATACAAACTGCCTGCAGGACATAAAGAGATTAGAGAAACTCTCCAGGAGCTGGAAAAGGTGGGTATTATAAAGCCCACCCATTGTCCTTTCAATTCCCCAGTGTGGCCAGTATAAAAAAGCCAGATGGCTCCTGGCATATGACTGTGGGTTATAAAGTCATACCCTCTATGCATGTTGCTGTCCCCTCTATTGCAGGCCTGATGAATACCCTCAGCCAAGAACTAGGAACATACCATTATGTGGCAGACCTTGCTAATACCTTCTTTTCTATTGACATTGAGCAGGAAAGTCAGGAACAGTTTGCCTTCACGTGGGAAGGAGAGCAATGGACTTTCACCATCCTTCCACAATGATACCTCCACAGCCCCACCATCTGTCATGGACTTGTAGCCCAGGACTTGGCTACAAGGGAGAAACAGCCAATGGTGTGGCTGTACCATTATAAGGATGATGTCATGCTCACGTCCGATTCTCTTTCAGATCTAGAAGGTGCAGCACCTAGACTGCTGCAACATCTACAGGAGAAAGGATAGGCTGTGAACAGTACCAAGGTTCAGGAACCTGGTTTGTCTGTCAAATTCTTGGGGGACGTCTGGTCAGGTAAGACCAAAGTTATACCAGAAGCAGTTATAGATAAAGTCCAGGACTTTCCTACCCCCAACTGTAGCATTGCTACAGGAGTTTCTGGGTCTTCTAGGCTACTGGAGAGTGTTTATCCTGCACTTGGCACAAATTCTGAAGTCCTTATACCAGTTGATATGAAAGGGCTTCAGGTGGGACTGGGATGAGACATGTGAATAGAAGCAGAGTAGCCCCCAAAGGTCACAGTAGTATATCCTGAACGGCCAGAAAATAGGAGCATCTTACCGGGAGTTTTGTTTTATCATTATGGCCAGTGCATGCACCTCCAGTAGCACTAGATATAGACCCTTCAGTAACCCACATGGGGAAAGAGTAAAAGTATGGTATACTAGACCTGGAAGGGACCCCCTTCCTGCTACTGTCCTATCACAGGACCACTCTCTTGCATAAATCCTACCTGATGGACAAGACTTGCCTATGTTGGTGTCATTAGAACGTGTCTTATCATCCCTAAGGTGTTTGTGGATTGGGAACTTCGTCTGGCTTGAGGATTATTATAATTTTTGTTATGAGGAACCTCCTCTGCCTTGAGGATTATTATAATTTTCGTTACCTGTATCAAAATCTTGTTGTATCTTAATTTTTGTTATTATCTCTAAGTTGTTGTTATCCTCTGTTGCTGTTGTGGAACCTGGTTACAGTGCTCTAGCTTTCTCACACAGGGACCACTGTGGAATATTGAGAGCGTGTAGATTGTAAGGCAAGAATCCTGGAGGGGTGGAGTGTGGGGAAGTTGGGCTTCCTGTGGCCAGGATCCTCACTGAATTTAAATCACCTGATGATGTAACTGGCCTGTTGCTAAGCTACCACTTTCACACCTTTAGGCAATAAGCTATTATTGTGCTGTACAGAGAGCTCGGCCCAGTGCTCTGGGACGAGGCAGACACGCTTGTGCTCCACCTGCCGCTGGGAGAACAAGCCAGGTAATAAACCTTTTCAACCCAAAGAATGTTTTACTGTCATTTTCTTTGGTCACATTGAATCCATAGCAAACTTGCTCGGGGCTGAAACCCATTGGCAAGACAATAGGCAAATGCAGCGCTTCTGCAAATGTGCTGCCCAGGCTTTATCAGAAGTGGCGGGCACTGGGCTTGGTGGGATTACAGGCACCGAATTCTCAGCTGGAGGAGTTCCCCAGCCCAGCGCACTGTTGTCCCCCATCTCTGGCCTGAACGTTTAGGGCACTGTGACAGAAGGAAGACCCAACCTGTCCCTAGGAGTTCTATCCTAAAAGTAGGCTTTACCTTAAAATCAGGTATTTGGAATTGGAGTTGAATTCTCTATGTCCTCAACCTCTGAAATAAATTCGAATTGGCTTTTTAAAGCTAAAATCTATCCCATCTCTAAATGTGTTTTCTTCCTTGAGTGTTAGACAGACACTGGAAGTCTGTTTCCTTATAAGATTTTTTTTTTTGGTTCAACTATTTTTGGGTGGGTGGGTGGTTTTAGTCAAGTGCTTTTTTCTATGATTTTAAACACACGATTCTGTCTCTCTTGCCCCCACATCTGGCTTCCAAAGCATCTGGCTAAGTTCCCCAGTCCTTCATGAATCTCAGCAAGCCACTTGAAGCATTTCACAAGTTGAAAGGCCGCAGGAGGGGCTGAAGCACAACAGGAATTAAGCAGCAGCTGCCATAGAGCTGGAAAGGTTCTAGGTAAATGGGCTGCACCCTGCCAACGCTCTGATGCGGCCCTACCTCCAATAAAAGTAATTTTAAATTTAATTCTCCCAAGATGCAGGTGTGGAAGCAAATAACTGCTCTTCTCAGCACCTGTGGACCCCTCGCCTTCACACAGGTAGACACCGGGGCTGAAACGGCCTCGGACGCTGCCACTCGCTCTGCCAACGGCCTGGATTCAGTGCTCAGTGACGGGTGAAAATACAAGTGCAGAAACAAACCACACACGCTTGCCTGGCAATACTAGGTCCACGCCAGGCTTTCGCTTTAGAAATTCGAATTAAATACTTAGAAATTACGCAGGACTTCCAACGTAACCTGGAGCACCGAGATGTTGGGTGGAGGACTCCGGGTTAGATAGAGATGCACCTCTCCGACTGCAGCGCAGCCACCAAACACACGCTTTTAGAGGGGCACAGGACACACCTGAATCCCGGTGCTCATTCCGGTGGGGGTCGGGAGGCACTGTGCGCGCTGGGACACTGATAGAATCCAAGTGAAACCCAGTGGCGAGGCTGCAACGGCCTCCCATGCCGAACTGCCGTGTTTCTAGCCTCCTTCGTGGCGCAGGCCTGCCTCTCCGACTGCAGATCCCGGGCGGCCGATCCTCAGCCAGCCGTGGCCGGGGAGGCGCAGTAGCCGCCGCA
Organism: Smutsia gigantea; assembly: GCA_032199065.1. Classification (NCBI taxonomy): domain Eukaryota; kingdom Metazoa; phylum Chordata; class Mammalia; order Pholidota; family Manidae; genus Smutsia; species Smutsia gigantea. The sequence continues at coordinate 146,474 of JAVSCE010020411.1, forward strand.
GCCCCGCACCTCCCAGCCGCCCTCCCCGGCCCCTGGCGTCGGCTCCCGCTTCCTTCCAGCCGCGCTGGCAATTCAGGTCCGCCTGGAATTTACACTCACGCCAACTTGGCCGAGAGCCCCTCGGGGGCCCCTCCTGAACTTGGATCTGGGCTGCAAGCTTCCTAATCTTTCTCCCCACGCACCTAACCCCCCGCGACCGCGACTCATTCACCCCCTTTTTGGCCCTCTGAGAGTGCCCAGGGCAAAGCAGAGGGCTCCCAGCACCTTTCGTGGAGAAACAAAGATGAAAGCAAATTTCAACAAGTAAAAGTTGGCAATAAAATATCAAACGCCTTGAGAGACCCACATGTGGTGTTTAGGGTTTCCTCAATAAAGCAATAACTTTCCACCAATCCTCCCGCCTGGAATCACCAACGGCGCAGAGTAACTGACTTGCCTTTTTTTTTTTTTTTTCCTTTCCAAAAGAGTAAGTCTGGTATTTTTACCAGGCAACTAATGATGGAGACATTAGGGCTAGTTTACCAATTTTACAAGACCCCGCCTTCTTTGTTTCAGCCACTCTACCCCCGCTCACCTCCACCCCGAGGAAGTTTAGGCTTTGTAATGCGCGTGGGTCTCCGCCTCCGCCCACCTGAGGGCCCTTCCCCCCAGCCCAGGGGTGCGTTGTTGAGGAAGGAGAATCCCCGGGAAAGCTGAGTGCCTGGGAAGGTCAAGGTGCTCGTTAGGACGCGCTGCGCGTCCTGGCTCCTGGTTCTCCTAAGACCTGCTGGGGAAAGCACATTTCTCATCTCATGCTTTAAAAAGAAGCATATTTCTCTTTTTTTAAATCCCATTTTTGCTTCAGGAAATTTGTTTATCTTTGAGTGTTTTGGCATTGACTGTGAATTGATGCCATGCTGACATTTTCCCCCTGAATTGCTGGGCGCTGTTACGGACTGCAGGAAGATGGAGCGCTTCTCTTCCAGGTAGGAACCAATCTTGAATGTGAACTTCTGATTACTAAGAGGTCGCCAGCTGAGGAAAGAGTGTTCTACGTCTCACTGTTGCTTGATTTCATCTTGCTCAGACCTTACAAGGCTGCCGGCAGCGCTGCTGTTTTTCCTGAACCTGGAACTTCACACTAAACAGTTACACCAGCTTTACCTTGGCTTTCAACGTTTCGATCCAGTTAACGGCTCTGCCTCTGAAATAACTTGTGTTTTCATACTCTGTGTACAAAAAGATCAATATTAAACCGAATTATATGGTTGAAATATAAGTTTAGAGGTATAGACAGATCAGTACCTGTAAAACCAGTAAGAATAATGGGAATTCTTTTAAACCTGAAAATCTCTTCAATCACTTATTTAAATGAAATTGTTGGTAAAATGTGATTCATCATCTACATAGAATGTCTTGCAGTCATTTTTAAATTGTTCTATGGAAACAGCCAGAGAAAAATGTATGTTAGTTGAAATAGAAAATAGAAAATTTATACCTACTTGAAATTAATGTGCCTATGAGGCCAAAGCCTAATAATAGTTCATATTGAAAAGGGTTGGATATTGGGTAGTTTTTTTCCTCATTGTTTTTCTTTTTGTTGTTGCCTACATGAATTAGCCATTTACAAAGAAAGGAAAAAGAAGAAAAGGAAGGTGGAGTTCTCCAATTTCCCCCCAGTGGTCTATGGTGGTCTTGTCCCTGTGAGGGAGGAACAGACCCAGGTGCCCATTCACAGGGTTTCTTTGCTTTGTCTTGCTAACCACTGTCTGATTTCCTTTTCTAGTGTGATTTTGATCGTGGCCATTTCCAAGGCTTTTGAACTTCAAGTGGCTGCTGGTGAGAGACTTTTTATTCTTTTGATCTGTAGCAATTTCACTGGCCTGAAATACCGACTTGATTTTGCCCTCCAGGGCTGGGCCGCAGTGAACTTGCACGTTCACCTCAGGGAGGCCTGGCCTTCAGCGACGGCGGCCTTCCAACCCCGGAGGAGCCTGTGGGTCGCCATCGATCTTCCCGGTTTGTGCCGTCCACAGGAGTCCAGGACAGTAAGCCCGACCTGCCTTAGAGCTGACGCGTGGTGTCACTGCCCCAGTCCCTCCTGTGTGTCCCAAGTTATCTTTCTGATTCTTTCACCTGAAAGAGTGGCCACCTGATTCCGGAAGCTGGGCTTGGTTGGGCTGGGTTGCGCTGTGGAGGGGGGATGCATGGTGTACTCACCTCCCTGGAGCCCAGTGCCCCTAGCCTGATAACACTTCATGCCAGGGCTTTGGGAACCATCACTGGCCTGTGTGTGAAAAAGATTACTCTGCTCAAACGCCCAAGGAACACTAAACAACAGTCTGACTCTGTGAAGTTATAATGTTTATAGACATTTACACACACTCTGGGGAGATGAAGGCTGTAGGGCTGTATTAACCTTTGCTTATAGGAGCTCAGCTTTTCAATCCCTCTGCCCTCTCTTACATTTCAGGCAAGCAGCTAAACAAGACTTGCTGTCTGAATGGGGGGACCTGCATGCTGGGCTCCTTTTGTGCCTGTCCCCCCACCTTCTATGGGCGGAACTGTGAGCATGACGCGCGCAAAGAGTAAGCCATTCCAAGGGGGTGGGGGGAGAGGAGAGGGCAAGACAAGTGGGGACTGGAAGCACCTATGTATCCCCTGATCTGTTCACTGTCAGGAGCTGCGGGTCTGTGCCCCACGACACCTGGCTGCCCAGGAAGTGTTCCATGTGTAAGTGCTGGCGCGGCTGGCTTCGCTGCCTTCCTCAGACATTTCTGCCGGGTTGTGGTAAGCAGACACTCCCCTCTTGCCCTTGCAAGCTTATAGTTGGCACTTAGTTAAAAGGGTCTCTCCTACCTCATGACTCGCTAGATCCCAGTAGCCCAGGTTCTGCTTATACAAGCATCAAGGACCCCACGTGGGATGGTCACTTTGGCATCCTTGATGTTTACTCCCTCAGAAATGTCACCAGCCATGCTGCTTTCAGATGGAGAGTTATTTCAGGTCTGTTAGACATTTTGTAGTACGTGGACGTGTACTGAGGAAAGAAACAAGAAAAGGCTTAGCCTCTTAAACATATGAGATGCTCCGTGGAGTTCCTTTCCTTGGACAGGGAGACTCAGGCCGGCTCCGGGGCACAGCTCGGTTAGCACCCACCCCCACAGCAGGTCAGCGGCACCCACCCCAACGGATGGCCTTACTTTTCACCAGAGGCTCGACCCCTCTCTCGTCCCTTAGGAACTTCTTTATAGGTTTGAAAAGGCCCTGGACAGACCCCTCCTCCCCTGTCCCACCAGATCGTCACCCGGTGAATGAGCTCAGAACCCTTTTACCTTAATGATTTCTATTGAGTTGAGGAAAGCAGTGACAATAGGGGGCAGAGAACAGGAGAGACTTCTCCTACCACCCGACCTGAGCCGGATTCATAGGTCCACCCAAGTGCAGAGGCTTCTCATTAGTTCTGCCCCATGGATGCTGGAATTAGAAAATGTTCAAGTCCCCAGAATACGTGAAAGCAAGTGGTCCACTTGCGTACAAGATGGAACCGCCACCCGGCCCACACCAGGACCGCATCTTTCCCATTTGCATCCTGGGTGGCAGGCCCAGCGTAGGCATTTGGTGTGGGTGAGTGGGGACCATATTTTCTTCCTGAATCTTGGGGCCTAAAATGTGCTGTCTCCCTATCATCAGAGCCCAACCACGTTCTACTGCACCCCTGCCATCGAAGGTGTCACTGGCTGGGGTAGATGAGCAGGTGTAAGCACATATCCGGGGAGGACCAAGTTAGCAGTATGCCCATGGCTACTTTGAAAGTGTTTTTTTCGGGGAGTCTGAATTCTGTGTAATTGATACTGTTGGTCCCATAAGTACAAATGCTGGTCCCCAGACTACCTGTGGCTCGTGTAGATGTGCCACATTGTGTGGGCAGCAGGATCAGCTGCCGGGGGGATTTCCTTAAATGACCGAGTGTCCCTGCCTTCCAGATGGCCATGTGATGGACGAGCACCTCGCAGCTTCCAGGACTCCAGAATTAATACTGTCTGCATGCACCCCTCTTATGCTAGCTGGCATCTGCCTTGCTGTACAAAGTTGCCATTAATGGATGTTCGCATGCAACATTTGTCAGGCAAATATCCCGACCTGTGAAAGCTGTCGCTCAAATGTCCTAATCGTTTTTTTAGTTGCCTTGAAATCGTGAATAGATTTCCATAGTAGTGAATAGGTCCTTGAAGTACCAGCTGCTTTCTCTGCCCTGCCATCTCCAAAAAAACTACTAAAAAAAATTTCACCATATCTACCTTGTGCCCAAGTGTTAGGTTTCTTGATATGTGAAGTTTTCCATGGGCTTATTAATATTTTCCTTCAAACAATTGAATTCTGTCTTAAGATTATTAAAGATTACTCCTATGTGGACTGAGGATAAAGCTTTGAGTAGAGCTGATAAAAACCAATTAAGACAGTATCTTGAAAAGAAATGGAAGGGACATATCTGTACGGGGAGGAAAAGAGAGGGGACAGGGCAGGCACTAGTGGTGTGGGGTGCGGGAGTGATGAAGTAGGTGTGTACCAGGGAGACAGGCAGAAAAGAAGGAAGAAGCAAATGGGAGAGATGAGGAAAATAAAATGGATTATTTGATTGATGATTACATGGCCACAGAGAAACAAGCTAAGCTAAGGTGAAGGGCACATTTCTGTTCCTGTATCTGTAAGACGAGGACACCCCCTCTCTCCAAGGCATTATAAGCAGAATGACAACTGTGGAAAAAAACTGTGAAAAGGTGGAGGGCACATTTCTGTTCCTGTAACTGTAAGGCAAGGACACCCCCTTTCTCCAAGGCATTATAAAGAGAATGACAACTCTGGGAAAAAATTGTGAATTTCTCCAATAAAAATGTGTAATAAATTATTTTCTCCCTACTATGCAATTATTTTAACTGTTGTAAAAGAGAAAACATTCACAATATATTTAGTTGTAAACCGGTGATAAAACTGTATATTGTAAGGCCCCGTTTTAAAATATGTTGTGTATATGAGTAAGCCCAGTAAAAATGAGAAATACTTTGACCAAAATATGAACTGTGGTTATTTCTAGATGGTGTCACATCTGGAGCGATGCGATGATGGGTGTTTTCCTCTGTGTACTTGTGTTTCCATGGTGAGGGTGGAATCCATCTGTTTTCATGTGGAACGCAATGACTACATCAGGCTTGAACCTGAGCAAACAGTCCTGAGCTTTGGGCACCGTGCCCGGGGCCGTGTGTGTGTGGTTTTGGGGTGTGTGCTCTGCTGTGGGGGACAAGAGTTGCTTCTGTTATTTAGGTGCTGCTTGACCCACAATTCATGGTTTTCCAAATTGAGTCAAATTTTTTGCTGTTTTTAGTGGACAGAAGACGAAACGGGATAAGCAGGAAGCAGTAGGTACATCCCAAAATGCTCAGCCTGGGGCCCGGCGCCTGCCCAGTGTGCAAACTGGTCCAGCCACTTCCTGGCAATGGGGCCCAGTCTCTGTGAACCTGGGTTAGTCCCAACACCACCATGTTGTTAGAATTAAGTGAAATAAAATAGAATTCTAGTAACAAAAAAGTTTCTCAACAAATGACACATTTCTTTTTTTACCTCCTATTTACCACAGAGTATTCTTAGGACATTTTTTTTGTCCAGAAATGGAAAATTGTTTAAGAAAAACTTTAGAGTTAAAAGAAGTCTTCTCATTTGCATGCAAATAATCTGTAACCACACTGGGGGTGAGGCTGCTACAGTGCTTTCCACACTCGGGCATGTACGCACCACCTTGATTTGGGCCACGTTATCTGTAACTTTTTTCTTTGTATCGATTCATTCTTTATTGTGGTAAAACATACCAGATTTACCATTTAAACCATTTTTAAATATACAGTTAAGTGGCATTAAACATTCACATTTTGGGGCAACCTTTACCACCATCCAGAGCTATTTCCTCTTCCCCAGCTGAAACCCATTAGTCACCAGCTCCCCACTCCCCCAGCCCTCGGCCCCTGGCAGCCACCGCCGTATTCTGTCTCTCCGTGAATCTGACTCCTCCTGGTAACTCACATAAGTGGACTCATATAAGATACGTCCTTTTATGACTGGCATATTTCACTTAGCATAATATCTTCCTGGTTCATCCATGATGAAGTGTCAGAATTTAATTTTTAAAGCTGAATAATATTCCGTTGTACATATACACCACATTTATTTATCCATCAATGGACATTTGGGTTATTTCCACCTTTTGGCTATTGTGAATAATGTGGTGTGACCATTGTGCACAAGTATTTGTGCAAGTCCCTGTGTTCAGTTGTTCTGTGTGTATACTCGACAAGCGGGATTGCTGGATCATAGTTATTCTGTGTCTTAATTTTGCAAAGGACTACCGTACTTGCACGATGGCTTCACCAACTTCCCACCGGCCGTGTGCAGTGCTTCCAGTAACTCTTGTTGCTACCTGGGTTTTCTTCTGTTTTTTATAATAGCTATCCTCGTAGGTGTGAGGTGGTATTTTATTGTGGTTTTGATTTGCATTTCACAATGGTTAGGGATGAGCATCTTTTCCTGTTCCAACTGACTTAGCAGCTTGTTTTCTAAAATGCTTATTACCTGTCCCCAGTGATAGAATCTGTGAAGTACTGGATAATTTACACAAGGCTTGAAATTTTAAAATAATAAGTAACAATAACATTCAACTGTATGGCATCTAAAGTTATGAACAAGGGACTACGCTTTGGGAAGCAGTGCAGAAGGCGATGCAAAAGACTCTGGAGTCTAGCTTCAGAAGATTCACAGGCTTCTCAGAGCAAGCACCTGTGGAGGAGCCCATGAAGTCCCCACTCCCGGCAGAACATTTCGCCCGTGTGGGTCGATTTGCCCCGGTCACCGCTCTACAAACTGAATTCCCCCATAGGTCTTTCATCGATTCCCTAACACTCCATCACCCTGATTTGTTTTCATGTCTGTCACCCCCACTGATCTGTAAGCATCCTCAGCGCCCTGGTGCCAACCGCTGGGGACCCTGAGCTGCTCCATAGATGCTGTGGATGGAGGAAGGAAGGAAGAAGGGGGAGGAAGGCAGGCAGGGAGCTTCCTTCTCCTTCCTCATTAACAGCTATAGTTATAAGACAATTAGCACTTGAGACCATTTCCTACACGCCCACATGCAGGGAAGATGATAAAGGAAGAGCAAGCAGAGTGCCATTTGACCAAAGGTGTCCTCAGCATAGTCTGGCTCCTTCAGAGGAGGGGCCCTTTCCAGCGCTCGTCACCCCTGGAGTCCCTGAGCTCGCAGGCTTGGCCAGCTTCACCCCCTAGGACCGCCTGACCTGGAAAAAATAAGAGAAATGCAAGCAGAAAAGGGAACCCACATTGTTCTCCTGGGTGATCAAGTACTTCTAAGCTATAAAGTTCTTTCTTAGCTGAGTGTATGATGTATATCAACCCTGCGTGGGTTAGCCTGGCTCCGTAGGGATCCCTCCACGGCAGATGCCAACACGAGGAATCGAGAGTGAGGAAGGATCTAATCCCAAATCATTATCATATTTTTTATTGGAAAAAGAAAGAAAGGCAAGACGATAGACTAAATACGTCAGTATGTAATCGATGCCCAGCAGAAAAATTGACCTTGATTATTACAGGAATTTACCTTCAAAAAAGTCAAAAATGATATGGATTACCAGACTAGACCATCAAAACCAAACTCGTGTGCCGTGAAAGAAAAATAGATTTCATTTGGTATTGTGACAAGACATTCTTTCTGTAGTGACAAGTAAGACATTCTTTCTGTAGTACTGGGGGAACATTTGGATGAAAGACTCTCCCCACCCCCACCAAAGGGTGTCCTGGTTGTACAAATCCATCAGTTATGAATAGAAATGTTCAGAGTGCCATCGGACAAATGCTGGCCTCAGATCCTGCGCATAAGACCCTTCCCTCGAGCTTGAGGCTCTCTCCACTCAAAGCTGCTGTCAGCGAACACCACCAAACTGGACTAGGCTCCAGCCAAGCCTGGGCACAGCCTGCTGAGTTGCCCCAAGTCCAGGACCCCCTCTGTCTCTGGGCAGGGGAAGGAGGAGGGAAGTCCGCAAAGGGAAATTACGACCAAGTGCTTTGCGACTCCACGATCCCCTAAAAGCCGCAAGTGAGAAGCATCAGATGGTAACAGCTGGCGGTGTGCCTTCCTCCCAGACCCTCCTGCCTGATCACTGACTTTCCTCCAACCTGGGGAACACATAGGAGCTCATCTTTTCTCGATGAAGGTGACTCGAGCAGCACTTGGAAGCTGGTTCTGATTCAGCTGCGCCTCATCTTGCTTCTTAGGAGAGGGAGTAAGAGCTGCCTGGTGCGTGCTGGCCTCCAGGGCCACTATCCGCACCTAGCGTGCAAAGCTGGGAAGATTTGACCCCCACCCACCCACCCAGGTGGCCATATTCTTAGTCCCCAGCCTCCTTGCAACCTGAAACTGCTGGGAAGGCAGAGCTCATTGATATTCTTTGAAATGTCTGTGGTTCCTCCCCTGGCTTCTGTCAATCACTGGGGCAGGGTTCTCCCTGGGAAGTGAGTTGCCCTAACTGACCACCTAAAAATGGCCCAAAGGAGGCTCAAAAAGAGCCACAAATAGATCAACATATACGCACATGCATACATATACACACATGCATACATACACACACATGCATACATATAAACACATGCACACATACACACACATGCATACATACACACACATGCATACATACACACACATGCACACATATACACACATGCATACATACACACCCATTCATATGTGCTGGAGATCACATATCAATCACATCAAGCAATTTTTATTGAAGGGCCAGTTTCCCTTTTGGACTTGGAGGAAGCAAGCGAGCCCTTGCCTGGCACACAAGAAGGAAGCCCCCTTCCTGGGTGGGGCCTCCACTGGGACAAAGGAGGGCCTTCAAAGAGGCAGGACAACAGGAAACTGCAGACACGCCTTCTCAGGCTGCAGAGAGCGGGCCGGTCCCAATCTTGGTCTTTTTCCCAGCACAACGGGTTTGGACTCCAAGAACCTCAAATCTAATCTCAGTCCTGCCGTTATTAGCAACATGCTTAACAGCCTGTGCCTCCGTTTGCTGTCGGCAGAATGTGGGCACGGGCAGGCTGCTTGTCACTGTCCCCCAGCTGATGCTGGGCAATCGCCGGTGCTCAGTACATGTTGTGAAAGAAGCGGGCGGGAGGCCCCAGCACTGCGCTTCCCAGTAATCCTCGGCTGTCTTCCCGCAAGCCTCTGCCAGCCGTTTTCCCGTCTGGGCAGCCTGCCTTTCCACAGGGTGGTGGACACTCCTCACCAGATCACTGGGCAGTGCTGAGTCCGGGCCTGGTCCTAAAGCAGTGGCTTTAGAAACAGGCAGGGTAGGTTCTCTTTTTAGTGGGATTATTAAAAGACTTGTATTCTTTTCATTTATTCTTTGGCAGTTGTTTTGTCAACACATGTCAGAGTTCAGCACACACACAGCGGTGGTCAGTAACTTGAGCCCAACACCTCAGGACAGCTCCTCAGTTCCCAGGGCCCTTCAGCTCCATCCTGAGTGGGGCATCTGGCGTGGCCAGCGGGGCCGGTCCCGTGCAGGCTGCGGCCACCCCGTGAGCTTCTCTGTGCCCGGCCTCCGCCTCGGCAGATATGGTACTAAAGGCCAAGAGAGCATGTCCCTGAATATTTCAGGGGTGTCTCACTCTTTGTTGCTCTTGCCTGAAGACTACATCTGCACCTGCCCAAACCGGCAGCCCCAACAGGTGGAGGAGTCTGTTCTTCCCCAAGGTGAGGCTGAAGACCAGTCTGGTCCCGTGGTCAGGGGTGGTGTAGCGGGCGCCACCTTGTGGCCGGGGCAGGACGAGCAGCCGGCTCTCTGGGACTCTGCCCTCTGACTCCAGCTGGCCTCTCCCAACCTGCCAGGACGGCAGCCCCGCGTCCAGGAGTCTGAAAGCCCAGCTCTTCCTCCTCGGAGCTCAGTGCCCTGACTGTGGGTTCCCCCACTTTGACGTGTGGCGGGGGCTCCCCTCAATGAGGGTTCTTCCTCACTGTCTGGGGCTCCACTGAGATGTCACCTTCTCAGAGACCCCTGAGTACCCTAAGGTCGCCCCCCACCCAAGCGCCTTCATCTCAAGGTCTTGTCTTCGCCACCACACGAAATAGTCACACTTGCGCGTCGTCTGTATTCCTCCGCCGGGAAGGAAGCTGCATGCAAGCTGAGGTCTCCTGCGCCTTGGTCACTGCTGTGTCTAGAAAAATGCCCAGCACCTAGAGGATGATCAACAAATCATTGTTTAAAAGAGTAAGTGAAGGAACTCTGCCTTATGTTATTATATTTAAAGGTTTTGTATTTAGGGCTCTTCCTCCATCAGGCTTTCAGCTGTTAATTCGGCTACATTATAAACCGTGTTGGAGCTGTTGACCTCACCAGGGTCCTAGCCAGCTGAAGGGGGAAGGCGGTGGCCTGAGGTCCACGCGGAGTCGCCGTGTTACATTCCTACGGCGGCTGTCATCATGACTGCAGAGCAATGACTGGGCGTCCGCCAGGCCCAGCGGACCCAGGAGGGGCCGGGACAGGCACAGGCTGAGGAGTGATGGAGTCCGCCGGGGCCTGAGCTGCGCCAGGAGGGAGAGCGGGGCAGGCCTCGCCTCTGCAGCTCAGTTCTGCCCCCTGCAGCTCAGTTCTGCCCCCTGCCTCTGAGCTGAGGAACTTGGGGTGATGCTTTCACCCGCAAAGGGAAGATGAGAAGATGCTGCCCTGCAGGTCATGCATGAGAATGAGAAGAAATGGGCACAAAGTGCTTAGTGTTACCCTAGGTCCTCAGTAAATTAGCTGTGTTTGCCTTTGGCTTCACAACACAGAAAAAGTTTTTAATGCGCGAATGCCATAAATAAAATACAGAAGCAGGCATTGCTGAGGAGGCATCTGATCACCAAGGGGCCCCTCAGAGGCGACTGGATTTGAGTTTTGAGTCTGCACGGCCTCGTATGGGAACCCCTAATGAGACAGTCCACTGGGTCATTATGGGGGTCAGTATAGAGAGGCTGCGATGGGTGCCTGCGACCGTGGGCTGGTGCTGATTCTGTAGATATCACTTTCCCTGTCTCTACCATGAAGAGGATATCAATGCCGGTGTTTGAAGGATCATCGTGAGGCCACCATGAGAGCACGCAGGGGTCCTGCTGGACTGAGGCCTGCACAGAGTAGGCGCAGCCTCAGCAGACGTGCCCACGGTTTGGGTGGCCAGACTGCTGCCATGGGGGCCGGGCTGCTCATGCAGAACAGCTCTGCCACGCGGGAGTGCTGTGTGAATTCAAGCAGGTGTTCTGGCTCCTGGCCACGTGTAAGGTGAAGGACACGATGCCCATCCAGAGCCCGGACTCAGGACAGTGCATGACACTGTGAGGCAGGAAAACATATTTGAGCGGGGTGGACAGAGAATAAGGTCAGTAAAGCCCCACTAGAAAGGACTCAGAGTTAACCAGTTAAAACTACGAAGCCAGAAAAGACTCAGAGTTAATGAGTTGATTAGTTAAAGCTCAAAAGGTCAGGAGCAACTTGTCCTTGAATGTTTGACTATTCCCCAGACAAAGAGAAGTATGTGAGCACGGCCCCCGTCCTCACTGTGTCAGTTAGGCCACGCCATTGTAAGGTTTCCTTCAGCCTGCCTGCTAAAGGCCCAGCTATCAACAATAAAGACAGGGAGATTCCATCTTAAAGCTAAAAGTGCATCTTAAAATCCAAGAAGCTAAGAAGTAAGATACTTCTTTACTTTTACATACTCTTTAGCAAACAGAAAAGTCAGCCCACCTTGAGGGGCCGGGCAGGCGGTCCTGATTAATATGATTAATATGCTCCCGAGCAAGGAAGCTGCTATCCGGGGAGGGGACCAAAGCAGTGAATTTCTTGTGTTGAGCTAATTTTGCAGTATTACCCAGAGGACTGATAAGAAACTTAACGTCTCATCAAGGATAAACATCTTGAGACCACTTAACAAGGCTGCACCGCCCCCAGCCCCTTGTCACATTCCTGAGAAATCCTTAAAGGGGGGCACCCCCAACCTGTCAGGGCGCTCCTCCCTCTGAGGTCGCCACATTTTCTCTCTTTGAATAAGTAACTTTAAATAAAACTTTTACTCTGCTTCACTACTGTGTCTCCGTCCTTCAATTCTTTGTTGCAGTGGGAGCAAGAACCAAGGAAAACACACAAGGCTCCCCAACACCAGGGTGGCGTGCTCTGCAGTGCCCCGGGGTCGTGTCTCCAGTGGCAAGAAACGTGCAGGTAGGAGGAAGCCCTGACCCAGCGCCAGAAGGGTCCACATGCCCTCCGCCCCTCGCTGGCCAGCGGCCCTGGCACGCCCCATCACTTCTCAGGTTCTCACCAATGGGCTGAGCTTGGCCGAGGCTCTGGCTCCGCTGCCAGGAGGATGGCCGCAAGCTTTTCTCCACCTCTCCCCGGGTCCTGCACCTCACCGTGCTTTCTCCCTGCTTCCCAGGCTTTGCTCTTACTGTTTCCTCCCTGACTTCCTAGGCTGATTCCATTTTCTACTTGGCGTGCTTCTCCCAAACTCAGATGATCACCTTCTTGGCCCCATTTCCTCCCACTGGAATTTTCCGTCTGTATTCCGCTTTTTCCCCCTCTTCCCAGTGAGATCACGATGCTCTTCTCATTGTCAAAATGCAGGCTGGCAGCTCTCCAGCTGCGCTCGCTCCAAACAACCGGCCCTCGGACCCATTCACAGCCCCGTTCGAGGCTTCTCGGATCCCACGCCACCTCCTCATGTCGTGTCGTGAAACAGAAACGAGAAGGGGGTCAGCTGGCAAGTGGGTCTTGCGGCTTCCTTTTCCTGTGTGGTCTGCATCGCCCAGCTAGTTTTCTTACCTGTAGACTTGCTGAAAATGGGCAGGCAAGCCGTGACCCTCTGCTGAGGCGATGGAGGGGCTACGCTGGGTGTGAGGACCAGGCACTGCTGTCCTCGCCTTAGGTGTTAGGGCAAGTCAGCCCACCAGGTAGGCGCCTCCCGTTCCCCCAGGGTTGCCAAGGCTGGGTGGCCCTCCCAAGGCCCCCCGGGCAGGGGACAGTCTGCCCCATTTCAGGGACAGGCAGGGTGTGGCCAGTTGGACTTAGCCTCACACCTAGAGGAGAGGTAAGCCTTCCCATGGCCTCTGGCCCACGCCCCTCACCTGCAACCTCGGAGAATGGAGCTCCATAGCCACTCCCTCCCCTGAAGAGCTCGGGAGAAGCTGATGCTTCCACACAGCCTTCCAGGCAGTAAGGTCAGTCCAAAAGAGCGTAGAGAGCACGAGGACAGGAGAGCACATTTGTGTGGCCACCTTCCTGGAATCCAGTGCTGCCGTTTGTATGCTTCAGGACAAACTGACCACCCCTCCCAGCTTGCCTCCCCATGTCTTTCCTAGACTGCATGGTGTGACCACCCTCTTGTTATTCTTCGGGACAGATGAGGCCCAGGACCCTGTAGCCATCTTCGTTTGCCCCTGTACACCTTCCCGAGGCCTTGCAATGCATGGGAAATAAAGACAAATCATAAAAGTTCCCACTACCCTCTCTTGTCCGCCAATAACTTAAACTGGAAATTCACAGACTAAGGTGAGTGTTTTTCATTTACATCTTCTTAACATCAAGGCTATCTTTATGTGCCTACTGCATTTTTTTTCTACTTCCCTTCTTTTTTAAAATTGCAAAAGTAACTTGTACGTGCCGAAAACTATTTGCAGTATATAAGGTCTGAGGCAGACCGTGAGCTGGTGTGTCAGGAGGCTTCCACAAGCTGCACAGCCTGTCTCCTGGCGCCTCGGGGCTCGCAGACTCCTTCCGCCACTGCCCCTGCCATGTTTCCCCAGCAGAGCAGAGATAGGACAGGTGGTTCTAGGGCAGGTGAGTCTAATGCTCAGCTCGTTGTTTATATACCACAGGGGCCTTTGCAGCTCTGGGATCCAGTTGCGGGAGCTGGATTGAAGTCTGGGGCCAGAGCACCAGATGGCTCCATCCTTATGGCACTGCCTGTTGCCCCAGCGCAGCCTAGGGGGCGCCATGTGCAGGGAGCGCACCGGCCCTGGGGTTGAGTGAGCGCGCCCAGCGGGGACGTGTGTGGGCTTTAAACCCTGGTGCTCTCCTGACACATCTAAGCATCCTCACCTTGCACACAGGATGGAGGCTCTGCAGTTTTAACTTTTAACCAGTCACCTTTTGCTGGGTGTTGGTTGCTTTCCAGCTCTGTGCCATCACTGTAAAGATCACCGGGATGCCTCTATATTAATTAGCTTGTATGATTGCCTTGGTGGGGCTGTAAAATTCTGATACAGACTACCAAATTGTCCTTTAAAAGTATTTTTTAAATAACAAGAGCAGGCTCTCTGATAAGTTTGTGGTAAGAAAGGACAGCCTGTCAAGAGTGCCCCTAATTTACATGGGCTACACTTGGAATTTACTGCATAAAAGAATTGTACATATGCATAAGGATGTACATGAAAGGGTGGCATAATTTGTAAGACTAAAATCCTGGAAACAACCTAAATGTTTAAGTAAAGGAACAATTAAACAAGGTATAGTATATCCATAACGTGTATTGTACCTATTAAAAAGAACATAACTCTAAATGTAGAGACATGGAAAGAACTTTAAGTTGAAACGTGCATGTATAACATTTCATTTCAATTTTAAAAGCCACATGTTTAATGTCTACTTATACTTGTACTATGCCTAGAAAAATAACTAGGAAACACACCAACCTTGGGAGGGGGTTTATCAGATACCCTGGGGAAGGGTCATGCTCTACCCACATGCAGTGTCGTGGTCAAGAGCTTGGCCTGGAGCCCAGGTGCTCACTGTGTGACCTAGGGAAAATTACTTACCTTCTCTGTGAACGTGAGGCACAGGTGTACTCCAGACAGACACCAGGCGTCAACTCTCTGTGACCTGCGCACATGTTCACACCTGCGTCCCCATGCCAGAGGAGGGGTCCCATCTCACTGTCACTTCAGCACAACCCCTTCTCCATGAGGCCAGCCTCCTGTTGGCCAGCGAGCTGCCCTGTGGGCCGCCTCCACCCTTCCCACACTGTATTCTTAAACATAAGGTCATGCTTGGCCAGGCGTGACTAGACTCAGCAGCCTCATTCTTAGTGTCTGTAAAGACCCCAGAAAGTCCTTGCCCAAAATAATCTTCCCCATGGCACTGCTGGAGAATCTTCCCTGATCTCATTTTTCTTCAGGGAGTAACAGCAAAGACCCCAGTGTAAATGCTGGTATAATCCAGGACAGCTCACTGCCTGGCATGTCCTCCCAGCCAAACAGGGGTGGCTTACTGGAAGGTAATGGGAGATGGGTCAGATTGATAAAGGAGTGGAAAAGACCAGGCAAAAGAGATGCAAGCCCAGGCGTTGTTGATGCCACAATTCTTACCTTTTGCAAAGCACGGTTTTGAATGAGGTCCTTGAAGATAAATCACCAGAGAGACACACTTCTGATTCCCTACAGATTAGGGCATCCCAAAGTGGTCCAGAGCTCCTGGCCACACAAAGGCACGGGAAGACTGGGAGGGAGGCCTCTATCGGAGTGTGCAGAGGATGTCTCCTGGAGAAGTTCCATTCCTGGCTTGGTATCGGTGTGGGCATGCAGTGGGCAGGGGGCTTGGGAAATAGAGCCTGTGGGTTAGTGACTGGTCGGGTTCTACCCTGCCTCTGCGCACCTGCAGACCTCCCCCCTCACCCATGAGCCTCTGCAGCAGGGGTGCGATCCTCGGAGGGGGCTTTCCAGGCTTGTCTTACGTCTTGTCACATTTGTTGCATTTCTTATCATTTTCCCTTATCCTCGTTGATACCTCATTAAGTTAGATAATGTATCTGAAAGCACTCTGTAAACTCAAAAGTGTTCTACAAAACCAGTATTAAATTTGTAGCTTTGCAGCATCACAATCATCTCAGGCCTCCTAACCTCTCCACCAGGCCCAGCAGCCTGGAAGGAAGGAGTCAGGCTGGGAAAGGCATCGCTGGGAGAGACAGGAGATGACGGGTACTCGCCTGCGGGAAACTGCTAGGACAAGCTCCAGAATTCTCTCAGACTTGGCCCAGCCATCCAGAGACCTCTTTGCTCATGGTGACCGTATTTTACAAACCAAAAAGAAGAGATATGATCTTCAAGTAGCAGCAACCTCAAGAGATAAAAGGTTGGCACATTCGCGGTCAGGACTGTCCTCAGAGTGCTGGGTGGGAAGGTCGCCACCCCTTGTTGCACACCTTTTACCTGTGTTGGTGGTAGGTCTTTGGCTGTCACACAGCTAAGGAAGGTGAGCTGTCAGGAATCACATGGAGTGACCTGGATTCCAGAACCCACAGTCCTTGATGCCAAGCCTGCACTTTCTATTGATGAGATCTGGCAATCCTATTCTACTGGGGCATCTGTTTTTTAATTGGACCACATCGGCCATAACTATTTTCTATTTAAATATCAAAGATTTAAAAATTTCTATTTGAATATCAAAAATTCAAAAATCCCCTACCTCCTCCCTATTAACATGATGACCAGGGATGTGACATGTCTTAGGCAGGCGTGGCTCAAATTATACAATGTTAATTGTGTTTTATACGGGTATTTACAATTTCTATCTTCTGTGCCTAATATAGGGGTCAGTTTCAACCAGATACAAACACACCAACTTCAAGAGCATGGTTGAGGTCAGACCGGCTTAAGTTGGGTCTCAGCTCTGCCTCTCACAGCTGTGGGGTCAGGGGCACCGTATCCAGTGTTTCCCAGCCCCAGTTTTCTTGTGTATAAAACAGGACAATAGGTGCATGTGAGACTGTCAGTGAAGAAACCTAGTAGAACTTAGAACACTATAATATAAACAAATATTAGCTTCATCCTCCCCTTATCCCCTCGTAGAAAATTAGTCTATGCTTAAACTTAAACATCTATTTGCTGATTTTATACTTCTTCTGCCTGTGAAGCCATGGGATAACTACTATGTCATGTGCAAAGCACTGTGAGCTCCTGGAGCGGGTGGAGCTCACGGTGGAGCATTAGGAAGCAACAGCATCATTAGGTGAATGGGCGGGGTGGGTGTTACCAGCTCTGGGAAGGCCTTTCCTGATCCAGTCAGCTTATCCCCGAAAAGCAGCTACAGCACCAGGCAGCCCGTCTAAATTCTCCAGGTGTCCCAGAGCCAGCATCAGCAAGAAGGGAGACCCACCACTGGATGTGTTGCCGCCCCAATTTCTGCCTTACTGACCTTGAACTTGCCATAAAAGGCCTAAATAGTCCTTGCATCTCAGCGGTGAATGAACCCGTCTCCCTCTAGGGAGGGCTGCTCAGAGCCCACCCCACAGGACAGAGCGGCCCTCCCGGGGCTCCACCGCGTCCTCAGTCTGGGCAGCAATGTGTTCCCTGCCAACCCTCTTCTGACCAAGGACTCATGACTTCTTTACTTCTGCTCAGTCCCCAAACATAGTAAAGCAGCTCCCTTCTCATAAGTGAGAATCTGCTGGCTGGACCAGGTACACTCTGGCCCAAAACGGAAAGACACATGACGGTGAGGATTCCTGGTTGTATGCTAGCCTCACTAGCTGGGCTGTCCTCAGCCTGTTTGGGGTGGGTCTTGGCCCCTGGGTTGTTTTCTTCTGCAGGAGAGTCCTCTTTTCATGCTGTTTATTTCTGTCTCTCCCTGCCCTCCTCACCACAGCTCCCAGCTCAGCCCTAGAGCCACGAGTGTGTGTGCGCTGAATGCACATGTCTCAAGATACAGCCAGGCCTTGGCAAAAACCCTATAATTTTCCTTCACCATTTTGGAAGAACCCATGGTCAAAACTTGAATCGGCATAAATACCCTTCTTTCCAAGAAAGGAGAAAGAAGAAAGACTGCAATGACAACAGCAATAGAAGCAACTATGTCTCCACCTCCCTGGGTTTCTCTGGCCACAAAGCAGCTCTACCTCCAAATGCTCTGCCTGGGGGGCACGCGTGGGTCTGCTCCTCAGGCTGTGGCCCTGCTTCTCTCCTGTCCTCCAAACACTGCTTCAGCCACGCAGCTCCTAGGACTGCCCTGGCTGGCCAAGCTGAGTCCAAGGAGGGAGTGGTTGAAACCGTCAACCGAGAAAACGCCCCCTTGCACCTTCCTGGGCCATCGTAGGCATAAATGTGGCTGGAAACCAGAACGGTGTCAGGCTCTTCAGCGTCCCCATAACTCACTGCAGCCGGAAACCCAGGTGAGGAGGGGCTTGGACGCTCCAACCCCTCCCCTGCAGCTGGCACACCCAGGTCTTGGTCTATCAATGCCTTTCTCCACGAAAAGGAGCCAGGGCTCCCCAGAGAATGACTCCAGGACTGGGGTAGGGAAAACACAGATGAGCCTGGGACACCTCATGCCAAAAGGGACGGGGACATACCAGAGACCCAGAATCCAGCTGAGGAGGCCGCCGCGGAACACACTGGCAGCAATCTGAGCATCAGATTAAACACGGGAGCAATGGGTTCTAGTTCCCTGACTAGGATAAGATGTCATGAGCCCCTAGTGATGATACATATATCAGCAGGCTGATAAGACAGTTGAGAAGAGGAAACTATAGAATGCTGATGAATAAATGTAGAAGGAAAGATGGAGTTAGAAATGTACATTTGCAACCATCATAATAAAATTGCTACAGGCAAGAGTCATCAGATGATGCTGAGACTAGAGGCTGACAGTTTGATGAACAGCAAGGTATTTACATAGTCTCAAAGTATCTCCCCACACAGTATTCACTAATTATAAAGGGAGAAACAGTGACGTTACGGTGGAGAAACTGGCAGACACCACTTAATCAAGTGATCGATGTTGACACCACCAGTTTTGGAACAAATGGCTACGTGTGCCTCCTGCTAGGATGTCCTGAGCAGGACGCATCACCTCAGTGGTACCGAGGGCAAAGATCTACGATCTGACACTAATGATGGATGCAATATCGAACAAAATCAAGTTGAGAGGCATTCTCCAAAATAACTGCCTATAGTCTTAAAAAACGTGAGTGTCACAAAAGATCCCCCCCAAAATTAAGTTTTCCAGATTAATAGAAACTAAAGATACATGGCAAGTAAATGCAGTGTGTAATCTGTGGTTGGGTCCCAGTGGGACAAATTTCTATAAGCTGCACTGAGAAAATTTGAAAAACAACATGAGTCTTACAAAGGCTCAGCTAAGGTAGTCCTGGTTTCTGTGAATCACATTTGATATGTCAACCAAGGTAGACTTGGCTTTTGACATTCATATCTGATATCTGCGTGTATCAGTCAGGACAGGCTGAGCTATGATGTCGTAAGAGTCAACATCGAACTTCCTGAAACAAACAAGTGCAGCAGTTTATCTTTTGTTCCAAACCCCAGGGCGGGTACAGGCAACCTTCCGGGGCCACCCAAGATCGCAATATCCCAGGCTGTGCAGTCATCTGGCATCTCCATCTCAGCTGCGACTTCAGGGGTCGCCAGGCAGGGGCAAGCTTGGAGAATCTCTAAGAGCTGTGGCCTGTAAGCGACACGTCTTCCTTCTTTTTCCAGGCTTTTGCCTAGTGCTAGTCGCATGGCTGTGCCCAGCGCAGGGAAGTCTGGTAGTTCAGTCATCCATGTGTCCAGGAAAGGGCAGAGAGCCAAGAAGATCAAGGTTCTAGAGAAGCCAACCATAGCCCCTGTCCAGGGAGCTCCTGCTCCTGAGGGGTCCAGGCATCAGGGAAGGAACCCTGCTGGAGCCAGGACTAGGCTTAGGCAAGGAGCCAGCCCCCTTCCTTCCTCACAATTCCCACAGCCTCTAGTGGGACCCCCTCAGGACCGTGGCTTCTGGGGGACTAGCTCCAACTAATCAGAGCAACTTGAAATTAAACCTTATAGTGACAAATACAAAACTTTGCAGATATTAAAAAAAAAACACAAACACAGGTAGAAGTATGATAAACTGGGAAAAACAGTTGTGCTCTATTATCCCCAGGCCTGTCTTAAGCTGTGAGGCTTATTAAACAGGATTTAAAAAATTTCCTAGTCTATACCACTGACCCTTAAACAATATAGGTTTGAACTATGTGGGTCACTTATATCTGCAGATTTTTTTCACTAAACATATTGGAAATTTTTTTGGACATTTGCAACAATCTGACAAAATATTTTCTTTGTCTCTAGCTTACTTTATTGTGAGAATATAGTATATAATATATATAACACAAAGTATATATTAATCGACTCTATGTTATTGCTAAGATTTTCTGTCAACAGTAGGCTACTAGCACTGCTAAAAAACACAATTCAGCTGAGTAAGTTTGAAGACCTAACTGGCTTTATTAAGCAATTCATGAATCAGGCAGCATCCCACTTAGCAAGTAGAGATGGTCCACAGAATTGCATGATTGGAAAATCTTTATAGGAAGGAGGGTGGGGGAACTTACTACCCAAAGAGCAGAAGGGATGTTTCAGGTCAGGGCACTTTGCCTTAGGGGGACGAATAAGGGGTCTTCCTATGCAGATTACCTCATCTGTTAGGGAGTGGAGAAGATGGAAAGGGCTCAAGTGACAGATTACCTCATCAGATCACCTCTTTGCTGCTGACCAAAAAATCCCTGATTGGCAGTGACGATTACGTTTCTGGGGGAGGTTGAAGTCGCAGTTAGGTTAGGTATTAAGCCCCCTTTTGGTGACTTGGCCTAGCAGAAGTGACTCCATTTGGGGTCTGTGGATTTTCTTTTTAATAGTAGTTACGTCTTTAGGAAGTTAAAAGTTCTATGCAGATTTTTGACTGCCTGGGAGTCAGTGCTCCCAGCCCCAGCATTGTTCAGGGGTCACCTGTAGTGCGAACAGCGCTGGTATTAGAGGAGAAAGGACTTGGCCCTTCTCCTTCCCCGTGTGATCATAAACCCTGAAACAAGGAAAATACATCAGAAACAGATCCAAGGGAGTGACAGTGGCTGGGGACACACACGTGCTCAGAGTCAGCCTACCCCACTCCCTACTGAAGGGAAGCTTTATTGTCTCTGCCGTCTTCTTAAACCTCTCAGAGAAAATCTAGAGAGAACCTGGATCCCGGGCACACCCCCATTCTCAGTAAGGTGTTGGGTTTCACCTGGATGGAGACTCTGATTCAGAAGACCTGTAGGAAGAATTTGTTCATTAAATAAATTAGGTGCAAACGCAGAATGACAGTGTGGAAATTCGGAAGGTTGTGAACTCAACATTCAGTTGAATTGGGAAAATCACAAATGTTTGTCCTTTGAAGGAAACAAATTTTGAAGGCTGGGGAATTCCATGCTAAGAGATTAAGCAGGTTTCCAGGCCACTTGTGAGCTCAGGGGGAGCAGCAACACTTGAGAAGCATAATTTGATACGATTTTTCTTAAAGTACTTGCTAATGGCTTCAGTGAAGCTGGGGAATCTCCTGCAACCAAGAGGGCTTTAGTATTTAGGATGTCAGCGCAAAAAAAAAAAAATCCTTCAAGATAATCTTTCCCCTATTAAACATTCAGTTCGATTGTGGATTTCTTTTAAAGAGGAAAAAGGTATTAAAACATTCCCAGTAAAAACATTTTACTAGCAATTTGATCCTACCCTGCTTGCATAAAACATTTATCACCAGAAAAACACTAATAGCAAAATGGGTATTTTTACCTTTCAGTGTACTTGGGGGAAATCAGTGTCGCTCTTGGTATCAATCTGAATAGGCGGTGCCGGGACGAGTGGCTGCCAGATCTGCCTCCCTCTCTCTCCTGGGAAAAACCCTCAACTTCGTGATCTGGTTCCAGGCTCCATTAAGCATTCACATTTGGAGGGAATAGGCTTATTAACCTTCAGAGATTCAACATCACCTACTTCACTTGGCTTCGCGGCCCGAGGATTTTGCAGTGGAGCTTGAGCTTTGGTGCTGCGATGCATGTAGCCAAGTCAGAAGCATGCCGAGCAGTGGCCCAGTAGGCTTTGATGAGGACTTGACTGTTCTCAGACAGGATCCTTCCAAATGTTTAACCCAAGAACATAGCGGGCTCCTGGAAATGGCTCAAAGGCCCCTTTCACCTGAGAAGCCCTTCTAAGTTGGGTGCCCTTTACTTGAAGACAGTCATGGCAGGCCAGCTCCTGCTCCCACTTGGGGAGAAGTAGGCAGACTGTGCAATACCATCCAGCTCTAGGTGTGGATTAGAGGCGCCAAAGGGCAACACGCCTCTCTAAGTCATCCTGTAACGTGACCCCAAAGTGTGACTTGTCACACCACCTCTGGCTCTTTTACCCTCCAAGGGGTGGAGGGCAGCTCTGCTTGATGCACAACAGGGTCGTGCTCACGGATAATCCAGGACGTGCTCTAAAAAGTAACTCTGGTTCCAGCCAAGTCATGGTCCCTGCAGGCCCTGCCAGAGAAGAAGCTCGCCTGTCCTGGGGTGGGCAGGGGGAGTAGGGGACGGGGGCTATTTATCATCAGGAAGGAGGCCACCATGTCCCTGGAATGAGATCTCTGCGATTCTGCCACTGATTTGGTGCACGTAACCTCGAAAGGCCCAGGCATTCTGTAACTGCTCCACCCCACCTATAAAGGTCCAAATCCTGAGGTTTCAGGACCAGGCTGTAGCCTCTGTAAACCCCACAGCTGCGATACCCTCCTTTACACCACATCAAGACAGCAGCAGATTCATCTCAAAGGTAAAGGATGTTGAACTTGTGTGTGCCTGCGATAGTTCATCTTTGACTTCTTGGGAGAAGTGAACAGGGTATACTCCTTGTAAACCTCTCTTTTTCAGCCACTGAGCTTCATCTTGCCCTCTGGGCACCCTACTTTGCATCTGCTTGGGCATGACTTAGACATGGGGCTTTTCCATATCAAATTTATATATTTAAATGATGCATTCCGAACAAGCTAAACTGTGAGAAAGCCAGTAATCAGTGCCAACGCTCAGTTCACAAGGCTCTGGTAAGATGAAATAGTGTGCAGAAAGACAGCACACGTCTGGGGAGAGATGCTAAAACCCTGGAGAAGCCGACAGCCCCAAGGAATGTTCAGATAGAGAGGCTCACCAGAAGGCTAGTGCTTAAGAGGATGTACTAAATTTTGGTCTTCCCAATTCTAAAACAGAGCTTCCTAAACTTAAATATGCACATGAATCATCTGGGGATCAAGTTCAAATGCAGGTTTTGATTCAGATTTGGGGCTTGATAAATCCTGCATTTGCACCAATTCCTAAATGATGCCAAGGCTGCTGGCTCGTTGACACAGTTGAGTAGCAGGTTCAATGGTGTTTCAGGGAGAGTAATCTTTGGGTTTTTTAATGACTGAAACTTAGCGTATCAGCAAAAAGTCAAAATATATTTTGTTAAAACCATTTATGCTCTATCCTTCAATATGTTTTTATATTAACATAGTGCAAAAAATGACTCGGGTGATGTGCTCAGTTCTATGAATTTCTCACACAGACAGCTCTGTGTGGTCACCATCACAATCAATACAGACCAATTCCATCACTCCCCAAGAATGCCCTCATGCCATGACTTTGTAGTTATATTCTACCCCTAGCCCCAGGCAATTATTTAGCCTTGTCTTTTCAAGAACATCACATTAGTGAATTCGAAGAGAATGTACAGTCCGTTGAGACTGACTTCCCCCACTCAGCATGATACGATACCGTGAGATCCGTCCGAGGTACGAAGTGTATCTATCATTTGCTCCTTGTTAAGCGGCACAGTGGTCCATGGTGTAGGTGCTCCACAGCTTCCGCCCATTCACTCACTGACGGACTTCTGGGTTGTTTCCACTTTTTGGCAATTACAGATAAAACTGTGTACAGATGACAGGTCTTTGTTAGAACACAAGTGTGTGTTTCTCTAGGCTAGATATCTAGGAGTTGGATTGCTCGCTCATATGGTAGGTATATGTTTGATTTTATAAGAAACTGCCAAATTGTTTTTCATAGTAATACCTGAGCCAGTTTGTATTCCCTGCAGCAATGTATGAGAGTCCCAACTGCTCCATACCCTTCCTCTCTAGCATGTGATATTGTCAATATTTTTTTATTTTGGCCTTTATAGGGCTACAGTGGTATCTCTACATGGTTTTAATTTGTATTCTCCTTGTGGCTAATGATGTTCAACCTCTTTTAATGTGCTTTTCTGATATCTTTGTATCCTCTTTGGTGAAGCATCTGTTACAGTGCTTTGCCCATCTAGTGACTGGGTTCTTTGCTTTCATATTATTGAGTTTGAAAGTTCTTTATACATTGCAGACACAAAGCTTTTGTCACCTATGTGATTTGCAAGTATTTTTTTTCTCAGTTTGTATCTTGTCTTTCATTTTCAACACTGTCTTTTGTGGAACATATTTTTTATTTTTGATGAAGACTAATTTATTAATTTTTCTTTTATGGATTGTGCTTTTGATGTCATGTCTAAGACCTCTTGGTCTACCCCTAAGCCACACAAAGTTTCTCCCGTTCTCTTTTAAAAGTTTTACAGTTTCACTTTTTATATTAGATCTATGATCTATTTTGAGTTAATTTTTGAAAAGGTGTGGGGTTTAATTTGAAAGGGTTCTTGGTGTTTTCTTTTTTGGTTTTTGTTTGTTTACTTGTTTTGATATCCTCCTGTTCCAACACCATTTGTTGAGACACATCTTTGATACATCTCTCCTTTTGCCAAAACCACATCTGCATTATTGTAGCTTTATAGTAAGTCTTAAAATCAGACAGTGTGGTCCTGTCAACGTATTCATTTTCAAAAGTGCCTTAGTTACTCTTGTCCTTTTGCCGTTCCTTATAAATGTTAGAATCAGCCTGTCTTTATCTATGAAAAAAATTCAGCTTGAACTTTTATAAGAGATATTCAATAGATTAATTTTGGAAGAACAGATATCTCAGCTATGTTGAGTCTTCCAACCTATTAACATGATATGTCTTTCCATTTATTGAAGTTTTATTTTGTTCATCAGCATTTTGCAATTTTTTTTTTGCTTTTACCATTTATTTATTTTTAATTTTTTAATTTTTTATAGTTTATTTTGGTATCATTAATCTACAGTTACATGTGCAATATCATGGTGATTAAACTACTTCCTTCATCTGGTCATTTTGCAATTTTTAACATATTTTATAAGATTTACACCCAAGTATTTCATTTTGGGGAATTATTGTAAATGGTATTTTGTTTTTAATTTCAGTTTCCAATTGTTCATGCTAGCGTATATTAATTTTTGTGTATTGACCTCAAATGCTGCATTGTTGCTAAACTCACTTATTCTAGGAATTTCGTGTGTGTGTGTGTGTGTGTGTGTGTGTGTGTGTGTGTGTGGCCTGCTTCATGTGCACTTGAAAAGAATTTGTATTCTGCCCTCGTTGGGTGGAGACAGCTATAAATTTCACTTAAATCTAGTTGCCTGTTGATGTTCAGTTTCCTGTATCTGTGATTTTTCTCTCTACCAGGTCAGCGGTTTAGGATCAGATCCACACATGTGCAGCCCAGAGGCAGCTTAGGGTTCGTTAACAACTTTAAGGAGCCTCCATCCCCAGGTCCACCCACCTCCGTGGTATCCCCGGTAATTTCCAGTTCCCTGAACTCCCTTTATCCAGTCCTTTGGCCATAAACCTGGATTTTAGCTACCAGTTCTGCCGAGCACTTCCGGCGCTCCACTCTCGTCTGGGGTCAAGGGCAGAGAGGATTGACTGAAAAAAGCAGCGAGGGTCGCAGCACCCCACAGGCCCGCAGCTCCTCCTATCGGAGCACGTGCTCCTGCCTTCAGGACTTCGGCCTGGCCCTGCTGCGGACGGTCAGTTCAGGCCTCCCTCATCTTGGAACTTCCCGGGGACCTGAGAGAACAGAGAGAGGAAAATCAAGGGGCTTCCCCCATTCTCTGAGCTCCAGGAGGGTCCTTTCTCCCTAGGAGCAGAGGACCTCTGCGACTCTCTTGGCCACGTTCCCACCTCTGGGTCTCTGGTTGCTCTGAGAGCAAACTGAGATACCAGGGTAGAAACGGAGGACGTGGAGCCTTCGGCACTGACTGGAATTCAGTCCCCGCTCAGCCGCCCTGCATTCTGTCTGGGCTTTGGACTCTCTATGGAGAGACAGGAGAGAGTGTACTTCCTCCATTTTATCTGAACTGGAACTCTTTGTTCTATTTCAAGCCATAATCTTTATGAAGCTTTTTGAAATGTTATGAAAAATAATCACAAGATAGTCGCTCTTCTGAGGTGTTGGGGTACAGAAGAAGTAATCGGGGCACTACCAGCTGGTGTGCAACAAGCTGCTCCAGCCAAGACTCGTAAGAATGACCAATAGAAGCCCAAACCCTAAAAAAAACCCCAAAAGGCAAAAAGCTCTCACATTCCTCAGTTTGGGCTTAATACTCAGAGTAACCTGAGACGTGGGAAATTAAAGGGTTGGCACTGCGCTATCTTCCAACTCCTGAACATGCCTTTGTCCCTGTTGACTCACGAACATTTGTTGGCCCTGAAAGGGTTCTTTTAGCTACCGGGCTCACTCGCTCGCAAAGAAGGACCGGAGAACTCTGTCAGCGTGCTTTTATTCCCTGTAAGACAAGCAGGCAGACTGGCTGTCTCGAAAGAGGGGGGGCTGCTTATATAGGAATTTAGCGCCTTGGTGAGCAGGATGGTGGCCTTGGGACTTCTGAGAAACAGAAACTGTTGCAGACAATAGGGGACTTAGAAACCACTGTCAGGAACTTAGAAACCACTGTAGACGATAAGGGACTTTGCTACACTCGGGTACAGCTGCTGTTCAAGGCTGTGTGTTAAAGGGAACCTAACAGGCCATTCGTGCATTGCAGATGCCTCAAGGATGCTAAAACTTCAACACCTTTTGTTTAACAGAGTTGATGCGAAGGTGTTATGTGCTGTCATTTTCTTTAACACTAATTAATTTTGTAAAGTTCATAACTGTCATGGAAGTTCCGACTTTTCCACATCGGTGACTGACTGGAAGGAGCGCTACCAGTTCTCTCCCTGGAAGTGCCATCTGGTGGACGGCATTCTTGGCCGAGGAGAGAGGGAAGAATAGACCCATTTATTTGTCAAGGGCAGTACCCTGTATTTCCGAAGGGATTTTCAACTATTGATATTTTCCTCATCACACTTTTGCAAGGTAGAGTAATGTCTTCACTTTAGAAGCCAGGAAACCCAAACACAAATGCTCACAGAAACCCATGTTATCCATGAAGGAATGAGCTAAACCCTAACAATGAGATGCTGACAGTCTCCCTGTAGGTTAGGGCCTGGGAACTTGAATCAAACTCTAGTCCAAAGACAGAAGACAGTTCTTGTCTGCTTTTACTGAGGCATAAGTTATATGTAATAAAATTCACCCATTTTAAGTCTGATAAGTTTTGGCAATTGTTTACAGCTGTGTAATCATCTCTATAAAGAGCCTATAGATGGTGTCCATAACCCTAAATCCCCAGGCCCCTTTGCAGTCCTTCCCCTCCCATGGCCCCAGGCCACCACCATCTCTCTCTGCCGCTCTGGGTCTGCAGGCCTCTCACCGCAGGCCTCTGCAGAGTCCACTTCCCGCAACCCGGGTGCTCCTGCCTCACTTCTGCATACCTCTTCACCTAGGACGCACTCCGAGGCCCTCAGACCAGCTCAGATGACTCCTTTTGGGCACCCCTCACCCCAGCTCCTACATCTGTAGCTTCAGCAGCCTCCAGACCCAAACACACGCACTGCGTGCAGACAAGCTGTTGTGAAGTGCTCTGAATGTATGCACAGTCCCTGCTCAGGCCCAGGCTTCCAATGTCTTAAATAAGTAAACACTTCAGAGTAAAAATGAAAGTTTGTGGAAAAAAAATCTAGTAAAACAATTTACTTCTCAAACTGTGTGTCCCCTGAATGCCAGAAACTTCATATGATCTCAACATTATCAGGATCAGGATCATTTTGTAACAATGCACTCAGGATTTAGGGTTACGGACATGGTCTACACACTGTTTCTAGAGATGACTACACAGCTGTAAGCAATTGCCAGTGCAGATGGGGACTCATTCCTTGGCTTTCCTTCAGAAGCACATTCTGCAGTAACACGTGTCTGCCGGGCCCGCCAGGGTCAGTAGGCAGTCAAGGTGCCCTTACACCGTCCCTACGGGCTTCCCCCAATGCCTGAAGCACTGCCAAAGGGACCACTGCCCCTTCAGGATGAAGATAACTCAGGGGGTGGCAGGGACATTTATTTAATTCAAAAAATATTTATGGAGCACCACTGCATGCTTAAGATATTTAAATAAAACATAGGATAGTTTCCATTTCCAAAGAACCATGCTCTGGGGTGGGGGGTTCACTGCAAAGTCAGCTAGATCTCTGCTCTTTTGCCAAAAAAGTATGAGATCACTGAGCACTTCCAGGAGATAAGATAGCCACTCTCTTCCTCTACTGGGGACAGCTGTGGGGAGTGGATGGAGCCTGGGCCAAGTATGACAGCTGCCCCACTTACCAGCTGTAGGACTTTGGTGAATGAAGTCAAATTGCTACCTCTGAATCTTAGCTTTCTTACTTGCAATATGGGGACATAGTGCCTACTCTGTGGGATGGCTGTGACTGTGACAGCCCTGTGCCCAGCCCTCCTCACCTCCACCTCTGTGGGCCAGTTCTAGGCACAGACATGACCACAAACTGAAAGAAAGGATCAAACACTGCAGTCCTCACCTTGGCTGCATGCTGGAATGTGAGAGGGAGCTTTAAAAACCTCTGGTGCGCAGGTCACATCCCAAGCTGATGAAATGCAGCCTCCCTGGGGCTGAAGCCCTGGCATCAATAAAACTCCGCAGCTGAGTTCAGTAGGAAGGCCATCAACCCCAGATCCAGAAGGATAGAGAAATGGGATGACTTCACCTCTAACAGAAAGAAAGTAGGGGAGGGTACTGTGAGCATTATTGTTAATTATAGTGTTATGCCCTGTACTATTTGAGGTTTACGAACTACAAAAGTACATTTAATCAGAACTTTATAAATTTTGCAAAACAATTTCACATTCATGATCAAATTTGATCTTCAGAGAAATTTTAAAGATAAGGAAACTGAATCCTGGAGAATGCATTGACAAGCGGAAGATACCTCAAGTTAATGGACAAACAAGTCTGGAGTAAACGCCTGACTTCAAAGCCCTCTTTCCATCCACCCTGCCCCCTGCGCCAGTCAGGCTCCACGAGAGCGCTGTGTCCAGACCTGGATGCCTCCCAGTATCACTGCCCCTTGAACGCTAGCCCTCAGGCAACTGCCGTCTGCGCGGCATTGCTCAAGCCGCTCCATGGGTCCCCTCCTCTGGCGTTGCCCGTCTCGGCCCAGGCACAGTCCCTGGAGTCACCGCTGAACCCCCCTCGCCTCCATTTACCACATGGCGTGTCCTGCGGATCAGTCCACTTTTCATTCCCCTTGCCTCCCAGCCTCTCCCTGGACAGTTCCAATAGCCGCCAACTCCTCTTGCCCTCCAGTCCCTGCCTTTGCCCTGTCTGCTTGACCCACTGAGGTCTGGGCGTCGGGCAGTTTGTTCATGTAAAAAGCGAGCATCTTTGTGTCTGATGTATAATTCCATACACAAGTTTGCACACACACGTGCACACACACACACCCCGGAGCACAGCAGACACAGGGACCATTTCTGTGGCAAACTCCTTTAGTAAAGGACTTGAAAACACTCGGCAGTACGCAGCCTGCTGTCTGTCAGGTACAGTCATGGGGCCACCAGCAAGCTCTGTAACTCCTCAAGCGTCTCACCTATAAAATGAGGAAGACGATGCACACTCATGAGGGTGTGTGGCAACTGAATGGATAATTAAATGGACTGTACACACTAGTTGTTGATAAAAAATTGAGAGGCCAGTCTTCTGTGAGGACCAACGAAGGTCAAAGGAATTTGCCTGTGACACGCCACCCTCCCCTGGGGAGCTTCTGCATTCACATCACTGTGTCCTGACAGCAAGCCATGAGGTGGTGTCATTGTCCTCCTTGTGAGGTTGTGGCTGGCCAGGCCCTCCCTCAGATGAATGGCAGGGTCTGCATTCAAACAGTGTGTACCCTTCGGAGCCCAAGGGACCATGGTCTATGGGAGGTTGGCTGCTATCTTCTTTTTCAGGGGATGAACAACCAGTACGCCCGCCGGGAGGTCTTCTGCCGGAACACCTGTCACGAGCTCAAACGCTTCTGGGAAAGGGAAATTGGCAAACAGACTTACTACCGGGAATCGGAGGAGCATCGCCTGGGAAGAAGTGCACTGAGAAAGTAGGTGGCTGCTTTGTCTATTTTTAAATTAATTTTTAAAGTAGACTTGATATATTTATGTATTTATTTTTTATACTTTATTTTGGTATCATTAATCTACAATTACATGTGCAATATTATGGTGATTACACTACCCCCTTCATCAGGCCCCCCCACCAACCCCATTACAGTCACTCTCCATCAGCGTAGTGAGATGCTATAAAATCACTACTTGTCTTCTCTGAGTTGTACAGCCCTCCCCGTGCCCCCCCAACATTACGTCTGCTAATCGTAATGCCCCTTTTTCCACCTTATCCCTCCCTTCCCACCCATCCTCCCCAGTCCCTTTCCCTTTGGTAACTATTAGTCCGTTCTTGGGTTCTGTGAGTCTGCTGCTGTTTGTTTCTTCAGTTTTTTCTTTGTTCTTATACTCCACAGATGAGTGAAATCATTTGGTACTTGTCTTTCTCTACCTGGCTTATTTCACTGAGCATAATACCCTCTAGCTCCATCCATGTTGTTGCAAATGGTAGGATTTGTTTTCTTCTTATGCCTGTATAATATTCCATTGTGGATATGTACCACTTCTTCTTTATCCATTCATCTACTGATGGACACTTAGGTTGCTTCCATTTCTTGGCTATTGTAAATAGTGCTGCGATAAACATAGGGGTGCATATGTCTTTCTCAAACTGCGCTGCTACATTCTTACAGTACATTCCTAGGAGTGGGATTCCTGGGTCAAATGGTATTTCTATTTTGAGTTTTTTGAGGAACCTCCATACTGCTTTCCACAATGGTTGAACTAATTTGCATTCCCACCAGCAGTGTAGGAGGGTTCCCTTTTCTCCACATCCTCGCCAACATTTATTGTTTGTGTTTTGGATGTTGGCCATCCTCACTGGTGTGAGGTGATATCTCATGGTGGTTTTAATCTGCATTTCTCCCATGATTAGTGATGTGGAGCACCTTTTCATGTGCCTGTTGGCCATCTGAGTTTCTTCTTTGGAGAAGTGTCCATTCATGTCCTCTGCCCATTTCTTAATTGGATTATTTACTTTATGTTTGTTGAGGTGCGTGAGTTCTTTATATATTTTGGATATCAACCCCTTATACGATACCTCATTTATGAATATATTCTCCCATACTGTAGGGAGATATAGTCCCACTTGTTCATTTTTGCTTTTGTTTCCCTTCCTTGGGGAGATATGTTCATAAAGAAGTCGCTCATGTTTATGTCCAAGAAATTTTTGCCTATGTATTTTTCTAAGCGTTTTATGGTTTCATGACTTACTTTCATTCAAGTCTTTGATCCATTTTGAGTTTACTTTTGTGTATGGGGTTATACCGTAGTCCAGTTTCATTCTCTTACATGTAGCTGTCCAGGTTTGCCAACACCAGCTGCTGAAGAGGCTGTCATCTCACCATTGTATATCCAAGGCTCCTTTATCAAATATTAATTGACTGCATATGTTTGGGTTAAGGTTTGGATTTTCTATTCTGTTCCACTGGTCTGTGGGTCTGTTTTTCTGCTAATACCATATTGTCTTGATTACTGTGGCTTTGTAATAGAGCTTGAAGTCAGGGAGCGTAATTCCCCCTGTTTGATTCCTCCTTCTCAGGATTGCTTTGGCTATTCGGGGTCTTTTGTGGTTCCATACGAATTTTAGAATTATTTGTTCCAGTTCATTGAAGAAAGCTGTTGATATTTTGATAGGGATTGCGTTGAATCTGTAGATTGCTTTAGGTAGTATTGCCATTTTGACAATATTTATTCTACCTAGCCAAGAGCATGGGATGAATTTCCATTTGTTAGTGTCCTCTTTAATTTCTCTTAGGAGTGTCTTGTAGTTTTCAGAGCACAGGTCTTTCACTTTCTTCGTTAGGTTTATTCCTAGGTAGCAATTGTGAATGGAATTGTTTTTCTGATTTCTCTTTCTGTTAGTTCAATGTTAGTGTATAGGAAAGCAACAGATTTCTGTGTGTTAATTTTGTATCCTGCAACTTTGCTGAATTCAGATATTAGTTGTAGTAGTTTTGGAGTGGAGTCTTTAGGGTTTTTTATGGACAATATCATGTCATCTGCAAATAGTGACAATTTGACTTCTTCTTTACCAATATGGATGCCTTGTATGTTTTTGTTTTGTCTGATTGCCGTGACTAGGACCTCCAGTACTATGTTAAATAACAGTGGAGAGAGTGGGCATCCCTGTCTTGTTCCCGATCTTAGATGAAAAGCTTCCACCTTCTTCCTATTAAGTATGATGTTAGCTGTGGGTTTGTCATATATAGCCTTTGTGATGTTGAGGTACTTGCCGTCTATACCCATTTTGTTGAGAGTTTTAATCAGGAATGGATGCTGAATTTTGTCAAATGCTTTTTCAGCATCTATGGAGATGATCATGTGGTTTTTGTTCTTCTTTTTGTTGATGTGGTGGATGATGTTGATGGATTTTCGAATGTTGTACCATCCTTGCATCCCTGGGATGAATCCCACTTGATCATGGTGTATGATACTCTTGATGTATTTTTGAATTCGGTTTGCTAATATTTTGTTGAGTATTTTTGCATCTACGTTCATCAGGGATATTGGTCTGTAATTTTCTTTTTTGGTGAGGTCTTTGCCCGGTTTTGGTATTAGAGTGATGCTGGCTTCATAGAATGAGTTTGGAAGTATTCCCTCCTCTTCTATTTTTTGGAAAACTTTAAGGAGAATCGGTGTTATTTCTTCTCTATATGTCTGGTAGAATTCAGAGGTGAATCCATCAGGCCCAGGGGTTTTGTTCTTGGGTAGTTTTTTGATTACCAATTCGATTTCATCACTGG
Source organism: Smutsia gigantea (assembly GCA_032199065.1). Lineage (NCBI taxonomy): Eukaryota > Metazoa > Chordata > Mammalia > Pholidota > Manidae > Smutsia > Smutsia gigantea. The sequence continues at coordinate 179,504 of JAVSCE010020411.1, forward strand.
TGATTGGTCTGTTTAGTTTTTCTGTTTCTTGCTTGGTCAGTCTTGGAAGGTTGTATTTTTCTAAGAAGTTGTCCATTTCTTCTATGTTTTCCAGCTTGTTAGCATATAGATTCTCATAATATTCTCTTATGATTCTTTGTATTTCTGTGGGGTCTGTCATGATTTTTCCTTTCTCATTTCTGATTGTGTTTATGTGTGTAGATTCTCTTTTTCTCTTAATGAGTCTGGCTAGGGGTTTATCTATTTTGTTTATTTTTTCAAAGAACCAGCTCTTGGTTTCATTGATTTTTTCTATTGTTTTATTCTTCTCAATTTTATTTATTTCTTCTCTATCTTTATTATGTCCCTCCTTCTGGTGACTTTGGGCCTCATTTGTTCTTCTTTTTCCAATTTCAGTAATTGTGTCTTTAGACTATTCATTTGGGAATGTTCTTCCTTCTTTAAATAGGCCTGGATTGCAATATACTTTCCTCTTAGAACTGCCTTTGCTGTGTCCGACAGAAGTTGTGGCTTTGTGTTGTTGTTGTCATTAGTGTCCATATATTCTTTGATTTCTGTTTTGATTTGGTTGTTAACCCATTGATTAATTAGGAGAATGTTGTTTAGTCTCCATGTATTTATGAGCCTTTTTGATTTCTTTCTAAAATTTATTCCTAGTTTTATACCTTTGTGATCTGAGAAGTTGGTTGGTAGAACTTCAATATTTTTGATTTTACTGAGGTTCTTTTTGTGGCCTAGTATGTCGTCTATTCTGGAAAATGTTCCATGTGCACTTGAGAAGAATGTGTATGTACCCTGTTGCTTTTGGGTGTAGAGTTCTGTAGATGTCTGTTAGGTCCATCTGTTCTAGTGTGTTGTTCAGTGCCTCTGTGTCTTTACTGATTTTCTGTCTGGTTGATATGTCCTTTGGAGTGAGTGGTGTGTTGAAGTCACCTAAAATGAATGCATTGCTGTCTATTTCCTCCTTTAATTCTGTTAGTATTTGTTTCCCATATGCCGGTGCACCCATGTTGGGTGCATATATATCCATAATGGTTCTATCCTCTTGTTGGATTGACCCCTTTATCATTATGTAATGTCCTTCTTTATCTCTTGCTACTTTTTTCGTTTTGAAGTCTATTTTGTCTGATACAAGTACTGCAACACCTGCTCTTTTCTCTTTGTTGTTTGCATGAAATATCTTTTTCCATCCCTTCACTTTTAGTCTGTGTATATCTTTGGGTTTGAGGTGAGTTTCTTGTAGGCAGCATAGAGATGTGTCTTGCTTCTTTATCCATTCTGTTACTCTGTGTCTTTTGATTGGTGCATTCAGTTCATTTACATTCAGGGTGATTATTGATAGATATGTACTTATTGCCATCGCTAGCTTTAGATTCATGGTTACCAAAGGTTCAAGGGTTGCTTCTTTACCATTTAACAATCTAACTTAACTTTCTTGTTAAGTTATTTTAAACACAGTCTGATGTTTCTTTATTTCTCTCCCTACTTATTCTTCCTCCTCCATTCTTTATATACTAGGTGTTTTATTCTTTGCCTTTAGTTAGTATTTGGATGGTCTGCTTTCTTTGCTATGATTTTATTTTCTCTGGTGCCAGCTTTTCAGCCTTAGGAGTGCTTCCCTCTAGAGCAGTTCCTTTAAGATGTCCTGTATAGGTAGTTTATGGGAGGCAAATTCTCTCAGCTTTCGCTTGCCTGGAAATTGTTTAATCCCTCCGTCATATTTAAATGATAATCGTGCTGGATACAATATTCTTGGTTCGAGGCCCTTCTGTTTCATTACGTTAACTATATCATGCCATTCTCTTCTGGCCTATAAGGTTTCTGTTCAGAAGTCTGATGATACTCTGATGGGTTTTCCTTTGTAGGTGATCTTTTTTCTCTCTCTAGCTGCCTTTAATACTCTGTCCTTATCTTTGATCTTTGCCATTTTAATTATTATGTGTCTTGGTGTTGTCTTCCTTGGGTCCCTTGTGTTGGGAGATGTGTGGGCTTCCATGGACTGCGAGACTATTTCCTTCCCCAGCATGGGGAAGTTTTCAGCAATTATTTCTTCAAAGACACTTTCTATCCCTTTTTCTCTCTCTTCTTCCTCTGGTACTCCTATAATGCGAATATTGTTCCGTTTGGATTAGTCACACAGTTCTCTTAATATTCTTTCATTCCTAGAGATCCTTTTATCTCTCTCTGCCTCAGCTGCTCTGTATTCCTGTTCTCTGATTTCTATTCCATTAACAGCGTCTTGCATCTCATCCAGTCTGCTGCTAATACCGTCGATGGCTTGTCTCATTTCTGCATTGTCTTTCCTGACTTCCCTCACTTCCTACCTCAGCTCTTGCATATTTTTCTGTAGATCCATCAGCATGGTTATGACTTTTATTCTGAATTCTTTTTTGGGAAGATTGTGCATTTCCATCCCTTCAGTTTCCCTCTCTGGTGTTGTCAGGGTCTGGGTGAGCTTGGTCTGTACCATATTCCTCTGTCTTTTCATGGCAATAGAAGTGGTTGCTGGTAGGTGCCACGTAGGTCAGCTGGGCTCTTTAAGACTTAAAAAAAAAAACAAAAAACAAAAGCAAACAAAAAAGACAAGAAGGAATAGAAAGAAAAGAGAAAAAAAAGAAAGAAAGAAAAGAAAGGAAAAAAAAAAGCCCACCGGGAGTATATTCTGTGAGGATGCTGTCGGTGGCGCTGTTGCTCCACTATTCTGAAGCTGTGACTGCACAGTTCCACAGGGCCCTTTGCAGCTCTGGCTGGGGCGGGAACGAATGGGAGGCTGTTGTTCTCTATGTGAAGCTTCAGTGCGGCTCCTTTTTCCCAGTCGCTAGCCAAAGGCTCCTAAATTCCTCAGGACTCCCAGCCTGCTGGGCCGAGTGTGCTGGCACGATCCTGGACCCTTGCCTCTTTAAGACTGCCAAAAAAAGGGCACGCTTTTCTTTTGTCCCGGGGACCCTGCTGCAAGGACCCGGGCGCGTTCCCAGCTCAAAACCTGCAGCTTCTGCCTCTCCAATATCCAATACACCGCGCGATGTGTGTCAGTGCTCCCGGCGCAGATCACCAGGGCTGGTTATTTTGCGGACCTGTACTTCCACTCCCTCCCGGCTCTGAATCCTCTCCTCCCGCCGGTGTGCTGGGGTGGGGGAGTGCTCGGGTACCACCGGGTCACAGCTCCGTATCTTACCCACCTCATGGGGTGCCGAGTCCACTCAGGTGCAGATGCAGGCTATGCGCTGTCCTGTATCTTCTGGTCTCTCTTTTAGGAATAGTTGTATTTGCTGTATTTTCATAGATATATATGGTTTTGGGAGGAGATTTCCGCCGTCCTGCTCACACCGCCATCTTCCCAGAACTCCAACCTCAAAGTAGGGCAGTTTAGGTTCAGAGCAAAACTGAGCAGAAAGGAAGGTGTTCCCATACACCTTTCCCGCCATGCACAACCTCTCCCACCACAGACATTGACACATCATTGTTTATCACCCTTGTCTTTTATTTTAAAGCAAAATCGATTTCCCCAGCAGAATGCCAGCTGGGCATCTCAGAGGATGTAATTATTTTAATTTTCCAGGCATACATTCCTGCCACCACCTATAGTTTTGGGCAATAATTTTTAAAATTCTTCTCAGTCAACAAATGTACTGTAATTCTTTATAAACAGAGAAATTTCTCCTCTCTGTCACCATTTCTGGCATATGACGGTTACACTAAACTTGCAGAGCAGGTCAGCTGATGAGTCCATGCAAAGCAATCAAGCAAACAGCGACCAATTTCAGGATTCCCTGTGCGGTCCCCAGAGAAGAGCGGATGGGCTCCCACTCCTCTGCTGTGTGTCCCTGTTCCGGCCAAGCCAGCCTGCCGAGTGGAGAGCTGTAACTCACACACGCAGACGGTCACTGTGGGAACAGGGCTGCTCGCTGCACACGTGCTGCCTCCCAACTGATCGCTGAGGCCTTGCGGTGAGAAGCCCGTGTGTGTCCTCTCACAGAACAGTGCCGACGCGCCTGAGGCCACAGACTGTGTGGGGCCGGGTGCTGGTGGAGCAGAGGTGGGCTGGCCCGAGAGCCCCACCTGGCCTACATTCTGGCAGTCCAACCACGTATCAGTTCACACGAGTGAAACTCACTGTTGCCTTCCAAACGCCCTCCTCACCCTAGAGGCGAGCCCTCGGGGGTTCCACATACAGAGACCAGCTCAGCTATATTCCTAGCCACGGGCAAGAAAAAACAGGCCATCCTTTATGCCGGAGCATCGTGTCAGGCGTCTCATCCCTGGAATCTGAGAGAAGCTGAGCTGGGCAGTCAGCAGTCATTTCTGCGGCCCCTGCCATCTTCCTTCCCCCAGGCCAGGCCACTCAGCACGCCGCCCACCAGAGGCCACAGTGAGTCCCATGCCCTGGGCACGTGTGCCCCCCGGGAGCACGCAGAAGGCCTCAGGTGCAGTGACGCCGGCCTGAGAATGACATGGAAACCAAAGTCTAGAGGAAGTACAAGCCAAGGGGTGAGCAAAATTGGCTCTGGAACAAGCTGTGCCATTCATTAAAACATGAAAATATATGCGGGCAGCATCTGCCTATGCATGTAAGAGAACACTGCGGGAAAAAAGCTTTCTGGTTGGTGGGATGTCAAGACTTTTATTTATCCTTCTCCCCCATTTCCCAGGTAGCCTGGCTTCAGAGCATCTGCTTTTAACCACTACTCTGTCTTGTCCCTTCAAAAAGTGGAGAAGACAGCCCCAGGTCATTGGGCTGTTCTGAGGCTTGACTAAGAAAGTGTGCTTGCAACACCCAGCCTGGTGGAGCCCCGGGTCTGGGCTCAGCATGTCGGTTCCCCTCCCTGCTCCCTTCTCCCACTTAGTTCAGCACTGAACACAGCAGCAGCAAGATGCCCGAGGAAAATCTCAGCCCTTTGGGTCTCTGGGTGAGTTAGCAAATGCCTCGGCTTCCTCCTTACCATTTCTATCATAGAGAAAGAGCCACTAAGAGAAGTCAGAGGGATGTGGGGGAGGTACTGCCTTTTATTGGGGGAGACCAGTTGGCTGATAGTGTTGTTCACATGTTCCACATCCTTCCCGATTTCTTGTTTACTTGTGCTATTGACAGTTGAGATGTGGGCACTGACGTCATTAGCTCTAATTGCGGATTTGTCTATTTCTTCTTACAGTTCAATCACATTTTGTTTCATGTATTTGGAAACTTTGTTACTACATAAACATGTAGGGTTGTTATATCCCCTTGATGAATTGACCCCCTTTATTGCCAAACGATCCTCTTTCTCTTTGGGAATATTCTTTGCTGTGAAATCCACCTTGACTGATACTAATATAACCACTCCAGAGTTCTTTGATTTGGGTTAAGATGGATTATTTTTCCATCCTTTTACTTTTAACCTATCAGTGTCTTCATATTTAAAGTGATTTTCCTGGAGGCAGCCTATATTGGGATGTCGGTTTTTTTTTACAGTTTTATAATCGTTGCATTTTCATTGGATTGTTTCCATCATTTGGTATGACTGGATTTAAATTATCATCTCGCTATTTGTGTTCTATTTCTCTTACCTGTTCTTTATTCCCTTTTTCTGCCATCCTTGGATTAGTTAAATATTTTTTATGATTCCATTTTTCTCTCTTCCGCTGGCTTCTTAACTATATCTCCTTGTGTTATTGTAGTGGCTGCTGTACTCCCTGTATATGCATCCTTACCACAGTCTGACTTTCCTTGACTGTCATTCACTTGACGTGTACAGCATAAGAATCTTACAGTGGCATGGTCCCATTTCTCCCTTCTGGCCTTTGTGCTGTTGTACAAATTACAGTTTGACTTCTGCATATGTTATAAACCCCATTACATCACTAAGTTTTGCTTTTAACCATCGTCTGGTGTCAACCTGGTGTCACTCTCCTTCTGCTTGAAGGACTTCCTTTGACAAGTCTTGTGGTGACAGTCTGCTAGTGATGAATTCTTTCAGTTTTTGCATGTCTGAAACATGTTTATCTCACCTCTGTTTTTGAAAGGTAGCTTTGCTGGGTAGGCAATTCTGCACAGACAGGGTTCCTTTGTTTCCTCTACATTAAAGATATTGCACTGTCAAAGGAAAGTTCAGAGGATTAAGATTAGAACACTTTGAACAGAAGTGGGAGTTAAAATACGTATCTGTTTAAATTTGCAAGTCCTCTGCATACCTTAAAACCTAACTGCACACACGTGAGTGCACATACACACACTGTCAAGAAAAAAAGGAAGGAAGCGTCCCTGAACCAACAGGCATGGAGATGAGTGCTCCATTCATGTGTTTTGTTTCTATCTCAGGCTCAGAGAAGAATGGAGGCAGAGACTGGAAACAAAGCTGAAACTGCAGAACAATCCAGAGGAGATTGAAAAGCGAGCAAATGTTGGCTGAGAGCTTCTTGCTTCTTTGACACAAGAGGACCTAAGCACTGAGGTCCTCAGCTAGGAGAAGTCAACACAAGTCCCCGAGTCTCTTGGCTATACCAACAGATCTCACCCTGTTGTTTCCCCACCTGTGGGAGGTTTACCTGTCAATCCCTTCCCAGCACTAAATGGGAATTCGTAGCCAACTCAGTCCTCTCCACATGGGGCCAGGATATTATCCCAAATGTCTCTGAAGATGAGTTTATTTAATATCAAAGCTCCAGGCAGTATAGTTTATTTCCATATATTAACTTCTAATTTTGAAATCCAAATATTTTAAATTCTAAGCACACTAGAGGGATGATCTTCATGCATAGTAGTTTTGCTCCACATTTCTAGGAAACTGTTTCATGTCATCCTTCTTCTTGTTTTCTTTTTATGACAAGAGAAATGTACCTATCTGCAGAAATAAAAATATCATGAATAGTCGCTAAATAAGCTTTGCAAATAAATTAACCTAATGTGATTTTTTTCTTCATATGAATTTAATTGGCTTATTCAAAACCATGTTCACCTAGAACCATTCAATAAGATCAGAATACTTTTAATAAAACTTGGTAGCCTTGCCATTGCTGGGGTGCGTGCTGTTTCACTGCTCCATTTTAAACCTCCACACGCTTGCACCGGTTAGGTGTCAGCTCAGAGAAAGTAGGTCAGGCCACCCCAACAAGTGTTTGCCACATAGATTCTGGACTTTGAAATATTACTTCCCAGCCTTCTCTCAGCATAAGGTTGCTGCTTCTAAAAGTGCAAACTGTAACTGGGCCTGGGGCAACCGTTCCCAACCCCAGCAGCGGAACAGAGAGATGCGTGTTGCCAAGTACTGGATGGCTGTAGACAACACCTGCAAGGCCCTACATACCCAGGGCAGTGTTACCAAAGACAGAGAGCAAGGCAGGGGCGCTTCTGGACAGGAGCAAGTGTGGTGTTTCAGTCCTGTAAATGCCCTGATGTGCCAGTAAGTGCTTCCATCCACATCCTCAGGGAGCTCAAAAGGCTTCATCAGGGCAAGGGGAGCCCCCAGGAGGCAAGAAGGGTGGGGGAGCATTTCCCCAGGGCCCTTACATATGTGAGCGAGGAACTAGGACTCTGAACCCTCCCTTCCACTAGGGTCTCTCATTTAATCTGGGATTCAGTTCAACTAACAAAGTATGAAATTCATCTGGGTTCATTTGACAGCATATTTTGATGAGAGAGGCATTTTCATTGGATATGGAAAGAAAATAGGAATTAAATAGAAGGAGAAGACAAGACAGGGCTTGCAGGCTGAGAGGCCTCAGAAGAAAGGCCTGCCCCACATGAACTGCAAAACACTGCCGCTGGAATCTGAATGCAGCTGTGAGGCTGAAAACGCAGGGGAAGATTTGATGTTCACTTCCTCGTTCACCACACAAGCCCTGTGCTAGACAACCGGAATACAGTAGAGGGAACCAGGGGCACTGGCTCTGGAGGCTACAGTGTAAGGAAGTCAGCAGGAAAGTCAAGGCCATCAAGTGTGAGGGACTTTAGCACTGGAAGTCACACCCACTACAGGGACCCATTCTCACCTGGGGAGGACTTACTAAGAACAAGCTAGTTAAGCCCAAGTACGCATGACCCAGGTGAAGGTGAGATTCACAGCTCACCAGTCTTTGGTACCTTGAGGGAATGCAATCAGCAAAGCTAGATTGGGAGTGAGGAGGTGTTGCAAGAGCCAGGTCTGCAGAAACCAGCATCCAGGCCTTGCTGGCTGAGAACCTAAGCTTTTCCAAAGGCACAGGAAGCCACTGAAGGGAGTTTCGCCAGGAGAGTGCCACAGTGGTCACAGTCCTGAGGTTCACCCTGCGCTGAAAGGCAGAAGGACAGAGGCGGGAAGGCCAGCCAAGAGCTTCTGCAGATGTCTCTCGAGAGGCTAGAGGGCCTACATGAAGGCTTCAGTGCCCTGGAAGCAGGGACTGGGAAGGAAAGGGGGAGACAGGCATGAGTGCCACTTTCTCACCGTAGTGGGGGCTGGAAGTCCAAGGTCAAAGTGTCAGCACGGTCAGCTTCCAGTGAGAGCTCTTTCCTGTCTTGTAGGTGGCTCCCTTCTCATTGTGTCCTCACCTGGCATGGGGAGAGAAGGAGGGAGAGAGAAAGGGAAGAGAGTAAGCTCTCTTTGGTGTGTCATCTTATAAAGGCACTAATCCCATTACAAGGGCCCCACCCTCATGACCTCATCTCAATCTAACTGCCTCCCAAAGGCCTCATTCCAAATACTATCACATTAGGGGTCAGAGCTTTAATATATGACTTTAAGCAAGTGGAGGACATAATTCAGTCCATAGCAGAATGGGATGCTTTAAATCAATATATCAAGTCCTGCACACATCTCATTTATAAAACTGACCAGGATCAACTCAGCAAGAAACTCAGAGAGTGAACTATGGTATGGAATGTTGCCCAGGTTTCACACTGGTCTCCGGGTAGCATACAAGCAGCAGACCACAAAAGCACAGAAAAGGCTTTGAAAAGTAACTGACATTTAAATCGTAGCCCACAAAAGTGGGCCAGCACATGCATTCTTAACACAAATAGACTGCCTGCTGCTAAAATAGATATGTAAAGGAAAGAGTGTCTCATAGCCTTGTACTCAAAATGCCCAAGATGCAATCCAAATTCACTCATAACAAGAGCCAGGAAAACCTCAACTCCAGTGAGAAAGGATAATTAACAGTACGAGATGATATAAAGGTGGGAATTATCCAAAAGGATTTTAAGGCAGTTATACAAATGCTCTAACAAGCAATTACAAGCACACTTTATTTTATTTTATTTTTTTAAGTTTATTTTGATATCATTAATCTACAATTAAATGAGTAATATTGTGGTGATTACACTACCCCCTTCATCAGGTCCCCCCCGCAACCCCATTACAGTCACTGTCTATCAGCGTAGTGAGATTACAAGCACTCTTTAAACAAAGCGGAAAAGTAAAACTTCTCAGCAAAGAAATGAAAGATAGAAGAATCAAATGGAAATGTTAGAAATGAAAAATACAATAACCAAAGTAAACAAAACAATAAAAATAAAACTGGATGAGCTCAACAGCAGAATAGAAAATTCAGAGGAAAGGACCAGTGAACTTGCAGATAGTTAATAGAATTATGTGATTTGAATAACAAAGAGAAAACAGTTTTCTTTAAAAAAGGGAACAGTGTCTCAGGACCTGTGGGACAATAACAAAAGATCTAAACCTTATGTCACTGGAGTCCCAAAAGGTGAGGATGCCCACTCTCACCACGTCTGTTCGACACATTACTGGAAGTCTAGCCAAGGCAGTTAGACAAGAAAAAAGAAATAAAAGGTTTATTCTGTTTACAGATGAAATGCTCTATATTTAGATAACCCTAAAGATTATATATGCACACACAAAAGAAACTGTTAGAAGTATTAATGAATTCAGAAAAATCACAGGATACAAAATCAACATGCAAAAATCAGCTGCTTTTCTAATACTTCAACAATAAACTATTTGAAAAAGATTATGAGAACAATTCCATTTGTAATCACATCAAGAAGAATAAAATACTTAGGAATTAATAACCAGAGGCCAAAGACTTGTACACTGAAAAGTGTAAACATTGCTGTACTAAATTAAAGAAGACGCAAAGAAATGGAAATACAGTCTGTGTTTATTTATGTATTAGAAGACTTAATATCGTTAAGATGCCAATACTACTCAAAGCAGTCTACAGATTCAGTGTAGTCCTATCAAAATCCCAAGGTGCGTTTTACAGAAATAGAAAAATCTGTCCTAAAATTTATATGGAATCTGAAGAACTCCAAACACCAAACAATCTTGTAAAAGAAGAATAAAGTCGGAGGTCTCACACTTCCTGATTTCAAAATTTATTACAAAGCTAAGTAAGCTAGTAATCAAAGCAGTGTGGTACTGCCATAAAGACAGACATAATAGGATAATGGAATAGAGAGCCTAGAAATAAACTCTCATAGATGTGGTCAAATGATTTTCGACAAGGTTGTCAAAATCTTTCAACGGAGAAAGGAGAGACTTCTCAACAAATGGTGCTGGGGAAACTGGACACCCACATCCAAAAGAAGGAAGTTGGACCCTTACCTTATACCATGCACAAAAATGAACCCAAAATGAATCAACGCTTTATTGACACTGGGTTTGGCAATGATTTCTTAGATATGACCATAGAAGCATAGACAAAAAGAGAAAAAGAAATAAATAGGACTACATAAAATTTAAAACTCCTGTATATCAAAGGATGCAATCAACATTGTGAAAAGACAACAAATGAACTGGCAGAAAACATTTGCATGTCATGTATTTGATAAAGGGTTAATATCCAGAACACATAAACAACTCCTACAACTCCACAACAAAAAATTAACAGCCCAATTCAAAAATGGGCAATGGACTTGAGTAGATATATTCAAGTAGAAATTCAATAGAAATCTCCAAAGAAGATATACAAATAGCCAATAAGCACATGAAAATATGTTCAATATCATTAATCATTAGGGGAATGCAAATCAAAACAATGAGATACCACCTCCCAGCTGTAAGATGGCTACTATCCAAAAACCAGAAATGACAAGTATTGGAGAAGATGTGGAGAAATTAGAACCCTGCACTCTGTGGCTGGGAATACAAAATGGTGCAGTTGCTATGAGAAACAGAATGGTGGTTCCTCAGAAAATTAAACACAGAATTACTACATGACGCAGCAATTCTACTTTTGTGTATACACGCAAAGGAATTGAAAGCAGGGTCTTGAAGAGATCTTTGTACATTTGTGTCCAGAGGAGCAGTATTCACAAAAGACAAAAGGTGGAGGCAACCCAAGTGTCCATCACAAACAGATAAGCAAAATGTGGTATATACATAAATAAAATGTTATTTAGCCTTAAAGAAGAAGAAATGTCTGGCACGTGCTACAACATGCATAAACCTAGGAGCCATTATGCTAAGTGAAATAAGCCAGTCACAAGGGACAAATATTGTATGATTCCCACCAGACCTATGTGGATGGGGAAGAAGCAGTTACTCAAATAAAAAGTGGCAAGTATACTGGGTAGAGAATACTGACGGTCCCCACAGATCCAAGAGGACAGTGACCAAATGGCACAGACGTCCTTGATGGGGCCCAGTCATGCCCTACCCTTGACTGCTTTGAGCAGCGTCTGCCCAGAGCTAAACTCTGAGGGGAAATCTCTTTCTGGTGATTCCTCTCCAAATCTGGGGCCCCCACACAGCCACGTTTGTACCGTGCAGCTCCGTCCTGACGGGTTCAGAAGAGAACACAGTGTAGATCCAGTAGACATTTCCCCCGAGTGTGGGGTGGGGACAAGAAAGAATCCATTTCCTTCTGGGCACCTGAACTAACTCGATGGGAATTTGAGAGCTCTGGGGGCACCACTGAGAAGGCAAAAGCAGAGAAGTCCAACAACTGGGAAGTAAGAGGGTAGCAGCAGCTCGGAGAAAAGCACAGGTGGTGACCACGGCGCCACCTAGGGTTCGGGGCAGATTTCCACTCCCAGCTCCGGTCCTCACCAGTCTGGCTGCTTTCCTCATGTGGCCTCCATGAGTACTGCTGTACCCATATAATAAATTACCTTCTTATTAGCTGCCTGGATTTCTATTACTCAGAAAGTCATAAGTAATATAACTTCAAAGGGGGTGTCAGGGTCTGGACCAGGGCACGGGGCTGTTCCTTAGAGAGAGGGCCTCCTCCATCGCCTGTGAAGTCTGTTGGTTCCTGAGGCCCCAGATGTTAGAACAATGCTCCACAGTGCTGAGTTACACCGCTAGGGGAAGGCTTGGATCTGAGAGTGCGGTGAGATGGCTTACTTGCTGGGAGGAGAGCTCCCAGTGACCACTCATCTCAGGAACGAAATTCTGCAACTGAAGGGGAACCTGGGCTGTCCAGAGTAGTCCTGATCTCAAATGTGCTACCAATCTCGGATCTTGTGTCACAATTCTTGGTGAAGAAATGGTCACCATGAATATATTCCAAGAGGATTCCAGTGATTTCTCAGACATGTCCCTCAGATTCACCTTGCTGAGCAAATAGGTGGCACTGTGCACTCAGTGGGTAAAGCATCTAGTGATCAGAGGAAGCTAAATGGACAAAAAAAAGAGCATGGATTTCACAGGTACCAGGGAGCTGGTGCTGTGTGTTGAAGCCACAAAGCACCTCCTTATGGGGCTAACTTTCTTCATAATACAAGTACACAGAGAATTCTACTGTGCATAATTCTAGTCAAGTTATTTAAGATCTGAGCTCCAGCTTTGTCATCTTTAAAATACGGTTATAATAGTACCTTCATTATTAAAGTACAGTGCGTGACACATGGTAAATTACTGTAAGCAAACAGATGCTGTAAGTGGTGGGTAAGCAACAGAACAGAAGCTCAAATTGCCACAGGTAATCATTTGTAGAGTTACAGACTGGCTTCAAGTGAGTGCCCTTAAAGGCTGCTTCTCCATTTAGACTTTCAAGATCAATGCATATTTTCTTTTTTTTTATAGTTTATTTTGGTATCATTAATCTACAATTACATGTGCAATATTATGGTGATTAAACTATCCCCTTCATCAGGTACCCCCCACCGACCCCATTACAGTCACTGTCCATCAGCGTAGTGAGAAGCTAGAGAGTCACTACTTGTCTTCTCTGAGTTGTACAACCCTCCCCGTGCCCCCCCAACATTACATCTGCTAATCGTAATGCCCCTTTTTCCCCCTTGTCCCTCCCTTCCCACCCATTCTCCCCAATCCCTTTCCCTTTGGTAACTATTAGTCCATTCTTGGGTTCTGAGAGTCTGCTACTGTTTTGTTGCTTCAGTTTTTTTCTTTGTTCTTATACTCCACATATGAGTGAAATCATTTGGTACTTGTCTTTTTCGGCTTGGCTTATTTCACTGGGCATAATACCCTCTAGCTCCATCCATGTTGTTGCAAATGGTAGGATTTGTTTTCTTCTTATGGCTGTATAATATTCCATTATGTATGTGTACCACTTCTTCTTTATCCATTCATCTACTGATGGACACTTAGGTTGCTTCCATTTCTTGGCTATTGTAAATAGTGCTGCGATAAACATAGGGGTGCATATGTCTTTTTCAAACTGAGCTGCTGCATTCTTAGGGTATATTCCTAGGAGTGGGATTCCTGGGTCAAATGGTATTTCTATTTTGAGTTTTTTGAGGAACCTCCATACTGCTTTCCACACTGGTTGAACAAATTTGCATTCCCACCAGCAGTGTAGGAGGGTTCCCTTTTCTCCACATCCTCCCCAACATTTGTTGTTGTTTGTGTTTTGGATGTTGGCCATCCTCACTTGGTGTGAGGTGATATCTCATTGTGGTTTTAATCTGCATTTCTCTGATGATTAGCGATGTGGAGCATCTTTTCATGTGCCTGTTGGCCATCTGAGTTACTTCTTTGGAGAAGTGTCTATTCATGTCCTCTGCCCATTTCGTAATTGGATTATTTACTTTATGTTTGTTGAGGTGCATGAGTTCTTTATATATTTTGGATGTCAACCCCTTATCAGATATGTCATTTATGAATATATTCTCCCATACTGTAGGATGTCTTTTTGTTCTACTGATGGTGTCCTTTGCTGTACACAAGCTTTTCAGCTTGATATAGTCCCACTTGTTCATTTCTGCTTTTGTTTCCCTTGTTTGGGGAGATATGTTCATAAAGAAGTCGCTCATGTTTATGTCCAAGAAATTTTTCCCTGCTTTTTTCTAAAGTTTTATAGTTTCATGACTTACATTCAGGTCTTTGCATATTTTCTTCTAAAAAAGTTATTCCAGAAAGTTCCTCCACAGCCACCCTCTAATTTCCACCAATGCTCAATCTAACTGTCTCCATAAACGGTGCCCAGTTCACCCAGTTCGTTACTGAGGCTAAAATCCATCCACCCCCAACTCCTCTTCCTCTTAACCTGTTCATCTAAGCCCCTCACAAATCCTGCCAGATCCACCTTCAAAATGTCAATTCCACCTTCTAAAGTTTACAAATTTTAGAATCAAACTACTATCACCCTAGTTCAAGAGTGACAGTAATCTTAATAGAATTAAAATGTATCTTTATACTGCTTAACTGTAAAGAGGTCAGAGCCCCCATCCTCCCCAGGGCTTACCCACCACTTACACCATCTGTTTGCTTACAGTAATTTACTAGGTGTCAGGCACTGTACTTTAATAATGAAGGTACTATATTATAACCACATTTTAAAGAAATCCCCCCAGGCAGTTTCCGTGAATGATGGCTTACTCAGGATAGGGCAAGAAGATCTGGCATGTGGGTTAGAAGGTTGTAGAAGGTCACTCAGGAAGCTTGGTGAAAGTGGTATTTGGTAAGTGGAGTGTAACATGGAGACAGAATTCTATTCCCAGATGGTCTAGAACATGACCTCCTTAGGATACATTTTGGATACTATAAAAATGGCTCTCTTGGGGCCTGTTTTGATGTCTGTCTGGTCTCCTAAACGGGGGGTGGGGGGTGGGGGGGAGGGATAGAGACTTGGCAGAACTCTTGGCTGGCTGCATGCTTGTCTCCAGTGCAAATGATCTGACCTATCAGAAAGAATGATGAGTTCATGGCCAAGGGGGTGAGTGGGACGGAGTTTGGGATTTGGAGATCCCAATTCCACGGCGAAGGGTTTTATTATAGGTGTGTTGACAGGTGCAACGGTTTGTAAGTGTCCTGTTTCTGAATATTAAAAAGATGTCTATCTTTTTAAGTACCCAAGCATTGATGACTTGCTGGAGCTCTATCATATTCCCAGGCTGAATCTATACTGAGGAGATTTTTATTGATTGGTATGTTTTGGTTACAAATGTTTTAGATACCTTTTTGTAAAGCACACAAATACAAGCAGAATGAAATTACTCTTTTAGGACTGATACACAAAGTCAAATTTTCATGTCCACCTGTATGGATATAATGCATCACTTTTAAAGCTCCAGTGGAACTCTCTGTTAGGAAAAACATGTTTCTATGGAACCTGGCTTACTTCGTGGAAAATAACAGATGTAGACATGGGATTTGTTTGTTTAAGGTAAAAAAGAAAAAAGAACCTTAAGAGGATGAGTCAGGCCTTGAAGCCCAGCCCCCCACTCATTCTGCCCCACTGGCTTAGTGTCCTCTCAGAGATCTGAACTGTCCAAGTGTTGATCGTTGGAAAATATATCCCTGGAGATGAGCAGACACTGCTACCTTTTCTCTCATCTATGGAAGGGTCACCATGGTTGGAGGCCAGCTTTGGGAGAACTTGAAAAATGCAAGGGGGAAGACCATGAAAGGAAGGTTCAGCTAAATGGTCTGGCTGTGGGGGAAAGGGTAAGATAAATTAGGACAGGGGCAGAACGATGCAGGACCCACCTCAGCGGAAGCAGAGGCCGAATGTGAAGGCAGAAAGCTTGACTGCCTTGGCATCCGGCACATCCCTTGGGTCTGGAACAATACTCATAATATGCTGTGAGACACAAGACTTATCTGTTGGATGAATGAATGGAGGGTTTGCACAATGCACAAGCACAGTGTTTTATGAGAAACTCCTAAATAATACTCCATTCACAGCAGGGCCGAGGCTACTGAATGCATGCAGCTTGAGGCTGGTTTCCTCTCCTATGGCTGAGAGCTGCCTCGGCTTGTCTGAGTTAGTCAACATAAAGCAGGCTGATGTCAGTTGCTAAGCGTCAGAGGTTCTTTTTACAAGGCCACTTTCTGACCAGGAAGCTTTCAGCATTTCATTATCGCCCAAGTATTTCCATCAGGCCTTTAAATGAAGGGCATTACAGGGGTTTGATGCTTCTGGAACCTTCCTACGGGGTGCCCTGTCTAGCCGTCCCAAGCCTGAGCCCACCTCTGGATGTGCTCCGTAGCTCCTCTGCTGGGAGTCTCCCCCTAACAAACACAATTGTACATGTATACTCCGAGTGGCTTTAGCGATGGGGTGGTTCATGCCCCATGCTCATAACAGTGGCCCCATTCAGACCCTCCCAGCGTCAGAAGGCTGTCCTGGAGAACACTGCCAGGTCTACGGAGGAGTTGAGACAAGAAGGAAGGAAGGATACACAGAAGGCAGTGAACAGAACTGAAGGAAGTCAGACCCCCAGAAGTATAGTTTTCTGGAAAGACTCTTGCACAGAGCTTTTGAAGAATTCCTCCTTGGTCTGATTCATCTGACTGACAGAGGCTAGCCAAATTCATCTAGTTTGACTCATACACCATTTCATTAAGCCAACTGTGAAGCCTTCAAGCCTCAGGATGAAGCTAAACTGACCGACATTGACCTCAGCCATGTCCCCCAGGATCCTGGACCCAACCAGCTGAACAAATCCCACCAATCACCAGGGATTTCTACCTTACAAACCAGGTGGCTTTCTTCTTAAACTGCTCTATTAACCTTTCCTCTTGGCCCAAGGGTTTGGTTAATCCAGGCTCACGGAATGTATCAGCAATTGCAGATTCCTCTGTGGCCAGCAAGGAGGAAGGCTAGGGAGATACCATCATCTGTAATAACTAAGGCTGCCTGAGGCCATCAGGCCAAGGTGGTGTCATTGACTTCAGCTAAAATCAGGGACAAATTCCATCCCACTTTTTCTAATTGCATGACTCCCAATGCAGGGAAAAATGCCCTTAGGGTATACATATATATATAGCCTGAGTAAACAACAGCAGCCTTATTTGGAAGAGATCTCTGCAGTTCACTGAGAGCTACAGGATCCACTGCGGGTGTTTCCTTCAGCACTTGAAGGTCTCTTAGGACAACCCTAAAGCACAAGTCACCTGTGGGCCAAACAGGATGGAGACATGTCTGTAGCCAACAGAGCCATGAAAGATTACATCCTGCCCTTGGCTGAATTTCCCTAGTGTCTTGCAAATGAGTTTCAGCCCCAGGCAACTTCGTTATAGATTCACTGTGACCAAAGAAATGTACAGCAAAGGGTTCTTGGGGTGAAAAGGTTATACCCAACTTTATTTCCAGGTGGCAGGTCAGTCAATAAAATCCCGTTCACTCAGAGCGAGTCTGTGTTATCACTGCCGCTTCGGATGCAGCAAGCCAGTCTCTACCTCTGGGCCTCTCTGCACAGCCGTCCCGCACAGCCGTCCCCCGGGCCTCTCCGCACAGCCGTCCCGCACAGCCGTCCTCTGGGCCTCTCTGCACAGCCGTCCTCTGGGCCTCTCTGCACAGCCGTCCCGCACAGCCGTCCTCTGGGCCCCTCCGCACAGCCGTCCCGCACAGACGTCCTCTGGGCCCCTCTGCACAGCCGTCCCGCACAGCCGTCCTCTGGGCCCCTCTGCACAGCCGTCCCGCACAGCCGTCCTCTGGGCCTCTCTGCACAGCCGTCCCGCACAGCCGTCCCCTGGGCCTCTCTGCACAGCCGTCCCGCACAGCCGTCCCCTGGGCCCCTCTGCACAGCCGTCCCGCACAGCCGTCCTCTGGGCCTCTCTGCACAGCCGTCCCGCACAGCCGTCCTCTGGGCCTCTCTGCACAGCCGTCCCGCACAGCCGTCCTCTGGGCCTCTCTGCAGTCGTCCCGCACAGCCGTCCTCTGGGCCTCTCTGCACAGCCGTCCCGCACAGCCGTCCTCTGGGCCTCTCTGCACAGCCGTCCCGCACAGCCGTCCTCTGGGCCTCCCTGCACAGCCGTCCCGCACAGCCATCCTCTGGGAATCTCTGCACAGCCGTCCCGCACAGCCGTCCTCTGGGCCTCTCTGCACAGCCGTCCCGCACAGCCGTCCTCTGGGCCTCTCTGCACAGCCGCCCCGCACAGCCGTCCTCCGGGCCTCTCTGCACAGTCGTCCCGCACAGCCGCCCTCCGGGCCTCTCTGCACAGCCGCCCCGCACAGCCGCCCTCCGGGCCTCTCTGCACAGCCGTCCCGCACAGCCGCCCTCCGGGCCTCTCTGCACAGCCGCCCCGCTGCCGTCCTTCCGGGCCTCTGCACAGCCGTCCCGCACAGCCGTCCTCCGGGCCTCTCTGCACAGCCGTCCCGCACAGCCGTCCTCTGGGCCTCTCTGCACAGCCGTCCCGCACAGCCATCCTCTGGGCCTCTGTCCTCGGCGCTGCCACCACTCCAGCCTCTGCTCCGCTCTCCTCCAGCCTTTTAGCCCTGTCACCCCATCACCCACAGAGCACTGGGCGGAACTCTTTATATTAACACAATAATGGCTTATTGCCTAAAGGTGTGGAAGCGGTAGCATAGCAACAGGCCAGTTACATCATCAGGTGGTTTAAGTTCAGTGAGGATACTGGCCATAGGAACCCCACTTTACCCACACCTACTTCCTAATACTTTCTCTCTGTTGTCAGTAGCAACATGTAGAAAATACTTTCATTTGTCCTTTCAGATGAGGAAGTGCTGAAATACGATGAATGTGGATGGGGCTGGGCTGAGACAACCTGAGAGTCAACTCCTAGGTGAAATAAACACATTAAATTCTACTTCCATATATGTGTCTTTAAGAAAACTTTAAGTAACAATGGTCATGTTTAATGGCTATGATGTACCCATGTTCAGAAGGAACCATACCTTCAGCAGAGATGAATGCATGCCTGAAGAGAAACCTCTGCTTTATGAGTAAAATAAATCAAGTGTCCCAGACATGAAATGTAAATTGCCTTTTGAGGCTGTGAGAGAGAGCAGTTGTCCATACAGAAACATACACTTGAGGTATAGTGGTTCTCAAACACCCGAGTACCAGCTCCTGGTGGGCTGGGAATAATCATGAAATTATCGTCAAAAATGGAAAGAGTAGGAGAACTACAGAAGAAAAACACACTTCTCTGAATGTTGAGTTTCGTTTTGATGGCAGTGAGTTAACAATTCAGGAATGCATCTAATATAATAGGAAAGGCTTTATTGGAGACCCTTATATAACATTTTCCTGGGAAAAACCAGCTACTTTGGAATTCTCTACTTAGATGCATTCTGAAAGTAGTGACATTGAGGGATTTTTACAGAGGAGCTTACAGAAATCAGGTTTCAAAAATAAACCTGCTCGAATTTTTATCTGCCTTTATAATTTCTCTAGGTTTTATGATTCCATCTAGACTTCTGGGATGGTAAATCTGATGACGGAGAATACCAGTGAAAGAGATTAAGAAAATATTTTTCATTTTGAGCCTAATTCTTATTCAAAACAATCCAGTAATTTTTTTGGCCTCATGTATATTTTTTCACTTTGGGGAGGTTGGCTTTGCATTAATATGTTTAACTATGCAGCATGATAGACTTTCAATTAACACAATTGCCTGGTGAATGGATTGAACATAATGGGAGTCTCTAACATGTTCTTCGTCTATTAGCTTCATGCAAAGGTATTCCTGCAGTCACACAATTGCAGTTATGTCTGCTCAGCCTATAGTTTTAGCTTTTGACTAAGCCTTTTCATTTTAATCTCCTTTTCTTTATGACTAATTATTCATTACTACAGAGGATTAATAGAAGGGAAGGATTACTGTAGTAATGATCCTTCTTTAATTGCATTCTACATTATAATAATGGGGAAAGGCATTGAAACATACCACCCATCAACCTGAGGGAAAGTGACCATACTGAAAAGAGAAATATTATCGACTTATTATCAGTCTTTTTAATATGCTACTAATGTATTTGAAAATGTTTGCAACCCTAAATCTAGGCTTCCTCATATCAGAGATTTTACTTTCTCTTAAACAAAAGTTTAAATCCCCCCTCCCTCCTTCTCTCTCTCAATCTCTCTCCTCCTTTTATGAAAAGGATCCCAGTTTTGGCTAGTTCTCAATGTA
This sequence comes from Smutsia gigantea, assembly GCA_032199065.1. NCBI lineage: Eukaryota > Metazoa > Chordata > Mammalia > Pholidota > Manidae > Smutsia > Smutsia gigantea. The sequence continues at coordinate 199,702 of JAVSCE010020411.1, forward strand.
TTTTTGTTCTTCAAGTGCTTTATTTTTACTGTCTTGATTAATGAATCCCAGTGAAGTTGTTACTCTAGTTTTAATACACTTTCTCACCCCTTCACTTCATTCCTTGCACAACTTCCTTGCTGTTGCTTTTGGCCTCTAGTAAATTACTGCTAAGCCTGCTGGAGAGAAGAGATGTGCATCTTGGACTGGCCATGGGTCATCTTCCTAGGTGGGTTTTTGGAGTCTGAACTTCCACTGCAGTTGTGGGAGAAAACTCAAGAGACCGAGGGAAAAAGATAAAAGAGTGTTTTTCTTAGTTTACAGAAGAAAATGGGAATCTGATACTTGATTTTGTTTTTCAGCACTGCTTAATCCAAAGAAAATGGTCAGAAGAGGAAGGGAAGGGCACTTCTCTGCATTCAGGGGGCCATAATCTCATTCCTAGAGGCACTCCCTGCAGAGTGGAACATTGCTCACGGCCTGGGTGGCCAGGGAAGCTCCATCCTGGAGAGAGGAACTGCGAGCAAGGGAGTGGCCATGGTGAGGCTAGGTGAGCAGTGTGTGTTTATCCTTCCCTACACTGCCCAGGGGGCCTCAACTGGAAGCTCAAGTTGGGAGGGCTGACGGAAACAATATTTTGTTTTGTATTGTTTTAAATGAGAGAGATATCGCTGTATTATTCCACCCTTTATCTTCTTGCTAGAGTGTACCATTCTTCTAGAGTGTACCAATTTTTCCCAACAGATATCACTAACCTAAACAGAGTTTATAATGAAAACCCCTAGAGCAGATATGTAAGGTAGACAGGAGAGACATTTTCCCCCTTCTGTTAAATTCTAGTCGAGGAAATATGCTGTTTCCGTTGCCTTCAATGTCTACTGCTTTCTTGTCTGTTCAGACTCTTCTAAATTTTCAACCCTCCTTTGCAAAACCTTCCCTGGGAGCGTGCACCTTTCCTCCCCAGCTTGTTTTGACCTCCCCATGCATCACGTAACACACCCTGGTGGAGATAAAGCTTTATTAAAGCATCATTCTCTAAGCAGCACACAGGGAAGCTGCTCACCATGTTGTCCCTTCTGGGGGAACAGTAGTAGTCAGTAGGGTCTATCCAGGCCATGTGTCTTTGTGACGGTATCGGGAGTTTATAAAGACAACCATAATAAAACTACAAAAGGAGAAAGACTGAGTCCACATGGTGAATGAAAATCTTTACATTTGACTACAGAGTTAACTTAAATCGTTGTGCTGGATTTTATTTTGGATCTTAGCAGCATTCTAACTCCCATCTATCTCCCCTTGTATTTCAGGGTTTGGAAGCCTGGAAAATACATTTTCCAAGCTGCTTTTTTATCAGATTTCTACTTTTGGTTATGGGAAAAGGAATCCTTGAGATTTAGAACACAACAGAAAGAAAAAGAAGTAGAAGCCACCTTTGACTCAGCAGCTGTGGGCAAGCATGTAAGCTTTGGCAAAGGGCAGACATGAGGCTTTGACAGAGGTTTCTAGATATTCTTCTGAAATTACTGACTTCGGTGCTGCACAAAGCTGTGATCAGTGGCAGAGGTTTCTTCTGATCTTTAAACTTCCTGATTCCTAAATATTGTGAGGAGCTTCCATGACCTTTATTCTCCTCAACCTTACAGTGGTTTTTGTGTAGAGCTCTGGCTCTCTGTATTGAATCCTTTCCTGCTTGAAATACCTAGAATGGTTTCTGTTTTCTTGACCAAACTCTGACTGATACAATCTATATAACTAAGTAGAAAAGATATTAAGGGCTGAAGGGTGGATTTTTGATACAACATTTTCGTTATTACTCATCAAGGCTCAGATGATTAAAACAGGAGTCATTCCCCCCCCCCATGCCATCCAAACTCTGCTCATCCTCTTTTGTGTGTCCCACTCCTATTTTGTCTTATACCTGTATTTTTATTTGCTTTTCACATAAGCTCTCACTCTTACATGTTACAATGGTTTGCACAACAGTAGGTCCACAGTACTTAAATTAATTATGTTTATGCTTTTGCTATGAATTCATTCAGATACTTTCGGTAGTGAATAGCAAATGAAGGAGGCTATTATACTTGCAAATATTTTGCATAATGTCTGATGATCAGTGTGAATGATGTTGAATCATTGCCTCTTCATTCTTGCACGTAATCATTCACCCAGTACATTTTTACTCATCACCTACTGTGTGTCAGGAATCATTAATAAGTACTTGGGACATATCAGGGAACAAAACAGACAGAAATCCCTGTCCTGTTCATCTCACTGTTTTGATTTGATCATAAAACCTGAGACTGGATGTTGTTTCCTTTGTTCCTTTGTGTTAACAGCCTCACTGTGACTAAAGCATTATTCTTGGGGGAATAATAAGTATCCTGATTGCAGATGCAAATGAAAAGCTGATTCTCCGTATTAGCAAGAAGCATAGAATACAAGGCGCCGTCTGTGAAACTTATCTTACTGGGATCCTTAATATAGGGAACATACTCTCTATCTTCCTTTGCTACTCGATGTCACATACATATATGGATAAAAGTTCTTCCTGTGTGAAAGTCTAAACTTCCTCCTCTTCATTAGTAACAGAAGTTAGGCACAGTTTCTCCCCAAGACCTGGCAAGTTGTTGTTCTTCTGGGGTGGATAAAATGCAGTACCATTCTCATTCAAGTTCTTTCCTGTCTATGTGATTTATAGTATTGTTCTTATTGTTTATATTTAGACATATGATAGTCTGGTGGTTTCTTATTCTATATATTGTTTATGGCATATTTCCATGAAAAAGTCCTCATTATCTTTGCTCATATGCCACTTCTGAGGATTTCTGGGATGAGACTGACTCATAGCTTATGACTAAGTTTGGTAGATTTCCTTTGTAAAGGATAAACCTAAAGTTAATCCTAATATGTAATAATTCTGAAATTTTAATTTATATAATTGTGGGTAAATCATGGAGATGTATTGACTTCATGTACATATTTTGTCCTTCTTACCAAATATAATACATCGTGAGAATTCACTTGAATATTACTTAGGATAATTTTACTTCTATACATGAATAAGGTGGCTGAAGCAGGCACTGTACTATTGGTGGTCCCCAAGTGGCTGGAAGGAAAACAGGGACCATTAGAAAACAGGCCCCTGAGAGATCCCCTTTGCCTTTATTTCCTTATCCAGGCTTTACTTCCTGCCTTGCACAGAAGTGACACTCTGCCCAGAGCTGAGAAGGGCAGGGCTGGGGGTGGGTGGAAAGAGCTGCTGATCCAGGCCAGAGGGTGATGGGGATACAGGCAAGAGCGTTGCTTATTTCCAGGCTAAAAGATGTTTGGGAAGCTGGAATTTGGCTCTATTTCGAAGAACCTGTGATTAAAGTAATAACATAAGCCAATTGGACTTGGGTTTTTTAAATTCAGGGCAATCAGTAAAGCATGGATGATTTTTCTCAGAAGATGGAAAACCTATGCTTCCAGATTTTTACTCTCTATGTCCAAACATGAAGATAGAAAATAGAAAGTCAAGAAATATATTTTACAGTGTCTATATTGTTGGCTGCCTGCATACAGAAACAGACTGAGCTAGGTAGAAAAAGACCAAAACATGTGAAGGGAGTAGTCAGAGAAAAAAGGGGCAAGGAGTAGGGAAGACTTTCTTTTTTTTATTAAGTTATTATTGATATACACTTTTATGAAGGTTTCACATGAAAAACAATGTGGTCACTACATTCACCCATATTATTGAGTACCACCCATACCCGGCTGCAGTCACTGTCCATCAGTGTAGTAAGATGCCATGAGAACTTGTATTCTTTGGGTAAATTCCTAGAAGTGGAATTCCCAGGTCAAATGCTATTTCTATTTTTAGTTTTTTGAGGACCTCCATATTGCTTTTCACAATGGTTGAACTAATTTAAATTCTCACCAGCAGTGTAGGAGGGTTCCCCTTTCTCCGCATCCTCGCCAGCATTTGTTGTTCTCAGTCTTTTGATGCTGGCCGTCCTAACTGGTGTGAGGTGATATCTAATTGTGGTTTTTATTTGCATTTCCCTGATAATTAGTGATGTGGAGCATCTTTTCATGTGCATGTTGGCTATCTGAATTTCTTCTCTGGAGAAGGGTCTGTTCATATCCTCCACCCATTTTTTAATCAGGTTATTTTCTTTTTGGGTGTTGAGGCATGTGAGTTCTTTATATATTTTGGATATTAAACCCTGGTCAGATATGTTGTTTACAAATATATTCTCCCATACTGTAGGGCACCTTTTTGTTCTGCTGATGGTGTCCTTTGCTGTACAGAAGCTTTTTAGCATGATGTAGTCCCATGTGTTCATTTTGCTTTTGTTTCCCTTGCTCAAGGGGATGCATTCAGGAAAAAGTCGCTCGTTTATATTCAAGAGATTTTTGCCTATGTTGTCTTCTAAGAGTTTTATGGTTTCATGACTTACAGTCAGGTCTTTGATCCATTTTGAGTTTACTTTTGTGTATGGGGTTAAACAATAATCCAGTTTCATTCTCTTGCATGTAGCTGTCCAGTTTTGTCAACACCAGTTGTTGAAGAGGCTGTCATTTCCCCATTGTATGTCCATGGCTCCTTTATCATATATTAATTCACCATATATGCTTGGGTTTATATCTTGGCTCTCTAGTGTGTTCCATTGTTCTATGGTTCTGTTCTTGTGCCAGTACCAAATTGTCTTGATTACTGTGGCTTTGTAGTGGAGCTTGATGTCGGGTAGCATAATCCCCCCTGCTTTATTCTTCCTTCTCAGGATGCCTTGGTTATTCGGGGTCTTTTGTGGTTCCATAGGAATTTTAGAACTATTTTCTCTAGTTCATTGAAGAATGCTGTTGGTATTTTGAGGTAGTAAGGAAGACTTTTAAATCAGTTATTTAAAACAAAATGCAAGGAAAAGAAATAGCAGAGGCTTACTTTTTAATAATGCCTATGAATTGTCTTAATTCAACCAAAAAAAAAAACTAGGAAATTGAACTAATTTTAGTATCTTTTCCATCCAGGCCTATTTAAGTATTCCAAAAACAACAAAATAATAACTGAATAGAGAAACCTCACAGGACAATATACCAGTAGAAAAGTCAATTTTACTCTATGTTAAATAAAAATAGTAATAGTTTTTAAACCCAGAGGAAAAAAAACCCAAACATAAAACAAGTGTTCCAAGTCTGAGGCAGAGCTGGGGAGAAGCAGAAAGATGAGGCTTAATGGTTGCTCTATCTTTTGTAGTGTTTTTCACTTTAATTCAATCTACTAACATTCTGTATTAATTAAATAGAGGAAGGTATGTAAATATGTTAAACAAAGAAGGCATAGCTGGAGATGTTCCAGCTTTGAAAATGTGGTAGGTAAAATGGCAGGAGAGCACCCCTGGCCAACACATTCCAGTTTGTTGGCTAACCAAGGGGCGGTATTGCAAAGAAATCCTAAGCAAATATTTTTCCAGTTAATGGGAAAAATATACAACCTCTTAAAACACACATGTACAGAGCTAAGTTTGCTTTAGCAAAATTTTGAAAAGTCCTACCCAAAGGGAGGAAACATGCTTTGACCTGGTTCAGGCTGTGAATTTTTTCTCTTTAAATCTTTTTCTTTTTCTCCAGATTTTCCTATCCTAGTTTAGGGAGTGTGTTGAGGGCAGGGAAGTAGGGGAGGTCTGGAGGGTGAGCTCTCCTCAGGGAGCGTCCACAACTTTTTACATGCCTGTTGACATATGTCTAATATCTATATTAAATTATCTTCTTTATTTCTATCAAGCAAGATATGATGAGATTATAATTAAAACCATATATAAATGGGATAACAACATTAGGAAGTAAATTTAAAAGCCATATAGTGTAGGCAAAGAAAATGTAATGGACCATTAATTATATTCAGATTTTTATAACTCAAACAAAAAAATAAATATAAGCATGTGTTTATCGAGTGAGATTTTGCAATGTACCCAGATCTATATCTGGACACAAAAAAGCACTTCTAATGATGCATAATGATGTCAAATTCTAGCATCTTTGATATCTTCACCTTGGAGAAATTTGGTGATAATCAGCTTTATTCTGACTGTGGTTAACTGTGGTAATCAAAATATGCATTAAGCTAAAATCATGTCCAGGGAGTTACAGACTGTTTGTAAACACATGTAGGGACGTGAAAAGGTGTATGTAATTGAGTAGTCTGGCTCCAGGCCAAAATACTGTTTGTGCTCTTTCAAACCCGACCACAGGCAATTACAAAGGCTTTTTCTGGCAGGTCTCCTGGGGGAAAGCTGCCTCCCTACACCTGGTGCAGAGACTCAGTTCCCCCCCAGGCTGGCCATGCTCTTATGCATATCTAACATTTTTGTCCAGTTGCCTCTGTCAGAGGCCTTCTTCTCAAGGGGGCTTCAGGACATTTTTCTGCACTCTTACTCAGTGTTCATTACTTTTCCACTCCTTGCCTTCCTCCCCATCCCAGAGCTTCCTCTGCAGTGAGATAATCCCCCAATGGCACTGTTACACCTGACCTTCATCTGGAGCTGATCTGGGCATGGGGGCATGGAACACTGAGAAACTAGACCTTTTTCCTGTTTTTCTCCTGTCCTCTTGATAATAATATTTTAGTAAGTGAATAAGGCTTGTTACTTTGAGTTTGCTTGTCTGACTCACCCACCTCCACACCAGGAGGCTCAGCTTTCTCCAATTCAGCTCTTAATAGTAATTACATATCAAACTTTGGAATAGAGACACAATTCACCATTCCTGCTCAGGGTTGAATGGACATTTATCCATAACAATCAGGCAGCTTCCCTGAATTCCAGAGTCCCTCTGTTCATTGAGGGGAATTGAAAAGCATGGAGAGGACACAGGATGAAACATCGTTAGTCTTGGGTTCTGACATACCTAACTGTGTAATTTGGGCATAAAATATCATCCAATTTCTGGGTTTCAGTTTTTCAACTATTAAATTAGGAAGTTTGGAAAAATGGATATCTAAGATGCTGTTGACTCTATGGTTGTATGAAGAGAGTATTTGCCGGAGCCATGACCTCTTCATTCATGGATGTAGATCAGAGTCTATCTCTCAAATTTACTAGGATGTGGGAATGATGGAGAGAGGAGGCTGGGGCAGCTGGCATAGTTCTCAGTGCCTTCAGGAACAACTTCCCTGTCCTAGATAATCTAATGAGGAACTCTAGGACTTAGATAAGAATTTAAATTTTCTCAGAGGACGAGAGTAATTTGGCCTGGGAATTTTACAACTTCATGCATATTTTCCAGAGCAGACAATTGGATGGTTTAGTTTGAGGGCATCCTCAGGTTAGTTTCTAGACATTGGTAAATGATACTTTTCTTTATAGACAAAGGGGAATGCCTATTCCATTATTTATGTTTTTTTTAGTTTATTTTGGTATCATTAATCTACAATTACATGTGCAATATTATGGTGATTATACTACCCCCTTCATCAGGTCCCCCCCATCAACCCCATTACCGTCACTATCCATCAGCATAGTGAGATGCTAGAGAGTCACTACTTGTCTTCTCTGAGTTGTACAGCCCTCCCCATGTCCCACCAACATTACAACTGCTAATAGTAATGCCCCTTTTTCCCCCTTGTCCCTCCCTTCCCACCCATCCTCCCCAGTCCCTTTCCCTTTGGTAACTATTAGTCCGTTCTTGGGTTCTGTGAGTCTGCTGCTGTTTTGTTCCTTCAGTTTTTTTCTTAGCTCTTATACTCCACATAGGAGTGAAATCATTTGGTACTTGTCTTTTTCGGCTTGGCTTATTTCACTGAGCATAACACCTTCTAGCTCCATCCATGTTGTTGCAAATGGTAGGATTTGTTTTCTTCTTATGGCTGAATAATATTCCATTGTGTATATGTACCACCTCTTCTTTATCCATTCATCTACTGATGGACACTTAGGTTGCTTCCATTTCTTGGCTATTGTAAATAGTGCTGCAATAAACATAGGGGTGCATATGTCTTTTTCAAACTGGGCTGCTGCATTCTTAGGGTAAATTCCTAGGAGTGGAATTCCTGGGTCAAATGGTATTTCTATTTTGAGTTTTTTGAGGAACCTCCATACTGCTTTCCACAATGGTTGAACTAATTTGCATTCCCACCAGCAGTGTAGGAGGGTTCCCTTTTCTCCACATCCTAGCCAACATTTGTTGTTGTTTGTGTTTTGGATGTTGGCCATCCTCACTGGTGTGAGGTGATATCTCAATGTGGTTTTAATCTGCATTTCTCTGATGATTAGCAATGTGGAGCATCTTTTCATGTGCCTGTTGGCCATCTGAATTTCTGCTTTAGAGAAGTGTCTATTCATGTCCTCTGCCCTTTCTTAATTGGATTATTTGCTTTTTGTTTGTTAAGGTGCGTGAGTTCTTTATATATTTTGGATGTCAACCCCTTATCAGATATGTCATTTATGAATATATTCTCCCATACTGTAGGGTGTCTTTTTGTTCTACTGATGGTGTCCTTTGCTGTACAGAAGCTTTTCAGCTTGATATAGTCCCACTTGTGCTTTTTTGCTTTTGTTTCCCTTGCCCGGGGAGATATGTTCATGAAGAAGTCGCTCATGTTTATGTCCAAGAGACTTTTGTCTATATTTTTTTCTAAGAGTTTCATGGTTTCATGACTTACATTCAGGTCTTTGATCCACCTTGAGTTTACCTTTGTGTATGGGGCTAGACAGTAGTCCAGTTGCATTCTCTTACATGTAGCTGTCCAGTTTTTCCAACACCAGCTGCTAAAGAGGCCATCATCTCCCCAATGTATATCCAAGGCTCCCTTATCAAATATTAACTGACTGTATATGTTTGGGTTGATGTTTGGATTTTCTATTCTATTCCACTGGTCTGTGGGCCTGTTTTTGTGCCAATACCAAATTGTCTTAATTACTGTGGCTTTGTAGTAGAGCTTGAAGTCAGGGAGCGTAATTCCCCGTTTTATTCCTCCTTCTCAGGATTGCTTTGGCTATTCGGGGTCTTTTGTGATTCCATATGAATTTTAGAATTATTTGTTCCAGTTCATTGAAGAATGCTGCTGGTATTTTGATCGGGATTGCATTGAATCTGTATATTGCTTTAGGTAGTATAGCCATTTTGACAATATGTATTTTTCCTAGCCAAGAGCATGGGATGAATTTCCATTTGTTAGTGTCCTCTTTAATTTCTCTTAGGAGTGTCTTGTAGTTTTCAGGGTACAGGTCTTTCACTTCCTTCATTAGGTTTATTCCTAGGTATTTTATTCTTTTTGATGCAACTGTGAATGGAATTGTTTTTCTGATTTCTCTTTCTGTTAGTTCATCTTTAGTGTACAGGAAAGCAACAGATTTCTGTGTGTTAATTTTGTATTCTGCAACTTTGCTGAATTCAGATATTAGTTCTAGTAGTTTTGGAGTGGAGTCCTTAGGGTTTTTTATGTACAATATCATGTCATCTGCAAATAGTGACAATTTGACTTCTTCTTTACCAATCTGGATGCCTTGTATGTCTTTGTTTTGTCTGATTGCCGTGGCTAGGACCTCCAGTACTATGTTGAATAACAATGGAGAGAGTGGGCATCCCTGTCTTGTTCCCGATCTTAGATGAAAAGCTTTTAGCTTCTCGTTGTTAAGTATGATGTTAGCTGTGGGTTTGTCATATATGGACTTTATGATGTTGAGGTACTTGCCGTCTATACCCATTTTATTCAGAGTTTTAATCATGAATGGATGCTGAATTTGTCAAATGCTTTTTCAGCATCTATGAAGATGATCATGTGGTTTTTGCTCTTCTTTTTATTGATGTGGTGGATGATGATGGATTTTCAAATGTTGTACCATCCCATCCTTGCATTCCTGGGATGAATCCCACTTGATCATGGTGTATGATCCTGTTGATGTACTTTTGAATTCGGTTTGCTAATATTTTGTTGAGTATTTTTGCATCCACGTTCATCAGGGATATTGGTCTGTAATTTTCTTTTTTGGTGAGGTCTTTGCCCGGTTTTGGTATTAGAGTGATGCTGGCTTCATAGAATGAGTTTGGAAGTATTCCCTCCTCTTCTATTTTTTGGAAAACTTTAAGGAGAATCGGTGTTATTTCTTCTCTATATGTCTGGTAGAATTCAGAGGTGAATCCATCTGGTCCGGGGGTTTTGTTCTTGGGTAGTTTTTTGATTACCCATTCAATTTCATTGCTGGTGATTGGTCTTTTAGTTTTTCTGTTTCCTGTTTGGTCAGTCTTGGAAGGTTGTATTTTTCTAAGAAGTTGTCCATTTCTTCTAGGTTTTCCAGCTTGTTAGCATATAGATTCTCATAATATTCTCTTATAATTCTTTGTATTTCTGTGGGATCCGTCATGATTTTCCTTTCTCATTTCTGATTCTGTTTATGTGTGTAGATTCTCTTTTTCTCTTAATGAGTCTGGCTAGGGGTTTATCTATTTTGTTTATTTTTTCAAAGAACCAGCTCTTGGTTTCATTGATTTTTTCTATTGTTTTATTCTTCTCAATTTTATTTATTTCTTCTCTGATCTTTATTATGTCCCTCCTTCTGGTGACTTTGCATCTCATTTGTTCTTCTTTTTCCAATTTCAGTAATTGTGTCTTTAGACTATTCATTTGGGAATGTTCTTCTTTCTTTAGATAGGCCTGGATTGCAATATAGTTTCCTCTGAGACCTGCTTTTGCTGTGTCCCACAGAAGTTGTGGCTTTGTGTTGTTGTTGTCATTTGTCTCCATATACTCTTTGATTTCTGTTTGATTTGGTCATTAACCCATTGATTAATTAGGAGAATGTTGTTAAGTCTCCATGTATTTGTGAGCCTTTTTGTTTTCTTTCTAAAATTTAATTCTAGTTTAATACCTTTATGATCTGAGAAGTTGGTTGGTAGAATTTCAATATTTTCGACTTTACTGAGGTTCTTTTTGGGGCCTAGTATGTGGTCTTTTCTGGAAAATGTTCCATGTGCACTTGAGAAGAATGTGTATCCTGTTGCTTTTGGGTGAAGAGTTCTGTAGATGTCTGTTAGGTCCATCTGTTCTTGTGTGTTTGTTAAGTGCCTCTCTGTCTTTACTTATTTTCTGTCTGGTTGATCTGTCCTTTGGAGTGAGTGGTGTGTTGAAGTCACCTAAAATAAATGCATTGGTGTCTATTTCCTCCTTTAATTCTGTTAGTATTTGTTTCACACATGCCGGCGCTCCTGTGTTGGGTGCATATGTATTTATAACGATTATATCTTCTTGTTGGACTGACCCCTTTATCATTATGTAATGTCCTTCTTTGTCTCTTCTTACTTTCTTCGTTTTGAAGTCTATTTTGTCTGATACAAGTACTGCAACACCTGCTTTTTTCTCCTTGTTGTTTGCATGAAATATCTTTTTCCATCCCTTCACTTTTAGTCTGTGTATATCTTTGGGTTTGAGGTGAGTCTCTTGTATGCAGTGTACTTCCGTCTTAGCACGGCCTTTGGTGCATCACACAGATTTTGTGGTGTTGAAATACTGTTGTCATTTGTCTCATATATGGTTTCATCTCTGTTTTTATTTGGTCATTGATCCATTGAATATTAAGCAGCCTTTTATTAAGCCTCCATGTGTTTGTGAACTTTTTAGTTTTCTTTGTGTAATTTATTTCTAGTTTCATACCTTCATGATCTGAGAATGTGGTTGGTAAATTTTAAATATTTTTGTATTTACTGTGGCTCTTTTTGTGGCCTAGTATTTGTTCTATTCTTGAAAATGTTCCAAGTGCACTTGAGAAGAATGTGTTTCCTGTTGCTTTTGGATGGAGTGTTCTGTAAATGTCCGTTAGATCCATCTGTTCTAATAAGTTGTTCAGTGCCTCTCTCTCTTTGCCTATTTTTCTGTCTGGTGGACTTGTCCTTTGGAGTGAGTGGTGTGTTGAAGTCTCCTAAAATGAATGCATTGCATTCTATTTTCCCGTTTAATTCTGTTAGTATTTGTTTCACATATGTAGGTGATCCTGTGTTGGGTGCATAGATATTTATAATAGTTCTATCCTCTTGTTGGACTGACCCTTTTATCATTATGTAATATCCTTCTTTGTCTCTTATTACTTTCTTTGTTTTGAAGTCTCTTTTCTCTGTTACAAGTTCTGAAACCTCCTGCTTTTTTCTCCCTATAAGTTGCATGAAATATTTTTTTCCATCCCTTTACTTTCTGTCTGTGTATTTCTTTGGGTTTGAAGTGAGTCTCTTGTTGGCAGTATATTAGACATGTCTTGTTTTATCCATTCTGTGACTTTGTCTTTTGATTGGTGCATTCAGACCATTTACATTTAGGGTGATTATCAACAGGTATGTACTTGTGGCCAATTGCAGGCTTTAGATTTGTGGTTATGAAAGGTTCAAGGGTAATTCCCTTACTATCTAACAGTCTGATTTAACCCACTTCATATGCTATTACGAACACAATCTGAAAGTTGTTTTTTTTTCCCCTCTCCTCCATTTTTTATATATTAGGTATCATATTCTGTACTCTTTGTCTATTCCTTGATTTACTTTTGGGGTATTTGATTTGATTTTTCATCTTCTTAGTATTTAATTGTTCTACTTTGCTGTGGTTTTTTTCCCTCTGGTGACATCTATTTAGCTTTATGAATACTTCCATCTATACCAGTCCCTCCAAAATGCAGTGTAGAGGTGGTTTGTGGGAATTAAATTCTCTCTGGTTTTGCTTATCTGAAAATTGTTTAATCCCCCCTTCAAGTTTAAAGGTAACCTTGCTGGGTAGAGTATTTTTGGTTCCAGGCCCTTATTTTTCATTGCATTAAGTATATCATGCCACTCCCTTCTGGCCTGTAAGGTTTCTGTTGAGAAGTCTGATGATAGCCTGATGGGTTTTCCTTTGTATGTGATCTTTTTTCTTTCTCTGGCTGCTTTTAAACATCTGTCTTTATCCTTGATCTTTGCCACTTTAATTACTATATGTCTTGATGTTGTCTTCCTTGGGTCCCTTGTGTTGGGAGATCTGTGCATCTCCATGGCCTTAGCCACTATCTCCTTACCCAGATTGGGGAATTTTTCAGCAATTAACTCCTCAATGACACTTTCTATCCCTTTTTCTCTCTCTTCTTCTTCTGGTACCCCTATAATGTGAATATTGTTCTGTCTGGATTGGTCACACAGTTCTCTCAATATTCTTTCATTCTTAGAGATCCTTTTTTATTTCTGTGCCTCAGCTTCTTTGTATTCCTCTTTTCTAATTTCTATTCCATTTACCATATTTTCTACTACTTCTAATCTGCTTTTAAATCCCCCCATTGTATGTTTCATTTCAGATATGGAATTTCTTAATGATTGAATCTCCATCTTAAATTCGTTCCTGAGTTCCTGAATGTTTTTCTGTTACTCCATGATCATGTTTATGATTTTTATTTTGAACTCTCTTTCAGGAAGATTGATAAGTTCAGTTTCATTGGGCCCTTTTTCTGGGGTTTGTGAGATTTTGGTCCGAAACAGGGCCCTTTGATGTTTCATATTTCTATGGGGTGCCCTGTAGTGCCCAGAAGGTCTAGTTTCTGGAGCTGCTCAGCCCGTGGAGTTAGGTTCTGGGTTGCAGGGTAGTGGCACTCATGCCTGTTGGGAGGAAAGAGCTGTTTCCTGCTTCCTGGCCGCAGTGCTTGTCTCCAGTGTCAGAGCCAGTGGGCTGAGCACACAGGTGTAAGCCTCTGTGCTTTGTATCTCTAGCTGTTGTAGGCGGGGCCTCCCTCTGGCTGGCCTGGCACCAGCACTGTGACTGCTGGTTTGCTAGCTGGTTCTGGCAGGCCAGGAGGAATGTGCAGCAGGCTGCATGTCACAGCGGGGGGCCTCGGAGCTGTGTAGACAGCTAGGGTGATGGAGTGCCTGAAGCTCCTCAAAGTTCCCAACCTGCTGAGCAGAGTGCTTCCAGACTTGTCCTCCTATCCCGTCTCCTGTGCAGCAATCTCCATGCAAATCCCACTCCTTCAGCAGCCCTCTCGCTGCTAGGCAGCCTCTCACACCGCCCACCTTTCCTTTGTCCCCTAGCAGCAGGACCTCCTTCCTCCCCACACGGCTGGAATCTCAGTCTCTCAGCACTCCGCCCGTCCCTGCTCCCCAACCCCACCAACCTCCAGAGCACCACACAATGTGGGTTTGTGCTCCAAAGCATATCTCCAGGGCTGGGTGTTCAGCAGTCTTAGGCTTCCACCCTCTCCCAGCTCAGTTTCTCTTCCTCCCACTTTGGACCTGGGGAGGGATCAGGCCTTGGGTCCCACCACATCAAGGCTTTGGTACATTGCTTTCATGAGATCTGCTCTGTTCTCCAGGTGTACGTAGTCTGGTGCAGCCTTCTTTCCTGTTTCTGTTTTAGGATTAGTATTAACTATGTTTTCGTACTATATGGGGTTTTGGGAAGAGTTCTCTGTCTCACTTCTCAGCCGCCAACTTGAATCGGACTATCTGAGGCACTTTGCTTTTAAAACAAAATCTCTCTTAAAGATGACTCAGAGGAAGCAGGAAATGAAGGCTAGAGCAATGCTCAAGTATACTTGTTATTCATGTGGCTCTGTTAGCCGCTCTGTTAAGTTTCCATGGAGAAAGTAAGTCATTGACTACTGTAAGTGTTTGGGGTTCCACTTAAGTCTTGCCAACTGTGACCATACATGTTTTTTATGAAGATGATCCTCTTTATAAAAAAAAACTATTAAACTCCCATTGTTGTACCTCAAAACCAAGCAAGCCTCAGTGTACTAGGTGTTGTCAAGTGACAGGTTGTTTAGCAAACGGAGACATAGATTGTTTAAGGCACGTCTTTTGAGTCAGTAGTAGTTATGGAAGCATATTTTATTTGCCAGATGGCAGCCAACCTATTATTTCGTCTCTAGTAACACAAACTCAGTCCTTTATATACTTATAGGTGTATATCCACGATGTTCCAACAACGTGTAGTGGACTATTCAATAACTGTTCCAGATAATTGCTGAAGTTTATATTGGCGGCCAAGTGTCCTCACTCAAGACAGAAGAGAATATTCTGGGAAATCACTTCCCAAAGCAAGATTCTTAGTTTAGGTTGGAATGTTTTCTTTATTCCTATTTTGCGAGGATTCGGGGGAGGGCAGTGGAGATTGAGAGGCAAGTTTTGTTATCATCATTATCATTATTTTCTTTTAGTTCTGTGTTTATCTTAGCCATGGGTAAGGAAATACACATGTCTCTGATCATGGGCTAATCTGATTATGTAGTTGATTCTGCTATTACTGAAAGCCAAGTGGGTGGAAATTATTCAGCAGAAACATACAGAGGTGCATCACTAATTACAACAGTAAATTACTTTTCCATGTATTGAACCTAAATTTAAATATTTTCCTCATTAACTGTGGACCATGTTTGAGAACGAGCTATTCCAAACAGAACCAAATTAAGGTTAAGCTTGTCTTTCATATTTGAAAATGATGAAGTTTTCTGGAAGTATATATAAGCTGCCAAAAATACAGCATGGACACTATTTATAAACTCATGCCTTGGACTTTGCCAGGTATAGATCATCCTAGAGAAACTGCATTGCAGCAGAGCTCTCTACAAGAATGTTGTGATTTTCATTATCAAGATCATATACCACAAAGCAGACATCCTGGAAAATACTGACCTCTGTTACTGTCTGTTTAAAGAAACTAGGGTCAATGTACGAAGTGTAGGACAGAGTATAACATAAAACCCAAGAAATAAAAGCAAACTTAGAAAGACAAGATGTTCTAATAGGGCAAGCAAATATTATGAGTTACTTCCTTTCTTATAGCCATGTAAAGACTGTTTAATAAGTGGTCAATGGGAGCAGCATTAACATACGTCTATTGCTCTGTTGCCTTTACAATGGGGAAGCTATTGTTTTAAATTTCTCTTTCAGAAGTCACATATAGGTCATTCTCTAAATAGGACTGAGCCTGAAATTTCTATGAAGATTAGTGCTCCAAACTTTTTCTTAAGCATTTCCATTTCTTTCATAATTGGAAAGTAGGTATGTATTTAATTTTTTAAAAGGGTACCCAAGATAATGTGTACCCAGAATGGAGAGGAGGCATAAAATTACAAAATTTAGTTTACTATCACTATGGTTCATCATGTCCATTATGGAAGTCATGGCCACACAGGCCACTGACCACTGAAATATATAGCTAGTACACCTGAGGAACTGACATTTTAATTTACTTAACTTAAATTTTAAAATACTCAGTTTAGATATATGTCAACAACTAATTTTTATCCTCTCCAATGTCCTGCAACTCCCTTAGCCCATCAACCATCATTAGAGCTCTTGCAGTAGCTTCTTAACTGCTTTTTTGCTCTCTAGTCTTAACTCTGCTAGGCCAGTCTCAAAAGCACTTCAGTTAAAATTAAATTTAAAAAATTTGAACTACAAAAGACATACAGAAAAGTAGAAAATTGTAAGCATATAGTTTGATATCATAATGTGAACACAACCGGTAAACGAACAACCAGGTAAAAAATATTATTAATCACACCAAAGAAGTCCCCCATTCACAATCCTTCCTAATCATTTCCCCCTTCCTCTTCTGCCAATGTCTTCCTATATCCACATACTGCCCACTTTATATAAATGGAATTGTGAGTATGCATTTCTTTCTCTCTGGTTTGTTTTCCTTAATATTATGCTTTGGAATTCATCCATGTTTTGATGTGCAGCTGAAGTTCACTCATTTTTTAATAGGAAATTTAATACATGACAATAACTATTTACCCATTCTACTCTTCATAGACACTTTGGTTATTTCAAGTTTTAAACTATTAGGAATACTACTACTTTGAAATTTTTAAATGTGTTTTGTACACGTTTTTGTAGAATCTATTCCTAGCAATGAGTTACTGAGTAATGGAGTATACATATGTTGTCTTAGCAGACAATGCCAGTTTTCCAAAGTAGATTTATCAATTAAGATTCCCGTAAGCAGTGTACAGAGTTAAATTCTACATACTCATTAACGTTTGATAGTGTCAATCTTTTTAAGTTCATTCATTCTGTGTGCATTTAACGGTGTAATATTGTGGCATTATTTACATTTCTTGATGATTAATGAAATTAGCATCTTCCTGTATGTTTTTAGATATCTTGTCTTTTGAAGTGTTTGCTTATCTTTCCTCATTTTTCTATGGATTTAATTGATTTGTAGCAGTTCTTTATATATCCAATGTCTTCCATTCCATCACTTTATTTTTAGTGACGTCTTTAATGAACAAAAAAGCTTTCCATTTTGTTATTCATTTTATTTTCCTTCGTGACAAACTTTTAAGAAATCTTTCCATATTTTGAGGTTTTGAAGACTCTACAAAGTAATCTAAGTGTTATCTTGCCTTTGTTTAGATTTACATTCCACCTGAAATGTTTTTGTATGGTGAAATATAAAATGCATTTTGCATACAGTAAAATGTTTATTTTACATGATTATTCAGTTGCCCTGCTATAATATATTGATTGCAAAGACCATCCTTTCTCACTGCTCTGAAGTGCCACCTTTGTCTAGGGTAACCAGTTCTTCCCAATTTTCCTGGAACTTTTCTGGTTTTAGAACGGAAAGTTCTGTGTTCTGGGACTGGTCTCAGTCACATGTCAACCAGGATAGATCATCTTTCTTCTGTCATCAAACATATGGCCATATAAATATGGGTCTATTTCTGCAGTTTCTCCTCTGAAAAGAATAAGCAGCCCACACTGTCTTAATTTAGCTTTATAATACACCTTGTTATCCTGTAAACAAAGTCATCCTACTTGTTCTTCATTTCCAAGAGAGTTTTGGCTCTTGGAATAGAATAGAATTTTGCTATTTCCATTTAAAATCATCTTCCTAATGAAAACAAAAAGAATTCCAAGATTGGGAGTGCTTTGATTCTATAGGTCAGTTTGGGGAAAACTAGATATTTATAATATTGGGCTTTCTTAAGCCGTGGTTTATTTAGGTCTTAATTTCCTAAGTAATGTTTTGTAGTATTGGGTACTTTGTACATCTGCCAGGTTCCTAAAAAGCTTTTTATATTATTGTACATGGTTATTAAATTTTATATTCTAATACTTGTTCCTGGTATATATACACTTGAATTTTGTGTTGTGCTTTATGTTCATGAAACTTGCTAAACTTATTTATACTGAAAGTTTATATGTAAACTAAACATTATGTTAATTATTTTGGATTTTCTACATAAACAGAAGGCTGGCTCTCACAGGGTATAGTTTGCCAAACCCCTAGTCTGTTTATACTCCTTTTTCTGGATGGGAGTCTCTTGTCTGTCTGTAATGGTGTGTGCTAGATGCATGATGGATGCAGCAGGAGGTCCAAATTGCTGCTCAGGGGCACAGTGTGTCTTGAGTTTTCCAAAGCTGTCCCTCCTTTCTGTATATTCAGTAAATTGGGTCCATGGTGCCAAATCCATTTCCAGCACTCTTCATTCCTTTGTGTAGATCCACATTTCCATCTGTTATCATTTTTCTTCGGCCTTAAGAATTTTAACATATCATGTAGTACAAATATTCAAGGAATGTCTTGCAGCTTTGATCAAAAAATGTCTACTTCTTCATTTTGAATGACATTTTTACTGATACAATGAATATTCACTAAATTGACCGGTTTTCTTTCTGTTTTCATGTCTAAGTCTTTCCATTGCTTTCTAGCTTGTGTATTTTCTAATAAGACGCTATTTCTTCTGTTTATATTGAGTTCACAAATTTTTTTCTATACTATTTTTTGGTTTTGCAGGCCGTGTTAAGTCTTTGTCTGAACTACTCAACTCTGCTTTTATAGTGTGAAAACAGCCATAGACAATAGAAAAACAAATTGGTATGACAGTGTTCCAATAAAACTTTATTTATGAAAAAACACAAGGCAGGATAGATTTGGCTTGAGGGCTATGTATAGTTTGCTGATCTCTGTTCTACATGTAATGGATTCTTTCTCTCTGGTTGCTTTTAAGAATTTTTATCAGTGTTTTTAATTAATTTGATTATGATGTATCTTGGTGTAATTTTCTCTATGTTATTGTTTGTTAAGCTTCATGGATTTTTCATTTCTTTCTTCATGCTGTTCATGTTTTTCTTTACATTTTTTAAAGCTTCTAGTTTTTCAATTCCTTCCTTTATATAATTTCTGGATCTGTTTCTATTGATTGGTTTTTCTCCTGAGGATGAGTTGTATTTTCCTCCTTTGAATGACTGATAATTTTTTATCAGATGCTGGATAGTGTGAACTTTACTTTCTCAAATACTAGGTTTACTGTACTCCTTTAAAAAGAAGTTCAGTTACAGAGGAGTTTGATCCGTTCAAAGCCTGCTTTCAATCTTTTTTAGGTGTAAAGGATCATTCTTTGCTCTAGGGCTAATTTAGCTCTACTACTAAGCCAAGGCCTTTTCAAGGAGAAGCATAAGACAACCCAGAATAAAAGGGGAAATAATCAGTGTGCGAAGTTAGTATGAGAAGAGTTGAGCATACTATGAAGAGAGCAGGAATTAGTCAACCGAAAGCAGGTTGGTTAGAGTGGGATAAGGGGAATGGTGTGCTATACTGAGACTTGCATATGCAAAAGCCTGGAGACGACAAGTACATGATGTTGTCTGAGTAAGATCTATGCAAGATCCAATGTGACTGAAGGAGGACAGAGATGGAAGAATAGAAGAGATTGGGCTAGTAAAGTAAGCAGAGATTAAGCAGGGATAGCAAGTGAGTCTGCTAAGAAGCATGTTTCTCAACTATTTAGATCACTACAAATTTTAACAAAGTAGATTTTTTTTTTGAATTAAGCTTGGAGTAGGAAGGGATAAACTATTTGTGGAAATTTTATTTCATAAAATTTATTGTAAGCCTTTCCTAATATGTAATTTGCTTAAATTTTTTGCTCACATTTTTCTCTTACTTGTTACTATAACTCCATTAGAGCATTGACTTTGGAGTTATAAAGACCTGGATTAAAAATCTCAATTCTCACTTTTAAAAATCTCAATTTTCTATTTTTAGCTGCATGAATTTGGACTTTCAAGTGTCTTAATCTGAGTCTTTATTTTCCTTATCCATAAAATGATTAGGGAGAGCAAAGCTATAAACCCACTTCCAGGGCTGGTATTAGTTAAAAGACATATAAATATCTACCAGCATCCAGCATATGATAGATAGTCCCCCTTGGATTAGTCCTATGAAAAAAACTCCTTTTCTAGCCCATAGGTTCTATACCAATTCTTCACATTAAAATAACATGAGGAACTTCAAGAAATACTGATGTCCAGTTCCCATGTAATTTAATTGGCCTGGGGTGGGGTCTAAATATGGTATTTATTTTTATTTTTTTATTAAAAAAATTTTTAAGGTATCATTGATATATACTCTTATGAAGGTTTCACATGAAAACAATGTGGTTACTACATTCACCCATATTATCAAGTCCCCCCACACCCCATTGCAGTCACTGCCCATCAGTGTAGTAAGATGCTATAGAGTCACTGCTTGTCTTCTCTGTGCTTTACTGTCTTCCCCATGATCCCCCCACAGATATGCTATTATTTTTAAAAGCTCTCCAAGTGATTCTATAATGAATGCAAGGATGAAAACTACTGATTTAGCTAGGGAAAGCTTTTTCATCCCTGTGAAATCAAAGGTGAGTGTATATGTGTGTATGTCTAGCATACAAAGCAAAATGTGAAAGTATGAGATTAAGAGAAAAACAACAGCAGGCCGTAAATGATACTGATGAGTGCTGGCAACACACTTGGCTGACTTCTTAGATTCTATTTTTAATGTTAAATCCACACTAGTTATATAATATAGGGGCTAAAGATTTTACATAATAAATGTCTTTTGACTTTTAAAAAGACTGTTGATTTTATGAAACTTTCATTTCTTTAAAAATAATTTCTATAGGAATTTGTTTTTATATGGGGAAGCTGCAATTTCTTTATGATAGTTTTTCCTTTTAAAGCACTGCTTATTTTGAATCCCCCATTCATTGACTTTCATTATTCAATTCCAAAAAGGACTCTAAGAAAATTAACTTAGTAAAACAAAGTAAGGCTAACACCATGATGATAAGTGACAGTCTGGTAAATGCTTACATATATACACACACGCACGTATATATATATATGTGCGTGCGTGCGTGTGTGTGTGTGTGTGTATATATATATATGGAGCAACTCTTATTTTACAAATTTTATGTTTCATTGAAATAACTTTTAATTCAAATATCCTAGCTGTTGCACTTTAACTTCTTAGTTACAGGATTACATTACCCAAAATTAAATCTTAACTTCTCCAGATTATGTCAGTGAGTTATTAATAGCAGTCAGTTAACACGTCTTAGTAAGTTCTTATAAAATGCGGAAAACCTATCCTTCCTTAATTTAGGAATAGTTTTAGAAACCTAAACTCGTTTAGAAAAAAGCAGAGGATGAAAGGATATATACAGTATAGCATTCATATCAGCAAAGATACTAGACATGAAAATGTACATTATTATTTCTTCTGAAATATTCATTTAAAAAGCTCTCTTTGTATAGAGTGTACTATGTTAAGTATGCAATCACAGGAAAAGATAGACTGAGAATTAAGTCCTGGAGCAAAGTATACATCAAAATGGTACTTTCCATTAACATCCATATACTGGACAACTATGCCAATTGCTTTTTTCTTAAACT
>JAVSCE010020412.1:0-104188 GCA_032199065.1 Smutsia gigantea
TGAGAAGTCTGATGATAGTCTCATGGGTTTTCCTTTGTAGGTGATCTTTTTTCTCCCTCTAGCTGCCTTTAATACCCTGTCTTTATCTTTGATCTTTGCCATCTTAATTATTATGTGTCTTTAGTGTTGTCTTCCTTGGGTCCTTTGTGTTGGGAGATCTATGAGCTTCGGTGGACTGTGAGACTTCTTCCTTCCCCAGCGAGGGAAAGTTTTCAGCAATTATTTCTTCAAAGACACTTTCTATCCCTTTTTCTCTCTCTTCTTCCTCTGGTACTCCTATAATGCGAATATTGTTCCGTTTGGATTGGTCACACATTTCTCTTAATATTCTTTCATTCCTAGAAATCCTTTTATCTCTCTCTGCCTCAGCTGCTCTGTACTCCTGTTCTCTGTTTTCTATTCCATTAACAGTCTCTTGCATCTCATCCATTCTGCTGTTAAGCCCGTCGATCGCTTGTCTGATTTCTGCATTTTCTTTCCTCAGTTCCCTCACTTCCTCCCTCAGCTCTTGCACATTTCTCTGTAGGTCCATCAGCATGGTTATGACTTTTATTCTGAATTCTTTTTCAGGAAGACTGTACATTTCCATTCCTTCACACTCCCTCTCTGGGGTTGTCTGGTTGATTTTGGTCTGAACCATATTCCTCTGTCTTTTCATGGCTATAGAATTGGTCACTGATAGTTGCCATGTATGTCAGCTGGGCTCTTTAAGACTAAAAAGAGAAGAAAAAAGAAAGAAAAAAAAAAAAAAGAAAGAAAGACAGAAGAAAGAAAAAAAAAGAAAGAAAAGAAAAAACGAAAACAAAACAAAACAAAAGAAACAACAAAAAAAGCCCACCGGACGTAGAATCTGTGAGAATGCTGTAGGTTGCGCTATTGCCCCACTATTCCAAAGCTGTTACTGCGCCGCTCCGCAGGACCCTTTATTGCTCTGGCAGGGGTGGGAACGAATAGGAGGCTGTTGATCTCAGTGAGAAGTGTAAGTATGGCTACGCTTCCTCAGTCGCCTGCTAAGGTGTCTGAAACTCCCCAGGACTCCCAGCCTGCTGGGCTGAGTGTGCTGGGGCGATCCGGCTCCTCCGCTGGGCTCTTGTCTCTTTAAGACCGCTGAAGAAAGCGCGTGCTTTTGTTTTTTTCTTCCCGTGAGCTGGCTGCAAGCACCCTGGCGTGTTCCCCGCTCAGATCCTGCCCCTGTGTCTCTCCAATCTCCGCTGCACTGCGCAATGTGGGTCAGCGCTCCCCGCGCAGATCACCGGGGCTGGCTACTTCGTGGGGTGTACTTCTACTCCCTCCCGGCTCTGAATCCTCTCCTCCCGCCGGTATGCTGGGGTGGGGGAGTGCTTGGGTCCCGCCGGGTCGCGGCTCCGTATCTTACCCGCCTCTTGGGGTGCCGAGTGCTCTCAGGTGTAGCTGCATGGTGTGCGCTTTCCTGTGTATTCTCGTCTCTCTTTTAGGAATAGATGTATTTGCTGTGTTTTCGTAGATAAATATAGTGTTGGGAGGAGATTTCTGCTGCCCTGCTCACACCGCCATCTTCCCGGAAGTCCCGGGATACATTACACCCCACCAAACTGTTTTTATGGGGAAAAAGTTTTTTATGGATCAAAATTTATCAACTTTGTTTATATACTTTATAAAGCTTATATTCTGAATTTATAAGTTCATACTATATAAACAAGTTTATTATTTATAAGTAACTTACATACATTCCCTTCAGAATAGCACAGATTCTTTTCTCCATTCCTCCAGTAGAGTTATAGATGTCATATATTAACACAACTCCAGATATAGCTAAGATGTTTTAAATATATTTGTATCTGATGAAGTTAATTTATACTTCATATGAAAGTACAAATAAAATATCCTATTTGATGAAGGTTTATTTTTAGTGTGATGTGGGAAGTTAATCATATGAGATTGAGTTATTTTACTACTAAAGAAAATGATATTGTCTTGTTTGAGAAATGTTGATATGACAGATGTGTATTTTTCACAAGGGAAATCAGAGTTATATATAAAAGTCCATATTCTAGGATATTTGGTTGATATTGCCCTTTTAGTATGAAATGAATCCTTCTTTCATGATGAATAATATTGTAGAAAGTTACAGATTTGCTTTTTGGTGTGTGTATGTGCGTGTGTGTGTGTGCGTGCGAACCAGTGTGTTTGCAAATGTGTAAATATTATGTAACGTTACCTGCAAAGTGTGAATTCAGACCCTCTCCCTCAAAATAGACATTCTCATCTCCTGTTGTGTCTGAAATTTCACCATACAACTTGCTTTATTTTTTTGGTGTTGGTCATGGGATTGCAAAAGAAAATCATGGTGATTTTTGGCCAGTTTTTTCGATTTTTGTATTTTCCCCCATTTGGGAAAAAAAGTCAATGCAGTAAGTGTATCAGGAAAAAACATGGCAGTGTTGCATTCCAGTCTTTCTTTAGTACTTGACCTTAACACAGTTTCCCACAGTGCTGGAGTAGGCCATTTCCTACATACACAGAACCCTTAACCTGTTTTAAGTAATTGAATATCTACTAACTGCTTATTTGCACGAACTTAAGTTTGCTTATTAGTTTTACAAAATACAAATCTTGTATCCTTTCTGGCCCTCATGATAAGTCAAAACGACTCAGTTTGAATGTAAGGCCCTTCCTTCTGTGTCCAGGGGTTCCACAACCTCACCAGCCTGTCACCGGCAGCAGGCCCTGCCCTCTATGCCCTCTCCATTTGGCTCCTTGACTTACATGTTCCTAACCCAAACTGCTACTGCTGACCTTTGCTGCCCCAGCATACACTGATATGAACCATTTTCTGGTTTAAAATGTTTGCTTTCACATTAAGGGCACAATTATTAACATTTTAATTTTGTCTGAGGAGTACTTCTGTTGATATATAACAACTACAATGACTATGCTTTTTCCTCTTAGTTGCAGCAAAACTCAGGAAGGGTGGGAAAATAAGTGGTGAGCCAAGTTCATATAAAATTAGTTGTAGTGTCCCCTTATTCCATAAATGACAGTGCAGTATCTATCTTCATGAAGATAAAGATGAACGTAAAATACCTATCTTCATGTGCTTTATTTTCTCCTTTTTCCAACTCCAAACTCTCCTATAGGAGAGTAAAGAAGCTGCACAAATTCAGAAGCAACGTATATCTGGAAACAAATTCCAAACATTTGTTTCCTACCAAAATATGCATTATAATAGAGAAGTATGCATATGTTTTCTTGGACATATATTTCTTATAGGAAACCTTAACTTTAAAAATAATTTGACTTTTACTAGTCATCACCCAAATCTTCAGCAAACAATGACAAAGAAATCTTGAAATTAGGTTGTTCTACTGTTCATGTGCCAATTAAAATTTAGGATAATTTGGTTACCCTGGTGCATGCATTTTCTTTCTTTATTCAGGCTTCCTAGTGTTATAACCTTTCCCAGTACACGACATTCTTTCTTACTATTCATTGCACTTCTAATAAAAGTCTTAAGTTTAAGCAGTAGGGAAAACTGGTGAATTATTAAGAAATACAAACAAAAACAAAACCCAATTCTTTGTGGGTCATGGAGTGAGGCATTTCAGTTTTGCACAAGATGCATGCTTTCTGACTCACTCCCAGCAGTGTGGTTTTATCCTACAAACCATTTCTTCCCAGTGGGAAACAAATCATATCATACATCTTTATAAGTGCAGGATACTTTGGGGGAGGAGGGTGCATTTTCAAAGTGGTGTGGGTGGTCTGCTGACACTAGGCAAATAGTACCTTCAGTATTTGGCACCAGATGTAAGGTCTTAGCTGGAGGCCATGATTCCAGCATGGAGATGCGCAGTTAGGTCTCAATTACCTCTACTAATGGAGAAGAGCAGGTATCTCATGCCCTGACATGGTGATCACTAAAATAAATTTTGAACATTTTTAGCTTTTGGATTAAATTATGTTCTTTTCAGTAGACCCCTTTGAAAATAGTTTTATGGCCATATCAAAATTTGGGTTTCTTTTCTGAGAACTGGTTTTGATAGTAAAGGGAAATGATTCCAAATTGTATTATGTGGCAGGAAGAAACTATATGGGATTACTTTTAGCCTGGCTAGGCAGTCAACTCTATACTCCCCATCTAGTTTGTTTGCCCCTTCATTCAGTGAATTCATGTGTTCTAGGTGTTAAGGACATAGCAGTGAGCAAGAAAAGGGAAGTCCCTGATCTCATGGACTGTATACTTCAGTTGGGGGAACTAAATAATGTATAAAAATATAAAATAGTTTCAGTTAGTGATTTGTGCTATGTACAATTTTATAACCAGATTACTGAGTAAAGCAATATCTGAGGGGAGGAGCACTCTTAGATACAGTGACTGTAGACGGGCGTCAGTGAGAGAGCGATTGAAGGAAGAGAGTTGGGTGATGATCAGGAGAGAGTGCCCAGTCAGTGGGCTGAGCGTACTGGAGAGAAACCACGGCCACACGAAAGAAGGGGTGAGCTGAAGGAGATGAGTAGGGATGGGGAAGGAACTAGATTACATAGGTAACATATAATCAAATAGCAATAGAGATTTGGGGGACCTACTGTAACATCTTCTTTTCTTTTTATAGGGGAAAATTTCATTTTCAGTTTGGTAGAAAGAATTTTATAAACCTCCTTCAGGACTCCTGTTAAGGTTATTTTTGTGAACTCTTGAGATTCATTTCTTTTATTGTAGCCATTGTAAAACTTACCTATAGGACTAATGGAACATTGAGTATTACCTTAATCGTGTCCACTTGAGTATTTTCTGGGCTGTTTGATGTGATTTTCCCCATTCTTATAAAAATGATGTTCTATCTTTAATGTCTTACAGAAAAAATGTGAAGATAGGTACAGCAGATTCTAATTTCCTCTCTGTCTACCAGCTGACTCATACATTTTTTTGTGGGTCTGTACACCCCTCTTGTAGTTAGGACTTCTTGTGTTTTAGTACATAAAATCCTGTAGTTATAATCAAAATGTGTGTATGTTGTGTGTGCACGCATACATACAGACACGAACATGTATTGCCACTTCACTATTTTGCTTCTTATCTGTAAGTGGAAATGTCATGATACTTATTACATTCTGTCTTATGAAGTTAAATGAATTAGTGGGTTTATAGTTAAATGCTGTGCTCCTCATTGAAAAATTTATTTACCAAATACAAAGAAATAAACCAAAAGAAACTCTTCTGACTGTACAAATGTCAATAGCATTGGTAGCCCAAAACATTTTACAGTGTAGAGAAAAAAATAGAGGGGAAGTGTGAAAGAAAAGGAGACTCAAATCAAGTCATTTTTTCATCCATAACAAGCAACACCCCAGTTCAGTGGCTGAAAACTAATTCATTATTGCTGATTTTGTGGATGGTATGGTGGTTCTTCTGCTGGTCTGTTCTCTGTCACACAGGCGCTTCAGCAGGTAGTCTTCCGGGAGGCGGGACCTCTCTGTGGCCTTGAGACTCCAGGAAGCCCAAACAGGCTTCTTCAGGACAGCAGAATCTCAGAGTTGTAAGAGGTGAGAGTGAGGCCTTTTTGGTGGCAGGGTGTCATTTCCATGAAAATCACAAAGCCAGTCCAGATTCAAGGGGTGGGGAAATAGACTCCCCTTCTTGATGGAAGGGGCTGCAGAGAATGTGTGGCCATTTGTAATCTGAGAGAGAGAGAGCAAGGTCGTAATTAAGGAAGGAGGAGCAGTGGGTAAGAGTTGTGGGAGGTAGGGAGAAAGGAGGGAAGAAAATGGGATGGAAGTAAGAAAAGTGACACTCAAAATACTAAGTGAAAGTTCCTAGTATTTTTTCTACATTTTTATCCCTATTTGTCTCAGGGACTGTCAGTCAACTTACGTGTATGCTCAAAGTTATCCAAGAATTTGGAGACAGTGAGCCTGGAGCAGGAAAAGGAATTGAGAAAGGGTGGGAGGCAGAGAGAGAGAGAGACAGAGAGATAGAGAGTGTTCCTGGGAGATGAGTGGAGGACTGGGAATAAATCCACATCTAATTTTAGCTCAGTCATTGGACAAAATCAAAGCATTTGCTAGTCAGCGTATTGCAGAATATAGATTTCTCATTAGTTCAGAGGAGCAACCTGTTGCAGGAACAGTTTTCCATGTGATGTCAAATAATATCCCTTTTTGAATTAGCTCTTGTTTAAGCAGTGATGATTTTATGTTTACAGAATATAATTTGAGTATGTATTCTGGTGCTTTGGACTAGTATCACTATATGGTACAGACTGATGTATTAGTTTAATAAAGCATTCAGATGGAATCTGATAGTTTCATTAATGAGTGGGAAAGGGCTGTAAAAGCAAAATTAATTTAGTAGTGAGACAGGCAAAAAATTAGGATCCCTTTATTTAAATCACTGAAGGTGCAAAGAGTAAAAATATCACATGTCTCTGCATCTTGGCAGACTGTCTCTATTGTTTAGAAAGCTGTCATCCTAATTCTTGTTCGGGTAGATTATGTATAGACTCATTAATCTCAGCCCTCAATCAATTGACTAGACGATCTTGCAAGGAGATGCGGGCTCCTATGGCTTTGTGTGGGCAATACTTGGACAGAAGTCCGGTGTCGGTGCTAATGTATGACTCATGGCCCATGTTTTTTCTTTATCATTGATAACTTTATGTTTTCAGACTAAGTATCTCACTTGGACTCCAGTGATATATTCAATCTTAATAAAGCTCAAAACTATTATGTAGCATTCAGCCTAACCTTCTGCTCTCTAGGGCCACTTTTCTTCAGTACAACATATTTCACAGTCCCTGAGCCCTGCACAAAGGAGCTGAGACATTGGACCAGCTTTTTCCCCCAAGCTCTTTCATCAAGTTTGCATACTACAGACAAACTGACAGAAAGTTCTGCCTCCACTGGAGGCCTTAAAGAAAAAGTCCAAGAGCTTTCTCAGTCACTTTTATCCTCCAAAGAGGCAAAAAGAAATTCCTGCTTAAAGTCTTCCTTCCTGGAAATAGTTTTCCATGAAGACATGGTAGGAATCTAAACATGCAAATTTCAACCTAGTAAGGAAGGAAACATAGGTGGTCTCTTTTTCCTGCTGCTTTTAGAGGAATTATAATTATATTTTATAGTGCTTCAGAGCTCTATGAATAATAAAAATAAAGAGGAAGTATTCTACTGTTTTAATGAATGATTCATCTAACTCACTCTGTGCTGGGACTCTTGGTTTGATTCTCTTCTTGCATTTAGAGTGACTGGTACTCACAGGACACCTTTGTGATTAAGCCTCTCCATTAGTTGGTTAGTTGTTTAACATGGTCATTTCATAAAAACATTAAGTTGCTGGTACAAGATAGAAGGAAAATATGTTTCACTTATTTAAAAAATACTTTCTGTTTATATTTAAAATAGTCATGGGGTTTCCATAGTCCTGAGAAGTGCTTTCTTAGATTAAATATGTAGCATAGATTGTGGCATTCCTGTTCTTTCTAAATGAGCGTATTTTCTATAGTGGTCATATCTAAAACAGTGCATAATGATTCCAGGAAAGTAAGCCTAAACCAAAACTCCAAAGCCAGGAGAGAGAATGTAATTTTTGTATTTGCATGGTTTCAGGAGACCTCCTTGCAGTCAAAGCAAGTTCAAGTTTTATTAAAGAATATCTCTGTAAGTATGCTCCCAGACATATACAAGCTTGCTTTTATTCCCAAAGCTGCGTATACACAGGGCTAACACATCCAAGCACTATTCACTGCTGTGGCTGGGCCATGACCCTTGACCCTCTCTCAGATGCCACTGAAACGGGAACAAAAAAATCTTTTACCAACATTTTTAAAGAACATAATTTGAGTTTCATTTCAACTATGCATGTAATTCTGACAGAGTACTTTCTTATTTAAAATAAGTAATTTTTTTAATAAAACCATTTAGTTTCAATGTTAAATAATGGAAAATGAAATGAATAGAGTGGTTATATCCTAGAATAGTAGACTACTAAGGAAATAGGTTTATATGTAAGCATCCTTTACAGTATAAGGACTGGACCTTAAACTCTTCCTCCCTAGCCTTTTATAATCTTTCAGAATAAAAACTGCCCTGAATCAATACATTTTTCCCCCCCTACTATATCCAGGATGCTGAGGACTGTTTGAGGAAAATCACAAGTGTTGATTTCTGGCACAATAAGACACCTGACCTATCACCTCAAATGGGTCCTTGAACTTGCTCTGTACCAAAAGCTGCCCCAGTCAGCCTCTTCTAGTTGCCCTCTGCAGCTACTAGACACCTTCGCTTCATGCCTTCTGTCTGACTCCTGAGATCTAGCTGATGGCATTGACTAGTATTTATTCTGCAAAGTAAAAGGACGTCATTAATGTACAAAACACTTGGTGCTGAAAAATATTTGTTAAATTGAATGCTTAGTATTTGTTAAATTGAGTGATTGAGTTCATATTAAATATACTAGCAGCCTGTACTCTGAAATTTTTTTGAAGACAGACTTGTACTTATTTTACATGGCTATAACCATCTAAATGGCAGATATTTTGTGGCACATATTTCTGCATGTTGTAAGAATGTGCTAGTATAACAGCATGTGTTTTGGTATCACTAGATTAAAATTTCTTGTTAAAATTGCCCATTAAGTCATAGAAAACTTACTGGCTAATGTGGCTTTTTTCAATGTTTTCAGTGTTTCAAAGTGGCTTTTATTCAGCTATCAGAAAGATAATTTAAAGCTGTCCCTTAGCAGCAGTGATGGATTTACACCAATTTAAGTACTCTCTTTCCTGCTCTTTTTCATGATCTGTCCCTTAGACGTACATCTCCATTGTAGGCTATGAGGCAAGAATGATTCAGGCTCTGACTAAGGAACGTAAGCATCCCTACTGATGGGTTTTGATGCATTTCTTTTGTCCCAACAGCTTGAGATTCTAATGAATCAAGGGTACTGAGAGCCCTAGAGAGGGTGTGGATGTGATTCCTAGTATACCCACAGGAAGCCATGTGGTCATTAATTCAGTAAGAGTTAGGAAAAGTATTAAACTACCCTTCTGGGACAACTGTATACAGTATTAAAGAGGAGAAAACTCACCATTGCCATGTAGCCTATATGGCCACAAATCAAATATATCTCACTTCCTGGTAAATTTGAATTACAGTTCTTTATTCTGTATGTTATAAGCTGAAAACTGAATCAGTCTTATGTTCCCTCTGTGATAGCGATATTCCTGAGGATATACAGAACATACAATAGGTTATCCACCTAAATCTTATAAAACCTTTACTTTCATTTGCATATATTTTATATGTTTCAAAGAGGTTTCTTATTTCAAAACACAGTGAGGTGAGGTTACAATGACACAGTAAATAACTCTTCGGTAGAATTGGTGCCTAGCCCTGGCTCTATCTTCTAACTAGCTAGGGGATTTTTAGAATGTTAATTTACCCTCTCCTAGCCTGATTTGTCTGTGAAAGGAGGGAGATGGAGCAAGCTTTTCTTTAAAAAAAATTCAATTAGAAAATAATACAATTTTAGAACACAAGCTTGCAAGGTGTATGATGGAGGTGTTGTATTTTCCAGAGGGGGGAAGTTGAGGCAAGCAAAATCAGTTACTTATTTAAAGCCTATTCTTTTGTGAGGGTTTAAATTCATTCATGGAGTTAAATGAAAAACCCATGACTCCTTATTCCAAGCACATGCCACTTTCTATTACTTCTTGGAAGAAATATTTAATGCAGTAAAATACTCAGTTGTGTATAAGTGCTTGGAGTTCCGTGTATTGCCTTTTCTTTTTGTGCCTGAGTATACATTAGTAATTATCTTAATTTGATTTGCTGCCATTTGAATAAAATGGAAAAAACCAGCACTTGTCTTAGTTTCCAGCTGACTTCATTCTTTCCTGCTAGCAGATTTTCTGTCTAGTTATGTTTCAGATGAAACGACTTGATAGATTCCTTTTAAGTTACAATCATTGACTCAATTACGGAATATCATCATTGTGCATAATGATATTGTGAAGCATACTAGAGGAGGGCAGACATGATGTCTTCCGAAAATGATCTCATTATGTAGTTTAGGGGATGAAATAAACTGATGGGAAACAGAGGATGACACACTGTTGGTGTGGCACCCCAGTTTTGTGGATTTGAACTCAGATTCCTTCTGGTAAACTGTATTCTCTCTAGATATTAAAAATAACTCTGTGGGGAAGAGCTCAAGATAGAGATCATTACAGCTGTCTTTTAAAAAATTTATTATTGTTGTAGAATATATATGTATATATAAAACATATTACATACCATTTTAACCATTTGTTAGTGTACAAATTCAGTGGCATTAAATACTTCTGCAATGTCTTGTAACTGTCACTGCTTTGTATACTCAATACTTTTTATCATCTCCAAACCAACTCTGTACCCACTGAAAAATAACTGTTCCTTTTCCTTTCCTCATCCTCCATCTCTGGGAACCTCTGTTCTACTTTCTAACTCTATGAATTTGTTGATTCTAGTACTTCACATAAGTGGAATCACAGTATTTGCCGTTTTGTGTCTGGCTTATTTCAGTAGTGTGTTTTCAAGGCCTATCCATGTATCATGGATTTTGAATGTATCAAAATTTCATTCCTTTACATGGCTGAAAGTATTCCACTGTCTGTATACCCCACATTTGGTTTATCCATTCATCTGTTCACTGACACTTGGGTTGTTTCCACCCTTTTGGCTATTGTAAATAATGCTGCTATGAACAACCATCTGTTCAAGTTCCTGCTTACAATTATTTTGGATTTATATCTAGAAGTAGGATTTCTCAGTCATATAGTAATTCTGTTTAACATTTTGAGAAACCACCAAACCGTTTTCCAGAGGCTGTACCATTGTACAGTCCAACAAGCAATGCATGAGGGTTGCAATTTATCAACATCTTCTCCAACACTTATTATTTTCTGGTCTATTTTTTTATTTTTTATTTTTATAACCTTCCTAGTAGGTGTGGAGTGGTGTCTCCTTGTGGTTTTGATTTACATTTCCCTAAGGATTAATGCTGAGTGCCTTTTCATGTGATTATCAAAGTTTCTTTTGCAGCATGTGCACTACATACTTTATGTCTATATCTTTTAGATACATTCCTTGGTAAGCTTTGTACATACCCTTGACATCCTAATCAGTCAAGATTTTTCCTTTCCCATGGTTGGATGTTTATATCTGAAGGTGGCAAGTCCAGACTGTGCCTATTTTTTTTTTCCTTTTAAAGGTATCTTCCACATATTTGACTTTTCTCTTTGACTTTAATCTACTATATTTTCTTAAAGGAAGCTATTGTAGTACAACTGAACCTGGCCAAAGATATATGAAAGTGTTTTTAAGTTGTTATAGTAATGATGATTAGGGAGACCGGTGTTGAGCAGACATCATTTTGATTCCAATGACTATTAATTTGTCACATATAAAATATCTTTTTGAATGGGAAACATTTAAAGTTATTTTTTGAAATTTTCAATTTCTGAGATATAAAAATACAAGGTGAAAGGCATAATAAATCCCAAGACATCCCAAAGGCTAGTCAAATTATAGTTGGGATATTTTACCAACATCATTATTTTTAGTTCATTGTCAGAAGAGAGTGTTGGTGAATTTGCTAGAAAAAAAAATCCAGTAAAGTTTCATTTAGGACATTTTTCCCTACTGGTTTGAGTTTTACAGGAGGTAAAAATATTTTAGTTAATTAAAATATTTATTTTGTTAAAAAATGGACAGATTGCTGCATAAATGTCATTTATTTATTTTGGAAACAGTAAATCTATGAAAAATAGTATTAGTGAATCTGCTTATTATGATGATTCCTTTAGATTTTTCTTAACTGAGTGTTTAGAAAATTTAACCTTACAGGGAAAATTTTCATGACCTCAGCTTTGTAATTCAAGCGTATTTTGATTACTAGAGTACACTCATCCCTCACAGAATATTTCAGATTTCTACGCGAAGACCTTGATGGGGTTTAAATGTGTGGCTTCAGTGTAGTAACACAATGAGTCAGCAACACATTAGCGCGAGTGCTTTATTTGATGCGGGTACAACTTAATTCAGAGCAAGCTCTTAAAGAATGGCCTTAGGCACCAGAAAATGATGGTTATAGATACAGGCTCTTGACTTGGACTCAAATCAAGGCTCCACCACTTATAATTTTTAGAAATTAGGAAAGTTGCCTATCTCTGTGGGACTAGGTTCTTCATCCATAAAAATGGGTATAAGAAAATAATGACCTTACAGTGGTATTTTGAAGATTAAATAATGAATCCAAGTAGCAGAATGCATGAGAAATATGTGTTCAGGTAGTATTAGCTGTTAATGATATTGGTAGTCTTTTTTTATATGGGTATGAGGAGAAGAGAAAAAGAGAGAAGTGCAATTTCTAGGCACCTGCTGTTCCTTCATTCCAGGTGGAACTCTGCAGACAGCCAGAGGACAGAGTGGGTTTCCTGGGAGGAGACAGTGGGGAAAATGATGCTGAAGTTCACTGAAGCTGGATGGTGGTCAGAAAGCAAACTTCACATGCTTAACCATTTTACCATAGACCTGGACATATGAAACATTGAATAAAAGCATAAATAAGGAAATAAGTCACAGAAAATGACATTCCAGAATGAGTCACAAATGCTTTCTGAAGATAATGAAGAGTTGAGTCCATGTTTTTAGGTTTCAGTTCTTAGAGTGAATCAAGTGTATGAATTTCTTCAATTTTCATAAAGTCCTACTTCTTAACTATACTGTCACAATACTGGAGGTCTTTTGGATTTTAAAAATTTTTAAATAAATTTTTCTGAGGTATAGTTAACATACAGTAAAATGCACCCCTTTTAAGTATACAGGTCAGTAAGTATTGACAGTATACACCTGTGTAACCACTCCTACAATCAAGATGTGGAATACATCCATTACCCCCCAGGTATCTGGTTTTCCTTTGCAGCCAATCCCTCCACCAGAGCCCCAGGCAACAACAGATCTCTTTTTGGTGTTATAAATTAGGTTGTTTTTTTGTTGTTTTTCTAGAATTTTATATACATGGAATCATACAGAATATACTCTTTTATGTTTGTCTTATTTCTTTAAGCATGGGGTCCTAGTAAAGTCAGATTTGTTCTATAGAGAAGGCATTGTACCTTATGCAGACTGTCAATTTCTTTAGTTAGGGCTTTGAAAAATATCAAATCATATAGGAAAAAAGTTAAGGAACACAGATTACTATGTGCCTACATGCTTCTGCCTAGTGTGGGTGTTGCCTTGGTGACTCATTCTAGGTGATGGACACTTAAGATGCATGGTTGAGGGTGGCTTCTTCAGAGAATATAATTAATGCCTCATTCCATTATATTGTCATGTCTTTGAGTGAGTACTTCACTTGGATTCAACTCAAAACGTTGTAGGATCAGTTTTTGTGGATTGTTCCTCTTTTGTTATTTCTTACAGTATATTAGTTGTATATTTTCCTTTAGTGCCTGGGGATCAGCAAAGAAACAGAGTTGAAAATCTCCAATGGGTCTTCTTTTGAACTTTTGAATTATTGCATAGTTATATCTAAAATCATCAGGACCCCTTACCCATTGCATTAGAAGCAACTTGTGAACAGAGGTGCTGCCTTTCTCTACTGTCTTCTCAGCATCTAGCACAGTCTAGGTACACCGTAGGTACTCAATAAATATTGGTTGAAAAAATGAAGGGGTGCATGGAACTTCATGGTGAGGACTGGGATCTCCTGGAGAGTGGCTGTGTCTCTATTATGCGTACACACTTAAAAGCCAAGACCAAGTCCTTGTTTAAGTAACAAGCACAATTACATCTGACTCCTGAGAATATGAAGACCATTTAGAAGGTGGTATTTCCCCCTCTAAGCTCTAAGGAATGCTGAACCTAAAAAGTCAATTAAGAAAAATGACAGGGACCCACTTTTGCTCAACCTGAAACTTAAATGTTTCTGTTAATTTATACCTTTCAATTGCAACAACTTTATGGGTCCTTCAGAGGACTCTGCTTAGTAGAATTTTTCCTTTTTTGGGAAAGTTGAATTTATTTACAAGCTCTCAAGGCATTGTACTAACACTTTAAAATAAAAATCAGAATAAGATCTGTCATCAAAACCAGTAAGCTGTTATAGGAATATGGGAGAGAATAAGGTAAAATAGAGAAAGATTCATATCCATGTCCTCACCACATCCCAGCAAACTGGCTCTTTAAAAGTATGACCACTAATTTAGTTTTTATCCTAGACAAAACCATGAATTCCTTGAAATGGAGCAAGTCTTAATTTAGGAGTTAATTATGCTTTGTGCAAGGACTGTTGTTCCCAATCCACACTGGATCTCAGTTCCTTACTGAGGGAGAGAAGTGCACTGATTGATTTATTTTGAAAAATTTCTAAGTTTCATTTTAAAAAACTCCCAGCAATTCTATAATTTCAATAGTGTTTTTAGTTTAGTTATATTTTAAATATCATTTAAAATGTGCATAACTCTGGTAAAATCTCTATATAGAACCTATTTTAAGTAACTAAACACAAATAATCAAGCACAGTTTGAATAAACTGCTGCCTTTATATAGCACTGAGCTATTCAGATTGCTTGAATTAGCACCAAACTTTAACAAATAAGTGTGAGAGTGTGACTGGCAGATGTCCAATCCCAGCAATCAAACCTGGGAATTTTCACATCCCACATTAGCAGTTTTCCTTTGCCATAAGGATAAGCAGAGACAGAGATTTTCTTTTGTAAAACAGATACTAAAATTTAATAAGAGTCCATAGAAGACAGTCATTTCTTCTGACATTTCGGTGTTCTATTCATTGCCAGTATAAAGATGAAATGTCCTGTCCAGTTCCAAAATTAGGTTGTAATTGGGTTAAATTGACATTTTTCATCAGTTTATCATTATTTGTTGATTAATCATCAAATTTCAAAAATACTACTTTATAAAGTCAGTGGAAAGATTTGCTTGTCCTAATGATGGGTGGTCATTGAGCATATCACAAAATATCACTCAATGTGGTATTATTATAATTGTCCTAAAATACTGCATATGACAATCTCTTAGTTTAACTGATCTGTATTATCTTCTTGGTATTTTAATAACTAAATACACAATGAGGACAGACCTTCATTTTCTCTTCTCTAAAAAATTGAATTATGCCTATCATTTATAATCATACCCCATGTCTTTCTCCCTTAATGTCTTTGCTTGTACTTTTCCCTCTCCCTAGAATATATCTTACTTTGTCAAAATCCAACTTGTCTTTCCAGATGTAATCCATATTTTATTCCTAATAACAAATGGTAACTAGATCTGGAACTTGCTATTTGTACTTTCTTTTGACATTTCTCTTATTCTGCTTTTCATCAAAAATATTTGTATTTCACGTTAACTATTTACAGTACTATGAACTAGGCCACTGCCAAGCTTAAAACTGTAGTGAGGAAGATAGATGATTTAACATACTGCTAAAGGATGATATCTGCTTTTACCACTTCTATTCAAAATTGATCTAGCCAGAGCAATTAGGCAAGAAAAAGAAATAAAAGGCATCCAGATTGGAAATGAAGTAGAGCTATTTCTATTTGCATGACATGATTTTGTTTCTGGAAAACCCTATGGAATACATACATAAAAACTGTTAGAACTAATAAATGGATTCAGCAAGGTGCAAAACACAAGACAATATACAAAAATCAATTGCATTTCTATATGCTGACAATGAACTATCTGAAAATGAAATTAAGAAAATAATTTCATTTACAATACAATCAAAAAGGATAGAGTACATAGGAATAAATCTAACAAGAGAAGTCCAAGACTTGTACTGAAAATTATTTATTAAAATAAAGAAGATCTAAGTAGGTGGGAAAATGTTTCATGTTCATGGATTAGAAGATAATTCCAAAGTTGATCTACAGATTCAGCACAATCCAAATCAAACCCCACACTGACTTTTTTCAGAAATTGAAAAATTGATTAATAAACTTGTATAGATGTTCAAAGGACCCAGACTAGTCAATACAATATTGAAAAAGAAGAACAAAGTTGGAAGATGTGAACTACCTGATATCAAAACTCACTATAAAGCTCCAATGGTCAAGACAATGTGGTATTACCTATTGGTGTAGATCAATGGAATAGAGGCTGGCAATAAACTTATATTTTGGTAAATCACTTTTTAAGAAGGGTGCTAAGACTATTTTGTAGGGAAACAATAGTCTTTTGAACTAATGATGCTAGAACAACTGGATATACACATTCAAAAGAATAAAGTCAAACATTTCCCTTATACCATATATA
Organism: Smutsia gigantea; assembly: GCA_032199065.1. Taxonomy (NCBI): domain Eukaryota; kingdom Metazoa; phylum Chordata; class Mammalia; order Pholidota; family Manidae; genus Smutsia; species Smutsia gigantea. Next base: position 16,291 of record JAVSCE010020412.1, read on the forward strand.
AAAATTAATGTAAAATGAATTATAGAGTTTAAATATAAGAGCTAAAACTATGAAACTTGTAGGAAAAAATGAAACTTGAAACTTTATGTTTCTGTTAATTTACACTTTTCAACCTGAAACTTAATGTTTCTGTTAATTTACTAAATATTAGTAAATTAGGACTAAATATTCAAGATCTTAAGTTAGGCAGTGATTTCTTACAGATGACACCAAAGGCATAAATGACAAAAGAAAAATAAATTGTGGCAGGCAGACTGTATCTCCACAAAGATGTCAACATCCAAATCCTCAAAACCTGCAAAAGGGACTTTGCAGAAGTTAAGGACCTCAGCATGGGGAGATAATCTTGGATTGTTTGGGTGGGCCCAATGTAATCGGGGGTCCCTACAAGAGAAACAGGATGCAGAGGAGGCAGAGTCCGAGGAGGAAATGTGAAGACAGGAGAGAGTTTGGAGTGATGTGAGACCCTGAGCACATAAATTCATGAAGTCTCTAGAAGCTGGAATAGGCTAGGGACCAGATTTTCCCCAGAGCCTCCACAAGTAATGCAGCACTGCCAACAGCTTGATTTTTGCCCTGTGAGACCCATTCTGGTAACAGCCCTCACCCTCAAGAACTCAGGAGTGAACATGTGACCTAAGCTAGACCAGTTCAGTAGCTCCCCTCCTACCCACAGTGATTGTTCTGAGCTGACTGTCAGAAGTCCCTTCAGGCTACTATAACAAAATGCCACAAACTGAGGTGGCTTATAAGCAATAGAAGTTTATTTCTTATAGTTCTGGAGGCTGGGAAGTCCAGGATGAAGATGCTGGCAGAGATGGTGTCTGATGAGGGTCTGCTTCCCGGTTTCTCCATGGCCTCTTTTCACTGTATCCTCATATGGCAGAAAGCGTAAAGGAGCTTTCTGGGGTCTCTCTTATTAAGGATGCTAATCTCATTCACGAGGGCCCAGCTCTCATGACCTGATCACATTCCTAACACCCCATCTCCAACACCATCATATTGGGAATTAGGTTTCAATATATGAGTTTGGGGAGCACATAGTCAGTCTGTTGCACTGATCAATCAGAAGCCACCCAGAGATTGTATAAACTGAGGCTAAGAGAGTATTTCTTGCCTCTCGTTTTGTAAGTGATTTACCAAAGTTGAATGATACAAGCCTGGACGTATGGACTGATGAAGTCCGTAGCAATGGTGAGGAACTGGAATAATGTACACAGGGATATAATGAACAGGAAAAGTTGAGAGAGTTAGAGGAAGAGAAATTGATTCTAAGAGTGAAAGGGAATTAATGGACTATGGCCACCTATCAAACTCTCTCTGCTTCCCATTATGGGAGCTACTCAGTCACTTTTTGGGGGCTTCACTTGGCTCACATTGAGTCCATCAGTTGCAGCTGAAAATCCTAACTACCAGATAGTTCTCTTTCCTGAACACTGACTGTATGCCAGACTCTGTTCTAAGTGTGTGTGTTTAATTCTTGTTTGATCCTTACAGCAGATTAGTGAGATATGTATTGTTATCTCTCCATTTTGTTGTTAAAAATACTGAGATTTAGAGATGAGTAATTTTTCTAAGATCAGATAGTTGTTAGTGGTGGAAGCAGGATCTTAAACATGATATGCTAGTTTTGTCATAACCTAGCATGACCTAGCACTGTTCTGGAAGCTGAGTGATACTAATGCTTCAGAGAGGATGTTGGCAGATTTACATCTGGAGAGTTGGAGAAAGGCAGCCATCACATTTCATACATATTTTTGTCTCCAGTGTACCTATATGCTATCTTTCAAATAGTCATTTACTCATCAACATATCTTTGTTGAATGTGAAATTACTCATTTGGAAAAAGATTCTAAACTTCAATAGATTATATTCAACCAGGAAGAGATATTCCTGTATGTTTATACATTTCTAAAAGTTTCTTAGAATCTGGGCATTACGATTTAAATCTATGTTAACTGCTTAAAGGGGCAGTAAGGAGGAAATCAGTTTTTACTAGAGTTGGGAAACTGGATTCAGAAAAAGCTTTATAGAATGGAGTGTTGATATGTTTAAGTGTGTGTTATACAGGGTGAAGAGGAAAGCATTTCGGAGGGGAGCAAGTGGCAAAGGCATGAAGCTGAAAAGGTACGCACATTATGAGAACTGTAAAGAGTAAGTTTGCCTGAGTTGTGAGGTATTGATGGAATGTAGGCAATGATTAATTCATGGAATAACTTTTATATGATTCTAAGAAATTTGAACTCTATCCAGTTGGAAGTAAGGATTCATTAGAGATTTGTATTCACAAAGATGACATATGAAGATAAACTTTTAAAAACAGAGTATGATTGTGACTTACGCCAAGATGGGAGATGAAGAGGCACTTAGGAGATTTGGAAATAATCCAAACAGGAGACTCTACATTTCTGAACGAAGATTGTAGCAGAGGGAATGGAGAGGAGGGGATGGATGGTAAGAGAGGTGTTAGGCATTTAAATCTGTTCACTTCTGAAACGTGAAATTTTTCTGTACTATAACAATAGAACAATGCTTTCTTCCATATAATATTCTTAAGTAAAGCTGTATCTTATTTATGGTTCTGATACTAAGATTATATCTACATAAAAACATATTATCAGTAAGGAAGAACTGATTGAACCACCATCTCATGTACCCAGGTTATATATCTGTAACATATAATTAGATGGTATTCCCATGTGTGAGATATGATCATGTTTTACACTGTGTAACATCACATTTAAAAAACACTGATTGCCAGAAGAGGACACATTTGATTCACATTTGTGTCCTCAGTGTCTAACACTGTCTTTGGAAAACAGAAGGTGCACAATAAATGCTTGTTCAGTGAATGAGAGATGAATACATTTCATGGAATTGCTGGATCAAAAAATGGAAAATTTTATAAAAAGTGGATGATTTAATTATTTAAATAAACACTTATAGATTGTGCTTATAGGTTTTACATATCCAACCACTTGGCATAAAGAAGATAGATAGCGAAGATGGATACTTTTTATCCAGACACTTTGAGATCATGAAAACAGAGACTACAAGATAATCAAGAGTAAGTAACTTAATTGCCAAGTGCCTCAGTTTACTCATTAGCATAACAGGGATAAGGTTGCTTTCCCTGTATCTCACTAAGCTGTGCTGAGGATTGTGTACATTTAAAGTAATTAAAAATAAATGTCTGAAGGGCCGACTAAGCTCTTCAGAGAAAATGTTTATGTATAAGGGCAGTTTCAGCTTCTTCAGTTGACTAATAAAGAATTTCTCTGAGAAAGTAATCATGTGTTATCTGGGGATAATATTTAGGCTTGAAGATAGATGCAGTTTTATATTATTTTAATCCAAGAGCCAAGCACAGAAATTTAAATAAGGACTAGGTCGTGATTAATGAATAGATATATTTAAAATTTATCTTTTTTTTCCATCCCCCTGGGAGGTAGACTGATGATTTTGTTGCTGAGACCTAAAATTTCATCAGTTTTTAAATATAGTTTTGAAATACATTTTTTGAAATACACAGTTTTGAGATATAAATATATTGCAAAAATTTTGATTATTCAATACCCCAAAGTCTGATACCCTAGAGTCTCTGAAAATAAATTAGAAATCAATTGCATAGTTTTAAAAAGAATTGTTAAGATGAATCAAAAGCTCTAATTCCCTTTTAAGTCAGTAGTTGCAAAGCTCTCTCTGTTCCCAGTGGATAGCTGCTTCTGGTCATTCAGAGCTCAGCATAAATCTTACCTCCTGAGAGAGATGTTTTTCCTAGCCATCCAGTCTAATCTAGCAGCTCTCTCTCACATCATTCTGTCTTAAGTCTCTATATCACACTACATTTATTCATTCATTTATTTTCACATTATCTGTTTCCCCTCAGGCTCCATGAGCCTGGAGACCTTGTCTGTCTTGCTTATTTCTCTCTCTCCAGGGCCCAAAACAATGCAGTGTGGATTCTGGGTAAAGGCTGATTGAATTCTTGGGTTATGAATAAAAATCACGATTTAGACTGATTATCCTTAGAATAAATATCTTACATTTTCACAAGATAGTGTTACTTACTCATTAAAGAGAGGTGGTAAATAAGTGTGGTGAGCATTTTGTAATGTATGTAATTATCGAATCAATTATGTCTTGTCTTACACTTGAAACCAATATAATCTTGTATATCAATTACACTTCAAACAAACAAACAAACAAAAATCCAAAGAGAGTGTTGTGGCAAGTACACTCTTAAGATGCATACTTGCTCACTTGCCATAGTTAGAAGTTTGTGAAAGTGATTGACTGAGGTGAACATTACAAAGCAATTGAAGAGGTAACTAATTCTAAATGAGAAAATGTTTGAATAATGCTATGCTAGGGTGCTGGTAAACAAAATATTATTCTGTTAATAATGTAAAAGAACTTCAAAGAAAAGTCATTCATCCTTTGAATTACTACTTTGTCTGGTTAGAACAGTGGTCATGTATCACTAGCCTGGCAACTCTACATCTTGCATACTGCACTGTACTTTTTAAAAAAACTAAACAAAGGAAAAGATGCTACATAGATTGTATTTAGGAATGAAAATTGTGGTGTTTGTCCTATAACCAGTACTGATACTTCAAGTTTATATTAAAAACACATATGATTAATTTAAAATAAAGAAAAATAAAAAGAAACCAAGATAGAGTCTTATGACATGGTGAAAAACTTGAAGTCCATGTACAGATGAAGAGAGGGTTTGGCATATACTTTACAGACATTTCAGTCAAAAGGATTTAACATTTCAGTGTGAAAGAATTCATATTTGGTCACATGTAAAAGTCATTTATTCTCAACATCACATTTTTAAAACATGAATTTATTATGATTCCCCTTTTGCTGTTGTATGGAAAATCTTGAATGAAATATTGAGACCCCTTTTCACTCCACTAACATGGAAGACCTGCCATTGGTGGGTCCCCATCCCTTCCCTCCCCCTCCTCTCACTTCCCATTTCCTACCTAGGCCCTTAATGCAGTGGCATGATAGTGTCAATAATTTAGGCATGAGTAATCAAAAAATAATGTCATAGCTAACATTTAGTGGATACTTACTGTAAATCAAGCCCTGCCCTAAAGACTCTAAGTCTATTATTTTGTCTTCACAGTATCAATATGAGATAGGTACTATTATGCCAATTTTGCAATAGGATGACCAGGTTTGCAGAGGTTAGCTTTCTGAGGGTATGTTTTATTTCACAGCTTGCATGCTTAACTGCCCTTGTTTTACCTACAGTAATGAATGCAGCCATGGGCACAATGAGGGGAATGAATATTGAAAATAACTCTTAAAATATAATGTGTATTAGTGAGGTTTCTATAGTAATAGACCCTAACTAACAACTTCAAGATATCAGAGACTTGTAAGAGCAAATTATTTTCTCTTACAGGTTCAGGTCACTCCATGTGTTTTCATTTTATAACCAGTGGCTGCTGGGGCATTCTCTTCCCAATGAGGAGCAAGAGAGCATAAGACTTTTATACTAATTAGAGCCTATGCTCTGAATAGGCAAATTGTCACTTCTGCTCAGTTTCCAATGATCAACACAAATCTTGTGACCAAACCCAGAATTAATGTGGCAAGAAAGTTCACTCCTTCAACCGAGTGAGAATTGGCAGTGGGACTATGCCCTGTATGTATTTTATATGGTGGAACCTTCTGTATTCTTCCTACGTTTTTCAACTAAATAGATCTTACTGACTTTTTGATTCTTTCTGGAAGACTCTCTTTGAACATATTACCATAGAAACTCGATTGTTCACAATCCCCAATTCTCATATCTTCAAATAATCAAAATAGTGGTTCTCAACCAGGGGCTGGGTTATTGGACACTGAAGGGCTGAGCAAAGTTAGCAGGCAGGGTAGGCTGGAAAAATGCTGCCTCTGCTTCCTACTCCTACCCCCACCCCCAGATACTGTTGAGAACTGCTTTCCTAAAAATGTTGTTTACCTCCAGGCAGGTGTAGCCCCAATTAAGAAAGCAACATAAGATAGGTTGGAGAGAAAATTTTGTTTGTCTGTGAAGATGCATGTTTAAGGGATTTCATTAGCTTGAAAGCTGAATTAAGGGATAAAGCCTTTTAAAAGTAAATTGCTGAAGAAATGTAAGGCATTGTGATAAATTGTAAGTGCTTCTGGGTTTCAGATGATTAAAATCTTGCTTTACCCAGTGATCAAGCCTTCATGGCTTTAAATTATTAGCTTTCATTTTTCTTTTCTAAAATGACATGTGTTAGGGAGGTCTGCAAAGCAAGGTGACTGCTGTTGACGTGTGACCTGTGGAAAGGGCCATTGTCACCAAGTTGGCTAAGAGGCAGCAGGAAGCATGTTACATAGTGTTGTGCTCAGGTTTCGAGATTCCCAAAGACCTCCAGGGAGCCGAGTCCGAAGCAAAAGCAAAGAGCCTTTATTCAAGCTCGAGCTCCGACTGCTACACGCACCGACGCAGCGGCGAGATGCAGAGAGCCCCGAGATTCTAAAGTACAATAGTTTTATAGGGGTCTAGAGACAGTTAGTGAGGTGATGTTCGTTGCCTCTGCTGATTGGTAAGGAGGAATGGGTTGATGAGGCGATGTTCGTTGCCTCTGCTGATTGGCTGCCTTCTGCGGGAGGATTTTTATGGCCTGCTCCTGGAATTAAGTAACCTTTCAGGGTCAGGCCCGGTTTAGGCCTAAGATGGAGACTAGGCACAAAATGGAGTCAGTCCTGTTCTATCCTTACATTTCCCCCCTTTGTCTGGTGACTCATGGGCCCAATCATGGGACGGGCTGCATTTCTATTTCGCCATTTCCTGCTACCAAAGGCTTATACTGGACACATAGGACCATCAGCTGGACCGCCCCTACGTGTTCCTTAACAAATTGGACTAGTCTGCTGATAACGCAGGGGCTGAGGGTTAACAACAGGAGTAGGATGGGGAGGGGTCTGGCAAGGACTGAGATGAGGGCAGTCAGCCAGGGGGACCAATTAAATAAGGACTCATATCAGGACTGAGATTGCTCCCTCTCTAACTTCCACTTTTGCAACCCTTCCCTTATAAGAGCCACGGACTCTTTTACAACTCCTGAGTGGTCAACATAAAAGCAACACTCTTCTCCTAGAGCTACACATAGGCCCCCTTGCTGCATAAATAATAAGTCTAATCCTCTTCTATTCTGGAGTACCACTTCTGATAAGGAAGTAAGGGACTTCCTGTAAATGAGAAATGGATTTCTCTATTCTTTCTATATCTAAATCTTTGGCTGCTCTTAGGGTCCCACAGTTCTTGTTTTGTATAACAAGTGATGATACCCCGGTTCCTGCCCCCGCTAGTCCCAACCCTAGGAGCGCAGTTCTGGTCAGGGTTGTTATAGGTTCTGTCTTATCTCTGGGGCTGGAGGAGCTGAGCCTACCGAGTACAGCTTCTTCTGAATGATATGTTAGCCTGGGGACTAGCTGTACAAGCACACAGAACCCTCTTGAGGAGTTAAGTACCTGGGAGTGGACACAGGGAGTGAGTCCACTGGTACAGGCCCACCTCGTGTTCTCAGGGGGAACTAGATAACTGGCCCCATCGGGGATGGGGAGGGTGTTATTACAGAGTCGCGATTGTGCATGGGATGCGCTGCGTATGCAAGTACCCTGCGCTACTATGGCCTGGAGGGTTAGGCGTGCAGTGGCCTGCTGCCATCTGCAGGAGTTGGGACGGGGCCAGTGTTGTGAAATTGCCTATAATTGTGACTTCCTCATAACATAGTAGGGCAGGTGAACGTCTAGGCAGAGCCAGCAAGACTTGGTTAGGTCGGGCCTAGAGGCATTCAGGACCTGATATGCTCCAATAACCGTTCCCCAGAGGGGGTCCGAGTAGGGAATTAGGGTGCAGGTCAGAGTGAGGGAGGCTCCAGGGGCCGTAGGGGGTGAGAGGTTGGGGGCCCGGTGTTCTTACGTGAGGACGCTCGGGTAGAGGTAGGCCGGGGTGCTAGTACTTGGTTGGGTCCTACCCCAGTGTGGGGCAGTGGAGTTGCTACCTGTTAGAGGGTGAACAACATTCCTTTATCTTGTGCTCCCAACCTAACTTTGGCAAAAATTCGAACTCCCCATGTCTTTCCAATGTCCCAACCTGTTGCCTTCTTCCCCTGGTCTGTGAAGGATATACGCACAGGGTTATGTTGGCCCCAATTTCCCTGACCACCAGCAGTCAGCAGCTTCACCGTTATCAGGTCACCTGTTTTGGGGGGAGCCCACCAGATGTGTCTGGTTGAGATGCATGACCAAGAGGCGCAGAAGTAATCTTTTGCTCCCCCACATGGTTCTTGTATGTGAGCCTGTGTTCGAGTCCATGAGTGTCCAGGGCAAACATAGAAGTGTAGGTTCCCCTGGTTCATGCCTGGCGCACACGGAGAGGGGGAAAAAGAGTCTATAGGTCTATGTAGAGATCCGGGAACCAAGTGTCCTTGAGATGAAGTTGGGAAGTCTGATTAAGTATGGTCCCCGAGCTGGTGTCTATGATCTGCCAGGTCAGATTAAAGGGGGTGTGGGGATTGGCTCTGGCATAACCTGCAGTAGATAGAATCACTAGCATCAAGCAGGCCGAGCACGCCGTAGCTTGAGCTTGACCGGGTTGCGCTGGTTTCGATCGATGCTCCATTGGATGGCAAGGTCTGCCGGCCGAACATGGGTGTGATGAACCCAGGTCGCAACGCAGTCCACTTTGAGAGCGGTGGGGGTCGTCAGCACTACGATACGGGGACCCTTCCATCGTGGTTCAAGGGTCTCCCGGCGGTGTCTCTTGACGTAGACCCAGTCTCCTGGCCTTTATTGATGAGGTGTCGGGGTCGGACTGGTCTCGTAGATGGCACGGAGGCGTGGCCACATGTCTTCATGTGCCCTCTGGAGCCCTCTTAAGGAAAAAGATATTTCTTGATTTTCAAATTCAGCAAGAAGTTCGGCTTTGAGTTTAGGAACGATAGGGGGTGGCCTGCCGAACATGACTTCATAGGGAGTGAAACCCAGGGTATAAGGAGTGTTCCTCACTCAGAAAAGGGCGTATGGTAGGAGAGCCACCCAGTCCCCGCCAGTCTCCATGGTTAATTTGGTAAGGGTCTCTTTTAGGGTTCTATTCATCCTTTCTACCTGCCCTGAGCTCTGGGGCCTGTAAACACAATGTAATTTCCAATCTGCCCCTATAGCTTTGGCTACTGCTTGCATTACCTGTGAGATAAAAGCTGGCCCATTGTCTGACCCCATCATGGCAGGAAATCCATACCTGGGTAGGATGTCTTCTAGTAGCTTCTTGGCCACCATTTGAGCTGTTTCATGCTTGGTCGGGTATGCCTCTACCCAGCCAGAGAAGGTGTCTACGAATACTAAAAGATATTTATAACCATACTTTCCTGGTTTAACGACAGTGAAGTCTACTTCCCATTGTGCTCCTGGTTTGGTTCCTCTGAGGCTGGTCCTTTTTTCATTTGGCCCGGCTCTCGTGTTTGTGAGTTGGAAGGCCTTGCAGGTAGATACAACCTGATTATTTTGGTCTCCTGCTGATGAATCTTAATTCCCGCATGTCTAATTAAGTCTTTTAGTTTCCAGGCTCCCAGATGGGTGGATCGGTGCAAGTATTCTAACACTGGGACCCTGAGCTGGTCTGGCAGTATGAGCTCTCTGTCCAGTGTATACCACCATCCCTTTATCTCTTGGGCCATGGGGAGTTTCCTGATCCATTGCAATTCTTCCTGGAAATATTGGGGCTGGTCTGGCAAAACTGGGTTCCCCGGATCTGGGAGTTGCAGGGCCATGGTGGGGACTGATGTAAGAGCTACTACCTTGGCTACTTGGTCAGTCTTCCGGTTACCTCTAACCACAGGGTCATCAGTCTTCTGGTGTCCTTGACAATGGACAATGGCTAGCTTGGCAGGGAGCCATAAGGCCGTCAGTAGGTCGAGTATCTCCTGTTTATTCTTTATAGTCCGTCCTTCTGCCGTTAATAGCCCTCTCTCCTGATAGATTGCCCCATGAACATGAGCTGTAGTGAATGCATAACAACTATCTGTATAGTCGTTGAGCTGTTTTCCTGTTCCCAGCTTTGGTGCCTTAGTGAGGGTGACAAGCTCTGCTTGCTGGGCTGACATACCAGATGGTAGAGCCTCCGCCCATACAGTGTCCGTTTCGGTGACCACTGCTGCGCCTGCGTACCTGTGCCCATCTGGCATGAAGCTGCTCCCATCCGTGAACCAGATGGCCTCGGCGTCTGGAAGGGGTTGGTCAGTCAAGTCTTTCTGGAAACCATGTACTTGTTCTAAGATCCCCACACAGTCATGTAGCGGAGCATCCAGGTCAGGGTCAGGCAGCAGGGTTGCGGGATTAAGTGTTGCACTGGGGTGGAACTGTACTCTTGGAGGGTTGAGCAGGAGGCTCTGATAATGGGTCATATGCGCGTTGCTCATCCATCTATCAGGAGGCTGTTTCAGGACTCCCTCTTTAGCATGGGGGGTTGTGATCCAGATCTCCTGTCCTAGGGTCAGTGTGTCAGCATCTTTTACCAGGAGTGCTGTTGCTGCAATAATTCTAAGGCATGGCAGCCAGCTGGCAGCTACTAGGTCTAACTTCTTAGACAAGTAAGCTACTGGGCGGCTCCAGGGCTTGAGTTAGGACTCCTTTTGCTATTCCCTTGTGTTTGTCCACAAAGAGGTGGAAGGGCTTCATAATGTCTGGCAGGCCCAGGGCTGGGGCACTAAGAGGGCCTTTTTCAACTGATTAAATGCAGCTTCCTCCTTCTCAGTCCATTCAAATATCCTCCCTTCTTTGGTGGCTTCATATAAGGGCCTGGCAATTTCAGCAAAATTTGGTATCCAGAGGCGGCAGTAGCCGGCCGACCCTAGGAATTCTCTTATTCCCCTTTGGGAGGCAGGTGTAGGGATCTTCAGGACAGTCTGTTTTCTGGCATCTGATAACCGTCGTTGTCCATCCTCCAAGACGTACCCCAAGTAACATCCTTTTCCAGCATATCTGAGCCTTCTTCACTGACGCCTGATACCCTAAGGCCCCCAGGGTGGACAGTAGATCTCGGGTTCCATGCTCACAGTCCTCGGCTGTGTCTGCAGTGATCAGGATGTCATCTATGTACTGGAGGAGGGTGAGGCCGGGGTGCTTCTTTCTGTACTCACCCAGGTCCTCGTGTAGTGCCTTGTTGAAGATGGTGGGTGAGTTTTTGAACCCCTGAGGCAGCCGTGTCCAGGTTAGTTGTCCACTGTAGCCTTCCTCCAGGTCATGCCACTCGAAAGCAAACAAGGGTTGGCTTCATGAAGCCAGTGGTAGACTGAAGAAGGAGTCCTTTAAGTCTAGTACAGTATACCAGACTCTGGAGGGTGCTAAGGAGCTGAAGAGAGTATAGGGGTTGGGGACAGTTGAGTGTATGTCAATGACCTTTTTATTTACCTCTTGGAGGTCCTGCACCAGTTGGTAGTCATTCGTGTGAGGCTTCTTTAGTGGTAGTAGGGGGGTGTTCCAGGCAGACTGGCAGGGGACTAGTACCCCTAAGCTTGGCAGTCTTTGGATGTGTGGCTGGATTCCCTTCCAGGCCTCCTCAGACATGGGGTACTGCTTGACTCACCGGGCCTTCTCCCAGCTTCAGCTCTACTAGGACTGCTGCCCTGTGAGTGGCCAATCCTGTTCCCCCCATCTCTGTCCAACCTGCAGGGAATTCTTGTAGCCATCTGTTATGGTACCGTCTGCTGGGGATGCCTTCTGGTGAAGGCAATATTCATCTTCCAGTCTCAGGGTCAGGACCTCGATGGGGTGGCCCCTGCCGTCAGTGACTCGAGGCCCCCCTGGTCCGAAGGTTATCTGAGCTCCAATCTTGGTCAGTAAGTCCCGTCCTAACAGGGGATAGGATAGGGGCATTCCGGTACTATCATAAAGGAGTGAGATACCCATCCCGTCCCTAGATCCACCGTTCTTCGGGTAGTCCATGAATATTGGCTCACAGCGGTTGCCCCTTGTACCCAGGACTTCTTATTCACTAGTTTTCCTTGTGTGGTGTGGAGAACCAAATGCTGTGCTCTGGTGTCGACAAGGAAGTTAACAGGGGTCCCCTCCACTCTAAGAGTTATCCTGGGCTCGGGGAGAGGGTCTGAACCCCGACTCCCCTAATCACTGAGTTCATCTAGCTTAAGGACTTTCTTCACATCAGCCTTTTTCGGGCATTCCTGGCCCAATGTCCTATTTCCTTGCAGTAGGCACATTGGTCCTTCTGTAGTCTCTGCCTCCCTCCTCGGGAGGCCCCCTTACCTCTCTCTCGGTTGTTGGCAAGTTGCCGGAGATGACAGTCTCGTTCCTTGGGGAAGTCAGTCGTAGCTAGCAAGATCCTGGCCAGGTCTCGGGTCTGCTTACTGCCGGCGGCTGCCGTGGGGTGAGCCTGTCTGTCTTCCGGAGACTCCCGGTTGTTGTATACCTTTTCGGCTATTACCAGTAAGCCTTGTAGACTTTTCTCTCCTAATCTATCTTCTGTAGTTTTTTTTTGATATCTGCAGCAGATTGATTTGCAAAGGCCATGATGACAGCTGCCTTATTCTCAGGATCCTCTGGATCCATGGGGGTATAAGTATGGAAAGCCTCCATGATCCATTCTAGAAAGGCAGCTGGAGATTCATTCCTTTCCTGCTGTACATTCCCTACCTTGGCCAAATTAGTAGGGTTTCTAGCAGCCATCTGGAGACCCCCCATTAGAGTCTGGTGATAGAACCCGGAGCCTCTCCTTACCTTCAGCCATGTTGAAATCCCAGTCAGGCCTAGTTAGGGCAAAAGAGATATCTATTAGGGCCTGGTTTGTGGTAGGATTCCCATCCGTGCCTGGAACCAATTTCTGGGCTTCATTGAGGACTGTCTCCCTCTCTTCTGTCATGAACAGGACCTGTAAAAGCTGCTGGCAGTCATCCCATGTAGGCTGATGGGTGAAAAGAACAGAGTCTAGCAAGTCAATAAGCCCTACCTGTTTCTCAGAGAACTTAGGATTTTGAGCTTTCCAATTGTAGAGATCACTAGTGGCAAAAGGCCAGTAGTGATGGGGCTGATTTCCCCCCGCGTCTGGGGGACCGGTGGCTCGCAGGGGCAGAATAGTGGAGTTGGCAGTGGAGGCAGACTGCCCCCTCTGAGCCCTTTGTCTGGTACAGGGCGGGCTTCCCACTGGAGCACCTCCACGCTCCACTCTTGGAGCAGCTTCTGTTTCCCCTGGTGGGGGATGGTTGTGTCCTTCTGGCATCCTAGGGGGCTGATACGGAGGAGGAAAAATTAATTATTCTTCAGTTCCCCCTTGTAGGACAGGGTAAAGGGGTGCTGAAGGTTGGGTAAGACTCTTCTTTTCTTCCTTCTCTTTCTTTCCCTGTAAGGCAAGAATGGGTCTCAGCTTCGGAGGGCGTGGGGCCAGGAAAGGCTTAAGCTAAGAGGGTGGATCCTCTACAAGGTCCTGCCAAGTAATAATGTAAGGGAGCTGATCAGAATGACCTGTCTTAGGCCGAGAGACAGCACCCCTGACTCGGTGTATGGTAGGTAGGTCAAAGGTTCCCTCTGGTGGCCACCTGACATTGAAAGCTGGCCATTCGCTAGAACAAAAAGTCTGCCATCGACCCTTCCGGACCTACACACTGAGGTCATTGGCCCTTTCTTTAACTTCTCTAAAATGATCAACCATAATACTTAGAGGAGTAGTCTGAGTCTGTCCCATAATGTCCATCCAGTAAGTCCACAGAATAAAACAGAAAAACACAAAAACAAACAGAAGGCCCCTAAAAACAGTCTTCCAACTCTGTGGAAGCAAAACTGAAAGCTAGATGATGGCCTCACGCCAACCGGCGGGAGCAACTTGCCTCGTCTCAGATCCTTGAGGGGAATCCACGTCCCTCCAGAAGGAAGGATTGGAATGTCTTCTGAATCCTCCTGCCTGTGGTCCTCCAGTGTGTCCACTTAGACCGTCTCGGGCAACACCAGATTGCCAGGAATGAGCTCACACAAAAGGGAGACAGAGACACAGACACCTACCATGGCCAGTCAGGCTGTCTGGGTCGGGGTCCCTCAGGGGTCTTGGGGCATCCTGGATGAGCCCCCAAATGTTGTGCCCAGGTTTTGAGATTCCCAAAGACCTCCAGGGAGCCGAGTCCAATGCAAAAGCAAAGAGCCTTTATTTGAGCTCGAGCTTGGACTGCTACACACACCGACGCAGCAGCGAGATGCAGAGAGCCCAAGCTTCTAAAGTACAATAGTTTTATAGGGGTCTAGAGACAGTTAGTGAGGTGATGTTCGTTGCCTCTGCTGATTGGCTGCCTTCTGGGGGAGGATTTTTATGGCCTGTTCCTGGAATTAAGTAACTTTTCAGGGTCAGGCTCGGTTTAGGCCTAAGATGGAGACTAGGCACAAAATGGAGTCAGTCCTGTTCTATCCTATCCTTACAATAGCAGAAGCATTACCTCTCATATTGCAAACCATGGGGTAAGCAAACCAGTGCCTTGGTCTGACTTAAAACTTCAGGAAAATATAAATCCATATTGTTTCATTGAAAAATAAAAAGACTTCCAAGGGACACATCGGCATTTTTGTCTTTTGTGTCTTCAAACACCAGAACCCCCCATGTGTTCTAATTCTGCTGAGTTACTGGTAGGCAAATACTCCTTTCCCACAGTCTCATGTTGTCCTCCGATATGGTTTATGACAGTGTGATGAGTGGTATCCTATTAATTGCATTTTGTGAAAACTCACATGTGACAGCTTGAGTTTTGGAGAGTAAAATAAATATAAAATAAAATCAATGTAAAGGAAATGAATGTAATTAAAAATAAAATAGAGTAAAACAAAATATATAAAATATATAAATAATAATAAATAAAATAGAGGTGGGTTCAAGTATTTGCTCTACCATTTAATTGTCGTGTGACTTTAACAGAGAAAAGCAGTTCCTTTGAATCTACTTCCTCACCTGTGATGTGGGAATTATAATTTCTCCCTCTTAGACCTACCCTGTAAATTGAATAGTAGCATGATGCCTGTATAGTAATAGGTGACCCATAGTTTTTAGTGATTTCTGTGTCTTTAAAAAAATGTTTTAACTAGAAAATAGGCATGTAGAAACAACTATCTTACCTCTGTATCCTCTTATACCATCAGGATCCACTGGATCCAATTTTAGATTTTAATGTCTCTTAAGGGCATTTCTATTTCTTTGTAAGGAATGATATATCATGACTTTTATAGAGCCTTAGAGTTCATCTAAAAGACAAAGAGAACATTTTTTTGCTTTTTAAATTAGAATAAAACTCAACCTACCTTGCAATTATCATATGGGTCCATTGGCTCCTCTTAAGATATATTTTGGGACTTTAGGGATATTATTTTTACCATAATATTTTGGGATGTAGGAAACATTTTGCTATTTCATTATCCATGGAATCATTTGATTTTTCATCTTCCAGTCTCAGTTACTCTAAAAAAATAAAATTAAACTAAAAGGGAAGATGTTTCATAATTATTGAACTAGAATATGAATGAAATGAGCAGCCCTCTATATTTCAATGATGTTGCTGAGATTTATTATGTGAGATCTCAGACCGTGATTATTTATATCATGATATTCTAGATGATTTTCCCCCAAACAAGAATATGTGGATGAATAATACATTCTTAAGCACAAAAATAAATATGGCATTCTCATCTCATTAGTCAATTAACTGGGAGGATTTAATCATATAATTCTTTACTACAAAACCCCGATCCATCCCATTTTGACAAAAGTTGATAAAATTCTCTTGAGATGTTTACATGTTTAAATTCTTATTACATATATAATAGAGTTTTTCATTGTTTGCACTTCTGCAAATTATTCTTAAAAACTTAAAAATCTATAAAAGTAACAAATTAAAAAATTGTCTGCAGACGGTAAATGGTGATTATTATTTCTCCTGGTTTGATGAGGGTAAAATAATCATACACTTTGACCTAACACTGTACTCTGAGACATTTGTCCTAAGAAATTTTCAGTATTTGAACGCCAGCAAGAAGAAACCAACTGTAGCACAAAACTGGAACAAGCTAAATGCTAAAAAAGCAAATGCTTTAATAAATTATGGTGCATCAACAGAATGGCACATCATGTAGCCTCTAACAGTGGTAATTATGAAGACCATGGAAATTTAGAAAAATATATATGATGCTGAATGAAAATAACAGCATATGAATGGATACATAATGATTATAGATGGAATTAAAAGAAAAAACATTAACCATGCTGCCCTTTAGTTATGAAAAAGCAATTTACCAATATTAGCTAAGTTTAGTTCTGCTCTACCTTGGTCATATCTCACTATCATTGTGTGGTTGGAGAGCTGAACTCAGATTTTGATAATTTTCATAGAGTAAGGTGGAAATTCACGATGCATCTGGGACATTATGAAGTCATTTATCTTAAACAGGTTATTTTTATTCGCCACTTCTGTCTCCTGTCCAATTTTTCTCCTTTTCAGAAATATGCACAGAAGCATGAGGAACTTTACAGTCTTCCTTCAAGAATACTCTGGCTAGGCAAGAAAGAATCCTTTCAAAGAAGACCAGGCATTTGTTCTAAATTTAAGAACCCAAAGAATTCCACTTGATGCTTGAGACATATTCTGGCCTATTTTTCCCCTCACTAATTTTGCTGTGTGCTTTCTGAAGGCAGGGATGGTTTCCCAGTTCATATATGATCTATGGTAAAACCACAGAAAATATTTCTTACATTGAATGAATTTAAATGCTTTTGTAAGAACAGTGTGGTGTGGTAAAGACAATACCACTTGAGATAAGAGGAGGTGACTGAAGTAAACTGAGATTTCTTGAGTAACTGAAATGTGACAGTCATGCAGATGAGAATTATACATCTATTCTTACAGTAATTTTCACTAAAATTTGTAAAATACTATTACTACATATATTTTTAACAGATGATAAAATTTAGGGTCAAAAACATTACATGTTTGAGATTACAGTGCTGGTAAATTTCTGAGCCAAAATCCAACACCAGTCTAATGCTCCATACCTAGTGTGCATGCTATACACTACTCCAAATTGTGAAAAAGGAGAGAAACAAAAAAAATTGCTTACTGCATAGGCAATTCTCTAAGATTGTAGATACTTATACAATTAAATGTTAAATTGGTTGGCATATGTGAGAGGTGAAACAGAAAATATGTAATTAATTGATTAGTCCTAGGTTGTAGAACAGGTCATTGGGTAAAGAAGAATGAATTTTGATCCCCGTTTCCTTTCCTACAGAATAGTTTGTTTGGCCTTAAACACACATACACATGCATACATGCATGTGCACACACACACACACACACACACACACACACAAGCTAGTGTGGTGTCTGCACTGTGAACCACCTGGTTGTTACTTGAACCTCTGTTGGGCTGGATGTAGCAGTTCTGAGGGGCTTATGTTACTCTGTGATAAAATTCAAGTAAGTAGGAATGAAAATAGAGCTATAACTAAGTTCCTGCAACACATGTTTCAGGCTTTTTTCCCTTCTGTTTTTTATTTGGAAAAGATATAGCAGGTCTTGGGATTGTGTTCGTGTTTTTCCAGTCTGCACTCCAGAGAAACCAATCACAAGTTTACAAAAACTCTGACCTTGTGGTGAGGTTGAGAGGGCGTCTGTGGAATTTCATTTATAAGGAAAGGAAAAACTATAAATGTGATGATTTGAAACAAATGAAGGTCAAAATATCATTCTCAAGTTAGTGTGTGGGATTTTTTTCCTGACCTTATTAAATCCTATCCCCCTTTTCCCATTGGACTAAGTAATGCTCCCTGATCGCCAGTCACCACAGGGGGAGCCTGTTGGGGGGCAGAATCTCTGTGACATGAGTACTCTTCTTATGGCTACAAAGCAGACGGCAGGAAAGATGAAACATACTGATGGAGAGACTAGAGCCAGCAAACTTATCTTGCGTTTTTTGGAGTGGGCTGTAAGAGGTGAAATGAGTATGTGGCCCATAGTAAGCTGTTAATACTATTGCTATTATTATCAATACTAGTATTTTATTTTCCCCCACAACATCCAACTAGTATACTTATGCAAGACTGTGTTTTCATGTTTGCTCTTACCCAGTTCCTTTTGGTTTCGAGGTTTGCCAGTTTTGCCAGGTTTGCTTTGGGGTTTGACATGTGGCAAATACGGCTTTTTAATTTTTATGCTGATTGAAATGATATTTGTATCATCAAGCACAATTTGATTTTGTGATAAGCGTAAATAGGGAGATGAAGGGCTGAAGTCATAAAGAAGGAATCCCTCCATTTTTATGCTCAAGATCATAGCAGTTATTCATATTAAGGGTGCATTATAATAGTTAAACAATAGTTTATTAATCTGCCCTCTAGAAAGGTACATTATTTTTAGGGAAAGACAATTTTTTTTCATTTTTTCACTTAGTTTTGCAACATACGTGTTTTATGGTAGTTTTGAGACTGATTAAAAATTAGGAATCTGTAATGAAATAGTAAGTAAAAGAGAAGTTGAATTAGAAAATTTGTCCCAAAGATGCCAAATTATAAGAACACATAACTCAAATTTGACTCCCAGCTTCTAGGAAACTGAAATTGGGGGTCAGGAAAAAGCAAACAGGGTATAATTATGTAGTTTATAATACTGAATAGTTTGTATACCAGGTCTTCAGAGGAAACACAGATTTCTGTAGCACTGAATTCCAAATGTATCATGTGGGTTTTAATGTGCTGGATGTGAATTAGTAGAAAAAGTCCTAAATCCTATTTTTACATAATATTCATTATTTTAGATGATCCCCCCCACCACCAAAAAAACTGTTGGGACACAATATTAAAATATCTTTCAGTGAAGTTGATTCTGTGAGGGGGCAAAACTAATGTAATTCAAATCCTTACAGTAGCTGATTTTGATCTCTAGTAAAATATAAAGTATGAGGAAAGGATGACTTACACATGTTTTCCCTAATATCTTGTCCTTGACTTATGATATCATGCCCTTGATGTCATGATAACCTATGATGTTGGCATGACAGAAGTAATTTTTGCCTGGAAATATTTTAAAGCCTAAATTAATAGTCACCACATTCAGCCAGTTGACTAGTGGTTCCAAGTGACATGGTATATTTTCTCTGTGAATCTATGCAGTGTTTTTATATAGATCAAATGATTTTAATTATTTGCCAAAATAATGCTTTTGCTTTTGATAGAATTAATGTTGAGCTCTTATTTCTTTGAAGATTTAATTATTAGGACCAAGTTGTTGTTTTTTGCTGTTTTATTTGAAAGGTCCATTCTGATGCTGAAAATCATATTGCCAGTATTTCAAAGGGTATTAACTTTTCACTGTGGCAATGAAGCTTGGTTTTTACATTTTTTTTTCAGTTGCCTAATAAAATACTCTTTTCTTCCTTTCATATGCTACAGTAGTGACCTCTGCAAAGTTAATATATTGATTTCATCTTGTAAAACGGACATGAAGACTAGAAATTATCTTAATCTACTTAGAAAAAAATTTGGAATGGTAAACTCAAGAGTCACTCTATTGACATAAATAGATATGGTATTTTAACAATAGACTGCTAGCCGCACACACACAGACACACAGTCACTCACCTGTGTCCTGTGCCATGGCTTACCTCGCCATCCCAGCTGCAGGACCAGGAAAGAGGGTGTGGGTAGCCAGAACCACCTGGTTGCTAGAATATGGTGGTGAAAAGCACAGACTCTGGGGCCAGACCTGGTGAATTCAAGTTCAGCTCTAATTACTGGCTGCATAACTTTGGGCCAATTATTTACTCTTCAGTGCCTTAGTTTTCCTCGTCTGTAAAAGGAGCTATCCATAGCAACTACCTTAGGATTGATGTCCAGATTGAATATTTAGTATATGCAAACAATTTAAAAGAGTTTGATCCATAATAAGCACTCAATAAATGTTAGCTATTATTTGTGTTAGTAGTAATAGTAATAACAGAACTAAAAATGAAGAACATTCCTTATTTAAAGGGAAGAATTCAGGTATTACAGTTGAGCTGTCATGGCTAGATTAACTAGAATTGCGTTCCAGTTCATGGTTAAGAAAATCAAAGTAATTGTTTAATAAAAGAATAATTGCAAATTGTAATGCAGTAATCAAACTGCAGTCAGAAATACAGGTTGGGTTCTAGAAATGGATGAAATGTGCTGAAAGGTCAGTGGCAAAGGAGGTGAAAGTCATGTCACAGAACCAAGTACAGGAACCAGGGAGCAGAGAGGTGCATGCTTGTTTATGCAGCGGCTCAGAGAATGGGGATACCAGCCAAGGACTCGGAACGTGAGCATACAAAGGAGTAGGGAAGCATCCTAACTTCAGCTCACTGCATGGGTAAAAACTCAGATACTGATATTCCGCAGAACAATAGTCGCTGAGTCCCCTGTTCTCTGCTTGCGTTTAATCTGCTCTCTTCCTTAGCCTGCTTTCAGCTTGCTAAAAAACCACAGTGCACAGAACCCGTCTTTTCCTCCATAAGAGCTTAATGCTAATAAGAAAGTGTCTTTGGTCGTACTTGTATATATCATCTGAGTTTTATCATCAGCAGAACAAAGAGGAAGAGGAGAAGTGAGAAAAGGCAAACAATGTCAGTTTGTTTTCAAAAGCCCTTTTGGTCCAGTCCATGGAATCAAAGTATATTCTTCCTGTTCCACTTCAAAGCTTTACCCTCTGCAAGGTAGAAAATTTTACTTTTCTGGGAACTTTAAAGACAGCCACATCCCACAGTGAAATCACTTCTTAATTTTTAAAACAATGTTAACAAATTCATGTGTTGTAAAACACTCCTTCCATGTCATTTCCTCCAATCAGACCTTCGCATGCTTTTAGCTGATTTTCTACTGCTTATTAAGAGCAGCTGTGTTTAAGCAGCTGGAGCACGAGTTGGCCAGTAAATGCATGCTGTATAGATATTTAATACCACTTAGTGCTTTATCAAGCTTTATAACTTCTAATTAGTTAAACCGCAGAACACCCCAGCACATTAGGTAATTATTGCTTTCCCCCCATTTCACAGATAAGGAAACTGAGCGTGAGAAAGATTTGTTTTCTACCACATTCTGATGGTTAAATGAAGGTGCATGTAAACAAAACATTGGGTTTGTGAAAACAACACGCTATCTGGTGACTCCTCAGGGCTCTGGCGATAAGTATGATAATAACATATCTATTCGTCTTATCCAAGATTGTAATGTGATTAACAGTATGCTACTGTCCATGGCCAGCAAGAGTCTATGTCCGTTATGCTAGATTCTCCACCCAACCATTCACACTCAACTACTTGGAAAACACTCCCCAAAAGAATAAAGCTCATTTCTTCAGTGTTTTTATCTTAATTCATTTTCATAGAATTTCCTATTTTCATTGATAATTTGATGGAATTGATATCTGTTAATGTTTCCAGAGATATAAAATTGAGAAGCAAATTCCTTAATGGATATATTAAGTTACAGAATTATGTTAGATTAGAGATATAATCTGTTGCAGAGGGATTGGTCATTGGTCATTGTTTGAAGGGACCTGTTCAAGGAAACATAAAACCATGGTAAATGAATTAAATAGTTTGATTCTTAGCATAATTTCTGCCTTTAATTTTTTCCTTTGCCCTGAAGAACATAGGAAAATGATCAGAAGATAAGGAGCATTTGTATGAAATGCTAATCAAAATTGAGCAAATTTGTTTCTTACATGCAATTTAAATGAGTCTGCTGGTCTGGTCAGTTCACACTGTTGAGTGGTGTTGCTGAGGCCAGAATTTCTTGTTCCATTTATATATGGGCTGGTTAATTTCTACTGAGGGAAAAAAAAACAACCTCTTCTGCTTCTGTAGTCTGTATCCTCAATCTCAGTCATATTCCCTGGAGTTAGGCTGGCTATTCCGAATATGGAGGTAGTGAGATCTCCCTACAAAGATACTTATATGATATGCTGCCTCTTACTGATTTTGGTGGAAATTTTACCAGAGGGATTTATTATTTGGTCCTTTCTAAACCAACTCAGCAAAAAGCTGAGTAGTAACTGTGGTATAACACCAGTTCATCAGGTGAATATCTTTAGTGTTTGAGTCTAATATTTTAATCAGATAAGAATATTAAAAGAGATCTCCAACCACAGCTTGAATCATATTCAAATGATCTTAATAACATGATCACAGATATCTCTAATTCAAGCAATATATGCCTAGGAATTATGAAGATTCAGTGACTCATGATTTATATAACTTAAAGTTTATGTGGGGATGTTAGAAATATATGAGTGATTTTTGTGAAGTAGTAAGAGTGGCATGTAGGGGTCAGAATTACTCTCACGGTCACTGCCCATACACATACCTTGTACAGACAAATTGTCAAAGCAATAAATCATAAATATCAGAAGGAGTGCAAGAATTTGGAGGAGCAAGGGATGAGATTAGTTAGCCTAGGGTTCTTTTTGAAATTTCTTTCTAAAAAAAGATGAAAGTGAAAGATCTGTTATGCAGAGAGAATAATGGGAATAAATAGTGAGGACAAAAAAACCTGTATTATAGCTTCATTACTTTTAAGATTTGACACATGAAAAAAGTGTGTATATGTGTACATAACAATCTACTCTGACGGGTGTGTCGGTTGATGTATGCTGTATGTTTTTAAGAAAAGATTTGTATTCAGTTGAAAGTTTGAAATGGAACTGCAGAAAAATATATTTTGTCCCTTACAGTGTAATATATCATTTGATCTTCTAACAACTCATAAAAGAGATATTATCCTCATTTTGTGCATGATCATGCTGAATTTGAGAGGTCAAGTGAATTTCCTAAGGTAAACATACGTGTCTAACTACCAGATCTGTGTTTATTTGAATTTCATATTAGTAGCTTATGTTTAGATTAAGTTCACTCTTGGCAATAATATATTCAGAAGACTGTGTATGTGCTGGTATCTATTGTTTCCTTAACATAGAAAAGCATTTCTCCTTTTCATTTTAATTTTTCCATTATTTCTGGAGCTTATTTGAGAAAAGATAAAATTTTAAGGTTAATATTTTGAAACTACAACTAGATGCTTTCTAATAATATATGTGGATAAAACAAACATGCTTTTTTCATTAAATCTCGTCAGTTTTTGGAGTTAAACTTGATTTTAAACATTTTTCCATCTTCATCAATAATGTGTTTTGTTTTACCTAAACATTTTATTCAATACTTCATTAAAGTGTTTGCCTTGTGAATATAACTGTAAATCTTTAAAAGCACCTTTAGTTTCCCATGTTTGAGATGAATCTCTTCCTAAAACCGATGTTTTTGAAATTTAGACATTAGAAGTTATTATTTGTACTTCAGGGGAATACTAGACAGAAAAGAGAGATTAGTGTCTGAAATATACTTAAATTTGAGTTCTCAACTGGATTATTCTTAAAGTATACTGAATCAGTTAGGATGTTGTGAACTGTAACAGAAATTCTGACGAAAATGGCCTAAGCAATAGGGGTGTTCCTTATCTCCAGAATTCGTCAGGGCTCAAGAATTGATTGCTGACTGAACGGTATCACTGGGGCCTTTCTACCTGTTTGCTCTGGCATCTTCAGTGTGTTAGGTTTCTCCTCAGGCTGTTTTCCATCATAGTTGCAAGATAGCTGAAAGCATGACTAGGACTGTGTGTTTTTTTAAGTTTATATTCAGTGAGAGCCAGAGAACCTATTTTCCAACTATAAAATGTAAATCCTCTCTTTTATCTGATTGTGTCAGATCAATAGCAGCTGCCATGTTAATGCCACACACTCGATAGTTCACAGTAGTCAAGATCCGTCCTCTGGAGGCAAGTGATGGAGAGAGTGTCTAAACAAAATTGTGGATTGAAAAGGAAAATGATTATTAGATTTTGGCCCTGAACACTACCTGTATGCATTAAAAATATTCTAGTATCGATGTTACTCTGATGTCAACTCTAGGTTTTATTAATGGGATCTTTGACTATGAGATTTATTTTGAAAAGCAAATAGATAATGGCATTAACAAAAGGAACACAGATTAGGTTTTTATTATTTATTTCAGTATACATCCAAGTTTATATCAAGAATGACAGTAATTTTATGTTTTAGTAAATGTGAGAGAAGCATAACTTCCAAAACGAAGTAATAATCTCTAAATGGTGGCTTAGTTCATGAGCATCATTGCTAATTTATAAAAATGAAAGTATATATTTTATACCCAGCAAAGTAAATGCTATCTAAGAGTGATTGCATGAAAAAAACATGCATTTATAAAAATTATTTGGACTCCAGCAACAATTTCAAGTATGGAAGGCTTTGCTTATTATACACTGCACTCCGTGATAGAAAGATAATTTTACCAGTCCACAAAGATTTTCTTAACAGCAATTATCTAAACTTTCTTCATCTTTATTCTTCACAGAGAAAATAAACTGAATAGTTTTGGGGACAGTTTCTGTGATATAGAAATTGGAATAAATGACCATATAAATAGATTTTCAGTGGTATGAATCATCTCCTCTACTGTCTTTTAAGACATATTTTAAAGTTTTCTTTACTGTGAAGAGACTATTGTTTTTTTGTGCATGTGGTGACTTCTCTTTGCTCAAAATTGGTTGTTAATCCATATCCCATACTGTCATATTCAATATTTAGATGTGATTGTCGCAAAAAGTAATTCACAAATAATGGCATTTTGTCAGATTAGAATGATTCATTCATTTTATATTTATATTAAAGTAAAAAATAAAATGACTGATGTCAAATACTTTAAGTGAATGGGAATAAAAGAAGCCAAATAGCCTTAACACTGACTTATAGTATAGGAGTAAAATTCCCTACAGCAGCAGTTGGTTGATGACTTTAGTCTATATAGACAGCATGAGGTCCATAAAATCCACATGTGATTTTAAAACTTTTAACTTTAATGACCTTCCTTGTGTCATAACTCAGGCAGGCTGGAACATCATCCATACTATTAGGGCTCCAGTAGCACAGACTAGTAAAGAAAACAAGGAAACCGGGATCCTGTGGAAATGTGAGAGTGAGCCCAGGAAAACTGTAGGGCTGGCTCCTTGTGGTTGAGATAGTATGGGATTAGCCAGGAAAGTCCAGAAATAGTATCCAGGTGTTAGGAACATGCCAGCAAGCACAGGGACAGGAGGTTTTAGAGAATCTGACAATTGATCACAGAATGCCAACCAGACCTGGGAGTACAAAATAGAAAATAATACCTCACCAGCAAAAGGGACAAGATGTGTGTGTGTGTGTGTGTGTGTGTGTGTGTGTACACAAAACAAAAACATAAAGCAGGCATAATGTCAAGTTAAGCAGGAAGTCTAAGATCAGGCCTCTTGGCCCAGCTAGAAACAGGGGTGTTAGGGGAGTAGAACCAGATGCCTAGGCAAATGAATGGGTCAAGCAAATGAAGATGGTAGCAGCTGCCTCAAAGGGGTGTGTGACACTCAACCCCCCCCCCTACTAATGCTAGTGCCCTGAGTACTGCATCTCATAAGACAAGATTCTTAACTTGACTTTACTCACCCATGTTTTGTCCATAAGGCACTCCCGGTAGTTGTTGCGATGGGCTCAAAATGCCAATGAGATTTAGCTTCAAGATGAAGAGTACTGTTGCTTGAGTGAGCAAATGTTGACAGGTTGCTATTTTCTTTTTCACTATTTGGCATCTATGATAATGTTTGGTAAGTGTGTTTGTCCCTCAGTTGATAGCAACCTCATTTTACATATTAGGTGAAACTTACCATGTCACTCTTTTACAGACACTGTTTGTGACAGGGTCTATAGTGAGAATACATTGCAGGTCCACATCACTAACCATCAGAGAAATGCAAATCAAATGACAGTGAGATATCACCTCATACCAGTCAGAACGGCCACTATCCAAAAGATACGAAATAAGTGTTGGAGAAGATGTGGTGAAAAGCGAACCCTCCTACACTGTTTTTGGAACTATATATTGGTGGAGCCACTATGGAGGTTCCTCAAAAATCTAAAAATAAAAATGCCATATGATCCAGTAATTGCACTTCTAGGAATTTATCCAAAGAGAACAAAATCTCTGATTTGGAAAGATATATGCACCCCTCTGTTTATTGACCCATTATTTTTAATAGTCAAGATACAGAAGCAATCAAAGTGTCCATCAATAGATGAATGGATAAGGAAGAGGTGGTACATATATACAATGGAATATTACACAGCCGTCAAAAAGGAAAGAGCGCCTGCTATTTGCCACAACATGGATAATAGAGGGTATTATGTTAAGTGAAATAAGCCGGGTGGAGAAAGACAAATCCTGTGTAATTTCACTTATATGTGGAATCTAGAAACAAGACAAAACAAAATGAGCAAAACAACAGTAGACTCATAGACACTGAGAAATGGCTGGCGGTTACCATGAGGGAGAGGTTGGGTTGGGTGAGTTAAATAAGTGGGGGGGATAAAGAGGCACAAAATCTCAGTTATTATATGAATTAGTCATGGGGATGAAAGTACAACATAGAGAATATAGTCAATAGTTCTGTAACATCTATGTTGACAGCAACTACACTAGTTGAGGTGAGCATTTAATAATGTGCATAACTCTTGAATCACTATGTTTTATACTTTAAGCCACTATAATACTATATATATCAACTATATTTCAATTAAAAAATACATTGCATATACTTGTATATGATGGACGCCTGAATTATTAAATATTTTTAAATAATGTTTTATTTTAACCTTTTGTAGTATCTTATAAACATTTTTACATGCTGTTTATTTGAGATGTATGCATAAAGGCTTGATTAATCTCACAGAAAGCTCTTTTGCAAAGCCATATATATATATACATATGTACATGCAGGTGTATATAGTTTTTAAGAAAATGAGGTAATATTTACAAATTATAGCTGCCTATTTTTCTTCTTAAAAAGGATAATATCTCTAAGCAGGAAATACTCTAATCAGGGTTCTCTGAGAAGTTCCAGTATTAAAAATAATCACTTATCAGCATAACTCACCCCCAGGTTTTATTATAACTGTCATTATGTAATGTATATTTCCTATCTGCCCTCAGGGAAAGAGTTAAATTTATATGCATTTATAAAAGAGCAAGCATATTACCATCATTGACTGACAGGCAATACCTATTGTAATGAAAGCAGAAAGCTAATCATAATGGGCATATATGTGTTCTCCCTGACGATAGAAGCTAATTATAAAATTCACTCTTTAAAGGCCTGCTTTCTTTTGTCAGTTTACATCATTTATTCCTGAAATCCAGAAACGTTTACTCATGATTTTTGGAATCCTGACAGTTATTCTTCATTTTGTTTAGGTACAAATAATGCTCCCCCAGAAAACTGCGTGGTGAGTCAGTCATTTTCAGTAACCTTTACTTTTCTATTGAAAATAAAACTTCCTCCAGATGCTGGGTGAAAATCAAAAGTGCATTTTACCAGTCTGGATGTAAAACTTGAGGGTATCAAAGTGGACTTATTTTTTTTACCTGCACCCACCCCTACCACAGATCTTTTTACACAAGATGGACAATCCTTAGAAAAATAATGTTATTATAGAAAGCATTGCACTTTTATCTGCAGGCATAGACGGGAATAGTCAGTCTTCACCCAACTCTGTATCCTGTTTTTAGGGCTGCTGCAGTCATAGCCTAGTACGTGATTAGTCATGCCTTCTTTCTGACACTGCTCCCCACTTGCCTTCATTCTCACTGTCAGCTATCCCACAGGATTCTTTTTTTTTTTAAATTCATGATAAATCATCTTTTTTAGAAACAAGACCATTCAGAATGCTATCTCAATTATATTAGACACGTGAAATAATTCTGGTGAAAAATGTAAATAATCCAGAAATCGATTTGCTTGGATCACAGACCGTATGTAACTCGTTATGTGACAGAGTAGAGGGGTCAGTTTTGCATATACAGACTATCAAAGGGAAGCCTAATCAAATGTGTTAGAGACCACCCACGAATCAATCTCTGTCTCTCTCCCCCCCCACACACACTCTTTCTGTTTTAGTTATAACCAAAGTTAAACATACTGCTTCCTAACAAACAAATCTTTTGTCTGCTGTTATAGCCATAGTGCCTGAGACAATGCCTGACACATGATAGGTACTTTGTAAAAGTCTGTTGGATAAACAAATAAATTAGTAAAGGGATTTAGTTGGACACAATGTAACATCTGTGAAGAATTTGTCTCTAACTTGAAATTTTGAAGGATGACTCAAGCTTCCAAGCACCATAACATAAATTGGGCCCTCCCTCCGTCTCTCCCTCACCCCAGCCTGCCCAAATGCTGGAGTTGTCATCTTGCCTCTGTGGCTCTTTAAGGCCTTTGTGGAAGAGTCTTTTCTCAAAGTTGATTTGTGAGTCTGGACCATCAGGAAGTTCTGTAGATCTAAGACTTCAAATGAGAGACACTAAAACTGAACCTGTTGACTTTATTAAGTATGCACATCCCATGAATTTTCCCAGAAATGAGGTGACAAACCAGTATCTGAAATGTCCCTAATCTTATTAGGATGTTTATAATCAATTAAATGCTAAAATGTGTCCATCCTCAAATTTTTGTGAATTTTATTTCCTGTTCATATTTTACCATGGAATAATAATTCGTGAACAGTATATTATGTCTGAGACAAAAGAATGAGTTACATGCTCTGGGGACAAGAATGATTTGGAAAGCTTGGTTTTCCTCTCCATGGCAGCTGGCCCAGGGCTTGGGGATGGGTGGCGCTTCTGAGGCATCTGCTGTTTGGGATCAGCCACTTGGTCTCTCAGAGTCTTAGTTCTCCTTCCTGCAACAGTGGGGATAATCTGCAGACCCAGCATTCTGCTGTGGACAAAACTTCTTTGAGATGTGGAAATTTTAACAAATTACAAAAAAAACCACATAAAGATATTAAGTATCCCAGGAAAGCTTAGAAAAGGAGAGAAATATTACATGCTCATAAAGTATTTTACTTTTTATTGAAGTAAAAGTATCAGAGATGTAATGTTGACGATAGCAAGTGTTTACTGAACGTGTGTTGTATGCTAGACACTTTTCATTGTAAACTCAGATATCATCCTCAAACTCTCTGAAGGTGGGACTATTATTATCTCTGCTCTGGAGATGAGCACACATACCTAGGCTTAAAAATGTAAAAACTTGAGCAGGGTGTTCCAGATGATATGCCAGTGGAGAAGCAGGGATTCAAACCTAGGGAGTCTAGTTAAACTGCTCTTCTTCTCAAGGTGATGTTGTTTTGGGAAGTGAGAGTTTGTTTCTGGCTGTTCTCTGGAAAAGTGGCCTTTTAAAATCCAGATTTGGAAAATGTGTAGAATTCTAACAGTGGAGATGGTATTCTGACAAAGGCTTTCCTGACTCAGGGCTGTGTGAGGGAGGCTTCAGAGATGGGAAAGCACTGGGCAGAGTTTGCAATGACTGGTGCCATCATCTGATCAGAAGTGGAGAGGGAATGAATTATATATCTGATAGTTGGATTAGATCAGATGTGGGGTTCAAATGTCCGTGAATGGAGTTTGTGTTTGATTTAGGAGGTAACAGAGTCCCATTAGCTGTGCTATGTGGCACTTGCAATGACTGAACCAACTTCAGGGCCACAGGTGGGGCACAACCTAAGGCCCAATACTGGGAAAGGTGTGTGCAGCTGCCCATCAGAGTGCAGCCAAGTGAAGGCAGGCTGGGAGTCAGGAAGCAGGTATCTGGAAGTCACTTAACAAGAGTAATTACAAGAGTCTAAGCCCAAGAGAGCATCTAAATTTGGAAATGTCAAGAAGCAAGGAAAGAAAGCCTTCAAGCCTAAACATCAGTTTTGTTGGATTGTGGCCAGTTTGTGGTGCTACAGCCTGCTCACTGTGATGGGCAGGAGATGGAGGAATTCTGGAGTTTACAACTGGGGCTGACATGGAAAGGAGGGTGGAAGATAGAGTGTTTGTGGAAAAATCAATATGACCACTGGGAATAAGATGGATAGAAGACAATGGAGTTAGAAGGAGCCATTAAAAAGAAATCTAGGAAAGTTTTAGCTCAGTTATTTCATTGTGGGACATGAGGAAGGTAGTGACTCTCATTTTCACTGGCTCACTATTGCTCTATTTTATTTCCTAGAAAACAACGTCTTTTGTAATGTAGCAATAATAATTAAAAGCAATTCTTAAACTATTATTATGGTGGGTTATTACATATACGCCTACTTCTGAGTCTTCTTCCTGGGATATAGTGTGAAGTGACCCTAATACACATATTGGTCAGAGTAAAAATCCAGAGTCTTTTCCAGGTTTAGGATTATATATTCTCCATTTCATGCCCAATTTCATCAGTTTTTCTTAAATACAATTCACATATTTCCCATGACCCAATGCCCCCAGTTTTCATGAACATGAGACCTCAGTGACTAAGAATATTGCAATGCTGATGAATAAAAAGCAATGGAGAATCAAGCTTTCTGGGTCCAAATTCTAGTGCTAGTGCTAGCTAGCTGTGTGACCTTGGTGAAGAATATTAGGGAGATGCTTTCCTTCAGGTTGCCAGTTTAAGCCAGAGAAAGCATGGACAATCCCTTTTTCTTTCAGTCACTGAGAACATACACAGTGCTAAGCCTATTTCTTGCTGCCAGCCAGTACTTTGACAAAAGCAACAGTCCTGTTCTAATAATCTCTTTCCTGTAACATTTATAGGACATAACTCAGCATTCTGGTTGTTTCTGGCTGAGTTGAACTTATTCATTTGTGTAGATTTGGCCTTATTCTGTAATTCTACTAGGGCAAATTAGAAAAGAGAAATGTGAGAACAAGAGAAACAGAGGTGAAACAGTACCATAGTGACTTGTGGCAAATCACTTTTGGCCTCAGTTTTCACATCAGTAAAAGGAAGGAACAGAAGGAAGTGATTGCTTAGGCAACTTCCAAATATAAACGTCCAAGATTCTGTGTTTGACTGTAATCAAAGTATTCTGAGGTAGTAGATTAGGATAGAAAGAGTCCAGTTTCAACCACTGACTCTTAGGTGAAATGTAAAACTAATTTCTTTATCTTTCAAATTAGATTGGATGAGCTCATTATTAGAACACCTAACAGTAAAAAATGCTTTATTATCAGTACAATCAGGGAAACAAAGATTTATTAAAAAGTACTTGTGTAAAAAACTACTGGTAATAGAATTAGCCTGCTCCTTGGAAACTTCCCCAAAGAATCATTAACTGCTCAACCATCCAGTGTACTTATATGCACATATCTTCATCCATCTTTGATAGTTCAGTTCTGAATGGGGCTGGGGTGGTCTGTGAAGACAAGATGATTTTTAAAGTCTTTTTTTCTATTCCTTGAGCTTATGTTTCTGTTCATATACATAAAAATTGTAAACAAACAAACAAACATACATTTCAAAAAATAGCCTTCAAAGTTAGTTTTTCCTAGCAGCAAAATTTCCATCCATTTCTCTGTTTTTGTGTGTGGAACAAAATACAGACAAACTACTAGGTGTACGATATACTCATCATCAGATGGTCAGATGGCAATGTAGAGTGCAGCTCATAGAAAGAAACTCAGCCCAGATCAATAGCATCTGTAATGGGACTCCCATGCTGTTCTTCCTTAATGGAGAGTGATTTCAGGAACTGAACACTCATTGGAAATAAATGGATTTCTTAAATGATAACAGAAAAAAGAAAAAAAAATAGGAAGGGTTAAAATAGCAAGACCTAAACTAAAGTATGTAGAATTGCCACATGAAAATAAAACAGAATTCTGGGCTTCATTTCATCTGTGACTTTGCTACTGGGAAGATGTAGGCTATTAGCATACTGTGTTCATTATTAATACATATTTATTGAACACCTAATATGTAGAAAACATTGGAAAGTTCTGGAGATGCAATAAAGTATAAGAAAACGTATATCCACTTATGCTATGAACAGGTAAATTTTAACTTCGGGAAGTCTTTGATGAGTGATTCTGAGTAAGTGCAGGTGAATGTGGAATGGAGCAGTTAGCAAGATATTGGGGTAGTGGAAGATACAGGTTTGGACTGGTCCTTTAGGTGACTTAAATTTCAGTAACATGGGATTTCCTAAATAATTTATGTGCATTCAATGGACGACAATGATACTATGAAGATGTTTTTGACTAGTAGTTAATGATCTGGTAAAGTGTTTGAAATTCTGTATAATTTTCTTATGTTATGAATTATATGCTACAGCTTGTATATGTGTATGCATAGGAAAACACATCAGACATATGTTAAAATATCAATAACGTTGAGATAGGAGTGAAATTATATTTTTACCATTTGCTGTTCTCCAAAAACTTTCTAATGATCACAAAATTATTTGAAAAAGGGGCTATTTCAAAACTAAATCATAAAGGTATCTTATATTTCTCGTATCACTCAGTTAATTATTTCTATCAAGTAATGATACAAATTATTGACTACCTAACAGGGGTTCCAAGTAAATGGCTTACCATATTTGACTAGCTGACTTCAGGCATCTTCATGCCTCATCCCCACAGTTTAAAAATATTTATTAGGCATCTACTCTGTACAACCACTTTTCTTGTTATTAGGAAGCAGTGACAAAAACAAAATGGACAAAATTCTTTTCCATCATGGAGTTTACATTATAGTGGGGAGAGTTAGGTAATGATAATTAAAAACATGCAAAAAAATGTACGTCAGATAAGTATATTGACAAATAAAGCAATTAAAATGGTGTAAAGAATTCCAGAGAAGAGGTTAGGGCTGCATTTTAATAAGGTGATAATGGAAGGTTTCACTGAGAGGGTAATATTTATTTGAGCAAAGATCTGAATTGTTTGACAGAGCCAGCCAGCCAGCCAGCCAGCCAGCAGATATCTGAGGAAAGGGAAATCCATGACATAGGACAAAAACAGTGAAGATCGTGAAATAAGAGCTTGCTTGGTGTGTTTGAGGATAGAAAGGAGGCAAATGTAGAGTGAAAAAGGCAAGGTGGAGAAGTGGTAAGCCTGTACAGGGTTTTGTAAGCCATTGTGAACAATTTGACATCACTCTGCTTAAAATTAATAGGCTGCTGGTGGATTTTGATCAAAGGAATGGCATGATCTGCCTTGTTCTTTTTCTTTCTTTCTTTTATTTTTTTTAAAGGATAGAAAGACAAAGATCGGTTAGGAGGCTTTTGCAATAACGTGGGGTGGGTGGTGGTGGTTGGGCTCGGAGCAGTGTGGAAGGAATGGAAATTAGGAGGTGTAATCAGATTCTGAATACATTTTCATGTAATATTGGATTTGCTTGGCATGTGAGAAAGAAAGGAATCGGAATTACCCTAATATATTTGGGATCTGACCAACACAAGGGATGTAGTTGCAATTTATGGAGGCAGGTGAGATGGGGGAGGAGGATTATTATTATCATTTTTTGGGTGGAATATATCATGAACCCAGTTGCCTATTTACTATCCAGTGGAATGAGAGAGAGAGAGAGAGAGAGAGAGAGAGAGAGAGTAGACAGTTAGATAATCCAATCTGGAATTCAGCGGACAGGTCCAGGCTGGAGAAGTACATTTGAGTGTGGTCACTCAGCAGTAGTATTTGAGGCGATGGACAGGTACAGTCTCTGGTAGAGTAAGTGCTTAGCCAGTACAAAAGAAAGATAAGGGGCTGATCATGGAAGTAAGGGCCACTGAAATGAGACAAATACAAAGGAGACCAAGATGGAATGGCCAGGGAAGAGGGAAGAAAACTAGGAGGGTTGAAGTCTTGAAATATTATTTTTAGACTCATTTAAAAATAAACTCCAAATGACCACAAATCTGTCAGAAATGAGGTATACTTTCTCACTGGAAAACAGAAAAACAACTTGCGTCCTTGTAATTAGTATTGTTGACATTATTTCCACTGCTGCTTCTCCCTTTCCTCTTACAAATACAATAATTACCTCTTACTGCTCCAATAATCATAAGGATAGAATATATTGGGAAATGACAAATGGAGTTGATATTTTCTTACATAAGCATTCCATAAAAAGTAGGAATTTTTAGAAATATGCTTATCATGTCTTTTGAGCTTGTTTGTTCTGTTTTCCAGTATGTCAAGGATGGTTATGAACATCTTGTAATATTAAGGTCTTGGGAGACTTGGCTTGGAGTCTTTTTCTATTATTTTCTATTTTTGTCTTGGTTCTGGGAGATGCTAGATTGTAAAATACAGAAAATGTCTGCTAATGCAGAAACCTCTTCAATGGAGATTAATGGAGATGCAATTGGGGGGAAGGCTTGGGATTACTATAATAGTATGCCAAGGACACCCTTTATTTAAATAAAATGCTGTAAAGGAATTTTGTGGAGACTCAGGGGCACAATATGTATGCAGTAAGGTGGGGTGTGAAGTGAGAACATCACAATATTTAGCCTGAGTTGCATCTCTATGCAGTAGATTTGTTTTGATGGAACAGGAAAGCATAGAAAGCAAAAATGTTTATCCCCAGGCGAAGAGCAGGCTCAGTGATTTCTGAGCTGGTAATCAGAAATCACTCTAATACATAAAAAGGCTGGTTTGCAGTAAAAGGCAAAAGGAAAACTACCTACCTAAGCTGCCTGGAGGTAGAATATAGATGTATAGATCTTCTGAAGTATTTTTTGAATAAAAGGTCTTGTCTGAATTAACTTAAATAATTAACAATTATAGTTTTAGTTTAGTTTGGAAGATATCATGTTGTATTTCATTTCTTTAGAAACTTGTTTTGATTTATGTTTACTTAAAAGTTTAAAAAATGCATTTTAATAAATTAATATTAAACAAGCATGTTTCTCACTTCAACAAATACTTTAGAATATGAAAACACTCCTGAAAGCAAAAAATGAATGAGACTCTGTGCTTTTAAAGACTGGCTTGGTTTGCCTCCTTGATGCTCCGTAGGGATCCGTTCAGCTGTACAGCCCAGACTTGGCTTGGTGAAAGTAAAATTCTCAGGCTACCACTCTCTCATTGTGCACTTTCAACTAGTCTCTGGGCTTTAAATTTAATGAGGGAATGTTTCCTTGATTTGTTATCTAGTTATCAAAATGAGATCACCCTATGCAGAACTGAATATAACATGTAACAGAGAAAAACCATTGTCCCTTCTGGTGATACTCACGTAATCCCAGGAATTCTGCTTTCCTGCTAAATATAGACATAGTGTCTATTTACAAAGAAAGGCTCGTGAAGACTATGGTGAGGCAGGAATTTGGTCATATTTATTTGTTTTCAGAACAGTGGATTAAAAAGTGGGAAAAAAATCAGTGAATGAATCATGCATTGACTTTTGTAATATCTAAGAATTACTGTGATTTTGCTTTTTCTGCATCAGTTGTAAATTTTATTGGTGGGTTGTTTGGAGGTGCTGTAGATATGGATTTAATGTTAAGTCCACATTCCCTGCAATGTCAGTGCCTGTGATAGCAGTTTCTATTTATAGAGTATGGCTTCTGTATTCTTGATGCTATTGATTTGGAAGAAAATGGATGCTATGGATTCTGAAGAAAATGGTGGAAGAGCTAACATATTGAGCTAGCTTGCCAAGCACCAGTACTGTATCCTATAGCCATAACCATGGGGGAGTACAGTTGACCCTTGAATAACAGTTTGAATAAAGGGCCCATTTATATGCAGATGTTTTTCAATAAATATATTGGAAAATGTTTTGAAGATTGAAAATTTGAAAAAACGCTTTCTTTTCTCTAGTTTACTTTGTTGTAAGAAAATATGTGTTAATTGACTATTTATATTACTGGTAAGGCTTCCAGTCAACAATTGGCTATTAGTACTTAAATTTTTAGGGCATCAAAAATTATATGTGGATTTTCAACTATGGAGGGTTGGTGGCCTGACACCTGTGTTTTTCCAGGGGCAACTGTATAATCACTTTCTTTACTAGAAAGTCACAAGTAAAGTAAAGGAAATGCTCCCTAGCCTTTAATCTCAAATTTAAAAATTGTCATTAAATAGCTTTGGAAAACACTTTATGAAATCAACTCTACTAGGGTATGAGTCTGGATAGCTCAGTGTGGGACTCACTAGTAAAACTGGAAAGGCAGGAAGAGTTGCTGATTTACATTTATGAATTCTATCTGGAACTTGTTGAGAGTATGAGGCCAGAAGGACATCGAGGAAATGATATAAGCACTAAGGCAAAAATACATGCTGATGAATTACAATGAGTTTAATTATTGAGAAATAGATCTGGAAGATAGTTCTAGTCATCGGATAGGACTGCCATAAAAAAATACCACAGACTGGGGTGGCTTGTTTTCTCACAGTTTTGGAGGCTGGAAGTCTGAAATCAGGGTGCCAGCATGGTGAATTTCTCTCTTCCTGCCTTTTAAATGGCTGCCTTCTCACTGTATGTTCACGTGGCCTTTCCATGTTCCATGTGTATGGAGAGATCATCTGTGTTCCTTCTTTAAGGACACTAATCCTATTGGATCAGAGCCCTACCTTAAAGTCCTCATTTAACCCTAATTACATCCTTAATAGGGCCTATCTCCAAATGCTTTCAACATAGAAATTGGGAGTAGGGCTTCAATAGATGAATTTGGGGAGGCGAGTATAATTCAGTCCATAAAAGTAGCCAAAGCCACAGAGGTGGTGGAATCACTGATGTTTTAAGTATAAAGAAATAAAAGCCAGAGGAAAAGCCTGGTAGTCAAAAATAATGAGGACTAAAGAAAAACTTCTAGATATTAAACTATCATCATAAGAAAAGTACTTCTGGAATGGTATATAAGGGCTTCCAAAAATCTGCTGTCTAATGGAGAGAGAGAGAGAGAGAGAGAGAGAGAGAGAGAGAGAGAGAGAGAGAGAGAGAATGAATGAATGAATGCTGGCAAAAACTGTCAACATGGACTCTTACAGAACTCTGAAAATCAATCAAAGAGTTGCAATAATCCAAGGAATATTTATTCAAAAAAGATCACTGGCTCTCCATAAGAACAAAGAACTTTGTGGTATTTTTTTTTTCCTTCTCCATGCTCATGTACCTTTCTCTAGGTCCACAGAGGCTACGAGAACCAGCAGTCTGTCAGCCACTAGAGGGGGAAGAAAGTTTTGGAGCCCCTCAAAAAGCTCCATCCCTTAACACAATAATGAGATAATACTTTACACTTACTAGAATGGCCAAAATCCAGAACTCCAACACCACCAAACACTGGTGAGGACATTGTGCAATAGGAACTCTCATACATTGTTGCTAGGAATGCAAAAAGGTAGAGCCACTTCGGAAGACAGTTTGGCAGCTTCCTATAAAACTAAACATACTTTCACCGTGTGATTCTGCAGTCATGCTCCTTGGCATTTACCCAAAGGAGCTGAAAACATGTCGACACAGTAACCTGCACATGGATGTTTATAGCAGCTTCACTCATAATTGCCAAATTTGGAAACACCAAGATGTCCTTCAGTAGGTGAATGGATAAATAAACAGCAGATAAACAGTACATCCAGACAACAGATTATTATTCAGTGCTAAAAGGAAATGAGCTATCAAGCCATGAAAAGACATTGAAGAACCTTAAATTCATATTACTAAGTGAAAGAAGCCAATCTGAAAAGGCTACATACTGTATAATTCCAACGGTATGACATTCTGGAAAAAGCAAAACTATGGAGACAGTAGAAAACATCTGTGATTGCTGGTGGGGGGAGGGGGCAGGAGAGAGGGATGAGTAGATGGAGTACAGAGGGTTTTTAGGATTTTGAAAATACTCTTTCTGGTCCTATAAAGATGGATACATGCCACTATACATTTATCCAGACCTATAGAATGTATAACACCAAGAATGAATCCTAAGGTAAACCATGGATTTGGGGTGATTGTATGTGTTACTGTTGGATTATCACTTGTAACAAATGTACCACTTTTGGTGAGGGGGTGTTCGTACTAGGGGAAGGAATGCACGTGCAGGGACTCGGGATATATGAGAAATCTCTACCTTCCTCTCAGTTTTGCTGTGAACCTAAAATGCTTTAAAAAATAAGTCTTTAAAAAAAGCTTTGTCACACTGGATTATCACTATTTGACCTGTCTGGTGGTTCCCTGGAACATTCTATTAATAGGGCCTCGTTTTATTTGACCTGATTCAGAGGTCCCTCAGTGAAGAAAGTCCTATTACCAAGGAGTTGGTCGAAAAAAATCAGCTGCAAGTGTTAAAAATTAAGATGGTGATACCAGTTGAACAAAAGAAGAGGCTGATCAAAATCTTAAAAAGGAAGTCTGAGGAGTGAGAAGCCCAAGGGTATATGAAACTCTCTGCTGTATTCCTGAGACTCTAGAAGCCCTCGACCATATGCACAGCTGGGTACACGCCCAGTAAGTGATTCAGAGGGCCTTAATTTTTATCTTTGTCTGACCTTGAGGCTTTGCACAAACAAATGAAGGCTAAGACAGAATTTCAAAATGCTGGAGTTTTAAAGGCATGCTTTCAACGCACATAGAGTTCTTCTTCAAAGATTTGGAAACTTACTGCTCAATGCACTTAAGGAAGTCTGTCCAGTCACTAGCTGCTCACTAACTAAGCAGAAACTTCAGTGGCTACACATGACAAAGAATACAGACTTTCTAGAATTAGTCCAGGAGAATTATTAAACAAATAGCAGCAATAATAAATTGTGGGGATAGGGTATCTTATTTCTTAAATTGTACAGTTTCAACAATAAAAAAAAAAAAATGACGTAAAGAAGGAAAGAGGAAGGTATGGCCCACAACATAGGTTAATGAAAAGGTCAAAAGAAACAGTCCCGGAGGAAACTCAGCATATGGACTCATTAGAAATCACTTTAAATCAGCTATTGTAAATCTGTTCACCAAACCAAAGGAAATCATGTCTAATTAAAGGACAGTATGAGAATGATGTATTATTAAATGGAGAATATCAACAAAAAGATGAAACTTAAAAAAATAAATAGAAATTTTGGAGTTGAAAGTATAATAACTAAAATGAAAGATTCACTAG
This sequence comes from Smutsia gigantea, assembly GCA_032199065.1. Classification (NCBI taxonomy): domain Eukaryota; kingdom Metazoa; phylum Chordata; class Mammalia; order Pholidota; family Manidae; genus Smutsia; species Smutsia gigantea. The sequence goes on from JAVSCE010020412.1 coordinate 55,320, forward strand.
GAAGGCTCAAGAGCAAATTTGGGCCGAAGAAATAATATATAAATGCAAAGATTGGTGAATTGAGATTATCCAGTTCAAGGAATAGAAAGAAGAAAGAAAAATGAACAGAGCCTCAGGAATCTGTGAGACACCATCAAGGGTGTGACGATACATATAATGGAAATCCTAAAAGGAGAGGAGACTGGGGCAGAAAGAATATTTGAAGAAATGTCCAAAAACTCCCCAAATTTGATTAAAAACATTAATCTAGAAACCAACTCTAAGTAGAATAAACTCAAAGGAATCCATGCATAGATACATCAAGTTAAAACTGGTCAAAAGGTGAAAACAGAGGCTCAAAAAGACATATGCACCCCTATGTTTATCACAGCACTATTTACAGTAGCCAAGATATGGAAGTAAACTAAGTGTCCATCAGTAGATGAATGGATAAAGAGGATGTGGTGCATATACACAATGGAATACTATTCAGCCATGAGAAAGAAACAAATCCTACCATTTGCAACACCATGGATGGAGCTAAAGGGTATTATGCTCAGTGACATAAATCAGGCAGAGAAAGACAAGTACCAAATGATTCCCCTCATTTGTGGAGTATAACAACGAAACAAAACTGAAGGAACAAAACAGCAGCAGACTCACAGACTCTAAGAAGGGACTGGCAGTTACCAAAGGGAAGGGTTGGGGGAGGGTGGGTGGAGAGGGAAGGAGCTGGGAATTGAAGGGTATTATGATTACTGCACATGGTGTGGGGAGGTCATGGAGAAGACAGTGTAGCACAGAGAAGACAAGTAGTGACTCTGTGGCATCTTACTACACTGATGGACAGTGACTGCAATGGAGTAAGGGGGGTACTCAATATGTGTGAATGTAGTAACCACATTGTTTTTCATGTGAAATCTTCGTAAGAGTGTATATCAATAATACCTTAATAAAAAAAAAGAGTGCAAAAGAAAAAGCAAATACAGAGGGAATTTTAAGAGCACCAATAGAAAGCACCTTATAACCCATGCAAGGGATAACACAACCCATCCTTTAATTAGACATCGTTTCTTTTGGTGTGGTGAACATGTTTAACAGCTGCCTTAATCTGGAACCATGACGGCCAGAAGAGAGTGGAATGACATGTTAAGAGTGCCGAAATAAAAAGGTTGTTAACTAAAAATTCTACATTCAGCCAAACTATCCTTTAAAAACAGGGAGAAATTAAGAAATTCTCAGATAAATTGAGAAAATTTGTCAATAGTAGATATTTCCTATAAGAAATACAAAATGAAGTCCTTTAAGGCTGAAATGAAAGAAAGAACACTAGACAGTAATCCAAATGCACATGAAGAAATTAATAAGGGTAACTATATACATACATATAAAAGACAGTATGAATATATATTTTTTGCTCGTAACTCTTCTGTTTGACTTAAAAGATGAATGTAAAAAGCAATCATATTAAAACTGTGTTGATAGGTTTGTAATATATAAGGTTGTCATTTGAATGACAATCACAAAGCAGGAGAGTTAAATTGGATCAAAGTTTTTGCATACTGTGAACTTGAGTTGGTATTAATACTAACTAGATGGTTTAAAGTTGTTAATTCCAAATGCCAAGGCAACCAGTAAGAAACTTATTAAAAAAATACAGTTAAAGAACCTCAAGGGAATTAAAATTGTACAACTAGATAATATCTTTTTAACAGAAAAGAAGGGAATAATGAAAGAATTGAGGAGGAAAAAAGACATAAAAATAAATAGCATAATGACAGGTGGAAGCTCTATCTTATCAGTAGTTGCACTGAATGTAAAATTGCTTCAAAATTCCAATGAAAATTTAAAAAAAACTCACAAATTAAATTAGAAAATACTATGCAGTGAATTAAATGAAGATATACTGAGATATATTGGATGCTGCTAAAGCAGTACTTAGTAAGGAAATTTGTATTGTAAATACCTATTTAAGAAAAGAAAATATTCTCAAATCAATAACCTTTCACTTTAAGAAACGAGAAAAAGAAGAGCAGATTAAATGCAAAGCAAGCAGACGGAAGGAAAAAAGTAAAGATTAGAATGGAAATAAATGAAATAGTGAATGGAAAAACACTAGAGAACATCAACAAAACCAAAAGTTGTTTCTTTGAAGAGATATGTAAAAGTGGCAAACCTTTAGCTAGACTGACCAAGGAAAGAAAAGGGGGAGCTCAATTTACTAGAGCAAAGAATGAACAAAGGGATGTCACTTTCAGCTTTATGGAAATTAAAAAGATCATAAAGGAACACTTTTGCATTGGTTATCTTTGGCTGTTGTCTCAATTTATCACAGATTTAGTGGCTGGAAACAACACAAACTCACTATCTTACAGTTCTTTGAGTCTCACTGGGTTGCAGTCAGCTTATCAGCCAGCCTGCATTCCTGGAGGCTTGAGGGAAGTAAGTTTCCTTACTCTTCCCGGTTTCTGCAGGGTGCTCACATTTTTTTTGCTTGTGACCATCTTCCTCCATCTTCAAAGCTAGCAACAGAGGTGGAATACTCATATCATATCAGTCTGCCCTTTTCTTCTACCTTTCTCCCACATTTTAGGACCCTAATGATTACATTGGGCCTATAGAGATAATCCAGGATACTCTCCCTATTTTAAGGTCAGTTGACTAGCGACCTTTAATTCCATTTGCTACCTTAATCCTCATTGCCACAAAAAGTAAAATAGTAGCAAATTCTGGGGATTAGAACACGGACATCTTTGGAGGGCTGCTATTGTGACTGCCAAAATTATAAACAACTGTATGCCAACAAAATAGATAACCTTGAAATTGGCAAATTCCTAGAAAGACTCAAACTACTGAAACTGACTTTAGATAAAACAGAAAAACTTGAATAGAAATATTGCAAGGGGTTTTTTACTTGTGGGAAGAATTTTTTAAGTTCCCACAAATAAAAGCCCAGGTACACGTGGTTTGACTGGTGATCTACTAAACTTTTAAGTGAAAGTTAGTAATACTACTCCACAAATTCTCCTCTTACCGCACACACAAAAAAGTAGGAAATACTTTGTAACTTATTGTATGATGTCAGTATTACCTGGTACCAAATCCATATAGACATCACATGAAAACTGAAGGCCAGTGTACTTTATGATCATAGGTGAAAAACTTCACAAAAATGCTAGCAAACCAAATCTAGAAACATTTATAAAAGATCAAACATTTATGAAACATTTACAACAGTTACTCTGTATAATCTTTTGATCATCCAGGATTTTCACAGGAATTCAAGATGGATTCAGCATCTGAAAATCAATCAATATTTGTAAACAAAACATTACGGGATCATTTCAGTAGATACAGAAAAATATTCGACAACATCAGAAACATTCAGTGGTCTAGACATGAACTTCTTCAACATGACAAAAAGTATCTATACCAAATCCCAAGAGATTTCATTATACTTAATCATCAAAGAATACATACTTTCACTCTGATCAGAAATAGTGTCAGCTTTCACCACTTCTACTCAACATTGTATTGAGATTCTAGCCTGGGCACTTAGGCAAGAAAAATAAATAAATTGCATCTATATTGGAAAGGAAGAAGTAAAACTATCTCTATTTGTAGATGACTTGATTTCATTTATGGAAAATCCCAAGAAATCCTAAAAAATTTGTAACTAATCATTGAATTTAGCAAGATTGCAGGATACAAGATCACTATGCAAAAGTTAATTGTACCTTGCACACTAGCAATGAAAAGCTGAAAATGAAATTAAGAAAACATTTCCACTTATAATAGCATAAAAATATTTATTAATAAAAGAAGTGCAAGATTTGTACATTTGAAGCAATTAAACATCTTTTAGAGAGATTAAAGACTCAAATGGAAAGACATTCCATGTTATGGATCAGAAGACTTACTATTATGAAGACTGCAATATTCCCCAAATATATCTACAGATTTAAGGCAATTCCTATCAAAATCTTAGTTGTCTTTTTTTTTCAGAAACTGAGAAGTTGCTCCTAAAACTCATGTGGCAATACAAGGGACCCAGAGTTACCAAAACAATATTGAAAAAGAAGAATAAAGTTGGAGGACTCAAATTTCATGGTTTCAAAATCTACTACAAAGCTTTGTTAATCAAACTTATGTGGTACTGGCATAAAGATAGACCAATATAGGTCAATAGAATAGCAATGAGAGTTCAGAAACTAACCCTTAAGTTTATGGTCAGTTGATTTTTAGTGAAGGTGTCAAGACGATTCAATAGGGAAAAAGAACAGTGTTTGATGATGGAACATCTGGACATCCACATGCAAAACTGAAGTTAGATACTTCATACCATATACAAAAATGATCTCAAAATGAATCATACACTTAAACGTAAAAACTGAAACTATAAAACTCTTAAAGAAGCAAATCTTCCCAACTTTGAGTAAGTCATTAGTTTCTTATGTATGATATCAAGAGCATAAATGACAAAAGAAAGAGTAGATACCTTTGACATCATTACATTTAGAAAAGAATTGTGTTTTAAAGGACATGGTCAAAATAGTGAAAAAAACCTATAGAAAGGGAGAAAATATTTGCAAATCAGATATGACTAAGATATATACTTTATCTAGAAAAAAAAAATCCCTTACAATTCAACACTAAAAAGAGAAATAATCTGATTTTAAAATGGGTAAAGGATTTGAATAGATATTTCTTCAAGATCTATAGATGGTTGATAAATACATGCAAAGATGCTGAATAATAAAGTCATAAGGGAAATGCAACCATAACACTTCACAACTGCTAAGATGGCTTAAAATGTCAAAACAAAGCACAGAAAGTAAACAGTGTTACTGAGAATGTGGAGAAATTTAGACTCTCATAAATTGTGAGTGTGGATGTAAAATTTTGTTTCCATTTGGAAAACATTTTAGAAATTCCTCAAAATGTTAATCATATATTTACCACATGACCTAGCAATCCCACTCTTAAGAGTATACCCCAGAGCAGTTAAAAATGTATGTCCACATAAAAATTGTACGCAAATGTTTATAGCACCAGTATTCACAATAGCTCCAAATTGGAAGCATCTCAGAAATTTACTGACTGATGAACTGATGAATAACAGATGGCATATCCATATCCATACAATGAAATATTATTCAGCAAAAAGGGAATGAAGTACTGACACTTGGTGGATATTGCAAATGTTACCCTGAGTGAATGAAGGCAGTCACAGAAGACCACGAATTTTGTGATTCCATTTATGTGAAATGGCTTGACTGTGCAAATCTGTAGAGGCAGAAATTGTATTAGTGATTGTCAGTTGTGGGAAGGTGGTAATATGGAATTAGTATACATGGGTATGGGGTGTTTTGGGGGAGGGTATGAAAATATTGTAAAATTAGAATTTGATGATGTTTACACATTCTTTGAATGTATGTAAAAGTTGTACAGTGTAAAAGGTTGAATGCTATATAGATTTTATCTAATAAAGTTTTTATTTAAAAACGTCATCATTTGGCATTTGCTAAAAGGATGATAAGCAGAGAAAATTACAGAGAGGTTGAGATTGAACCAGGATAAAATATGCTGTTATCCTTTCAAGAACTTTCTTGGCAAACAAAAGGAGAGAGAAGATAGTAAAATTTACAGGAGTAAAGGAATCGTTGTTGTATGAGGAGTGAAATGTTTGCTGAAGGAAGAGAAAAACTAAGAGAGAGAGAAATGGAAAATATAAATGAAGGAACATAGTTTATTTCATGTGAAAAAATGGTAACTTTCTTTTAATACAGATACATTGCTTCTAATTATGATTTATTGCTGATATCATCAAATTGAAATTATCTAAATATCCAATATGTATTTATCAGTGCTTTCCCTCCCCCAAAGTTTGCATGACATTCTACCCTGAGCCAGATCAGTGAATTAGTTCTGTGCTGATGCTGTGATTGGAAAACATCAAAACTGAATATTTTCAACATTGGCTCTTTCCACCATAATAGGTGACCGTGCCTGGCTAGAGTTTTCTCATTTGTCAGCCCATACTAGTTTTTCAGACTTTGTTGAATAGTTAACAATTATCAAAATGTTGAAAGTATATGAATATGTGAACCTGATTCATCTTCAACAATTTGATTGTTGGCTCTACAACTAATTTCTCAAGGATTTTTTTTTTGTCAATTCTAGGTAAAAAATATATTGTTTATTATTTCACTAGAGAATTTGACTTTTATATATTCTATTCCCTGGTTTCTAGAAACCTTAAACTCCTTGAAATCCAAGAAAATATTATTAAGAGGGTTTTTTTAAAGTTTATTTTGATATCATTAATCTACAATTAAATGAGCAATATTATGGTGATTACACTACCCCCTTCATCAGGTCCCCCACCAAGCCCATTACAGTCACTGTCCATCAGCGTAGTGAGATGCTATAGAGTCACTACTTGTCTTCTCTGAGTTGTACAGCCCTCCCCATGCCCCCCAACATTACATCTGCTAATCATAATGCCCCTTTTTCCCTCTTATCCCTCCCTTTCCACCCATCCTCCCCAGTCCCTTTCCCTTTGGTAACTATTAGTCCCTTCTCGGGTTCTGTGAGTCTGCTGCTGTTTTGTTCCTTCATTTTTTTTTTTTCTTAGTTCTTATACTCCACATATGAGTGAAATCATTTGGTACTTGTCTTTTTCGGCTTGGCTTATTTCACTGAGCATAATACCCTCTAGCTCCATCCATGTTGTTGCAAATGGTAGGATTTGTTTTCTTCTTATGGCTGAATAATATTCTATTGTGTATATGTACCACATCTTCTTTATCCATTCATCTACTGATGGACACTTAGGTTGGTTCCATTTCTTGGCTATTGTAAATAGTGCTGCGATAAACATAGGGGTTATTGAGAGGTTTTTAGCCATATTTTCAATATATCAAAAGTACTAATGGAAACTACACACCCACAAACACAACCTCAAATGAATATGGGTGTATGTAAATCCACAAACTTTTATATATTCTTGGGATCATATATTCAGAAGAAAATAACATAAAATTGGTCCACATTATTGATTGTTGAATAATTGAGTCTTAGGCTCTTCCCATTGTGACCACCTGATACCTTTGAGTGCCCTTTGCCACACCTCTTCCCAGCATATCCTGTTACACGCTGTTCTCAGACTGTGCCTCATTAGTGTCCATTTATTGTCCTTGCTAGATTGTCCTCCCTGTTACTTAAGCTCTATCATTTTGCATGAACCAGGTTTTCCAAGTTCCTATTAATAGGAACCTTCTATAGAAAGTATTTCCCCCCACCTTTGGTAACCTCTCCTCTTCTCAATAATCATAAAATTCTGTTTGTATTTATTTCAGTGTGTTGCTCATATGCCATTTGGAGTAATCGTTTTCTTGTTCTCCTAAGTTCTCCATTTTACTATCATACCAGTCATTTAAAAGACAAGGATTGTCTTTTAAACATTTAAATATTCCCTCAAAGTGCCCAGCATAGCATTGCATACTTAGGTGAATGACTGAGCCACAGCCTATTCATAAACTGGGCTGCATTAATCCCAGACAAACATCTCAGTAAACTCACATGATTCTTAAATCATTCAAAGTGCCCTTGATGGACATGGCTTTCAATTTCCCTGCAATATCTCCTCTTTTATTTTTGTTTGTTCATGCTGCTGTTCAGAGACTGCTGCTGTTTTTTCTTATCATTATTGAATACTCACTGTAAGGATCCAAGCAGGTTTTCTTTTTCCCTTTGACCATGACAGAGTTGTTAAATGTCATTGATTGACACCACAGTTTTGACGGGTATTTTAAGGAAGAAAGCACTGTTGGCAGACGTAAATAATACATCACAAGTAGTGCCCTACATAGTTTCCTTTGGCTTTTGGAATGTACAGACCTTTAATCTGTGGCTTTCATTCTTGTTTACAGTGTATACCAAATCATGAGCATACCCTTTTTGAAAAATAGTATCCAGCAAATGATCCCTGCTCCTCTCTAATCTTTTCTAATCTATAAAAACATGAGATGTTTTCAAATCAAATACCGAGTCTAGCTGACCGCAAAATGGAGATTTCCTCTTTAAATAAAAGTGTGTGTTGATGGATTTTATGGTGTGCAGTTTCAACTGCTTCTCAACTATTAAATATGGACACTTAAATACATTTAGATCTTAAATACATTTAGCCATCAGATTTTAGTGACATCAGGCTTTCTATTTTGTTCATTTGCACTAATATTACTGAACACAGCCAATGGTGACGTAGAATTGATTCATAGATATGAACTCTTTTGTCAGAATTTGACAGATTTTTACAAGACCAATACAAGGCCAGGATTTTTCATTTAAATATTTATCTTAGTGTTGTGCAACTGAATAACAATAATAATTCTCTGAAAAAAATCAATTTTAATTGGCACAAATAGATCATTATTTTGTACCTACCTCTCTTGGTACCGTTCTGTCAGTGAATTAGATTAAATTTTTAAAAGGTTGGATTACCTTTAGAAGTAAACCTGCAGATCTCTGGTGATCTAAAGTAGTTACAGGGATCATTCTTCCATATTGGTCTTGTGCTATGACTGTCATAGCATCTTTATTTCTCTCCACGGGTTTGATCCTGTTAGAGGATCTTCTTTGTATTCTCCTGCACAGACTGGCGGGGAGAACGATTTGCTGGTCTTTGTTAATTAGTGTCACCTGTGCTGGGAAGGCAGTGTCCTCACAGCCTGATATTTCAGAGGTTATTAGCCTACTGATTTGAGATTCAGAGCCCACCTCTGGACCTACAGTGACCATCCCTCTGTAAACAAATGAATGAACCAACATCATTAATAACAAAACAAACACAAAGAAATAAGCAGCCCTAGATGTACAAGGAGGCATCTTAGCTGGTGGGAGTTAGTAGGCTTGCAGGCAATGATCTACATAACCAGTGTACCCATACATTTAGAATTGGATGCCAAGTGGCAGGAGTTATTTCACATTGACCTTCTGGGTAATTAAAAAACATGGGCAGTTTAGGAAGTATATACTTTATTACAGTAGTTAGTCCATGACTAGATGATTGAAATACACAAATCATATGTTTTACATCTAGAGAAACATATAAAGGCCACTCTAACCTGCTAATGGTTTTGTAAAAATCGAAGGTGCTTAAATCTTAGTCTCATGACTGATTAATTAAGCCTGAATACAATTAAGTTTTTGATAGCTCTTATTTTCTCACTGCTGATATTAGTCCATGACATACTTTCCATAACCTTTATATTTCAAATGTGTGGATATTATCATTAGTTCTTTTGAATGTATTTGCTAGTAGAACTTTATATAATCCAATTTCAAAGCTTCAAGACATTTCTGAGTAGTGAAGAAGTTTGGCTAAATGTTTCATGGTAAACCTAATGGAAATATACTGTATTAAACAGTTAATCTGTTTTGTTCACAAGTTTTCTCAGAGCCTTTATATGTTAATATACTTGGAGACTCCTGCAGAGAGGGTTAATAAGCTTCCATGCCCCCCTTTTTTCCTTCAAAAATCTCATTGGACTAGTGCTCTGCAGCATTCACTTTGCTGAATATTTTAGTGCTTAATATATTACACAGCATCTTTCAAACACATCTCCCTTGATTTATAGATTTTTATGGAGTCTGGTAGCTAGATTAGATGATTTATGACTATAACTCTAGCAGAGTGCATGATAGAACTCAAGATATTTTTGAATTATCTGAGTAAATTCATTTGAAGTGGCAGAATAGGCTCATTAACTTATTAACCATGGGGAAAATATGGAAAATTGATGGTGTTACCTGCTCAGAAGTTATATTCTGTTCACTGTTTTGGGTCATGCCAATGTCTCAATTTCTTAAATCAGTGTCTTAATATCTTAACCGACTTTTTTCTCATTACTGTCTGCTTGACCACCTTAAGGCAATAGAGTTAATTATAAACACCCATATACAGTGAACTTTGTGCCTGAGATGATTTGTTACACTTACCTAATTGAAATTTTTAGTTTTATTATTTTCTGTATCTCCTTGTTTTTCTAATTACAATACTTCTTAAAAGTGTGCCTACATTATTCTTTATAACGTGAAAAATAAAATATTTTGTAGATCTATATTCTGATTCAACACAAAACATTCCACATCTTCGCATTACCCAGTTGTCAGTATTCAGAAATTAGTTGATATTACAAAATTTTAGAAATAAGGTAGCATTATTTTATAACAGAATTTTAGAAATTTTGTCCCAAAAATTCTTTTAAATCTAATTTAATTGATAATTGATACATTTTTATTCTAGTTGACTTGTGGATAACAATTTTTCCTAAACATTTTTTAGCAACACAAGTTTGCTGTTGTTAAAGAAAACCTAAGTGATCATGTCTTCAGCCAAGCAATGATTTTAAATGCTGTCCCTCTTTATGCTGTAGTTTAAAGGCTAAAATAAGTGTGGACTCTGAATTTACCAGTAAGAACATGAAATTTCAGCAAGATTAAAGAAAAGATGAAAGAGCATCACTAGGCCAGTTGTAACCTACCTCTAACTTCCCCTTTATGTTAGCAGGCTGATCAGTTTTGTAGAGGTTTTTATAAAACCCACAGAAAGTTTGCTCCTATACATCTTTCAGAAACAAATATGAGTTTTTAAATGTACAAAAGAGATTATGAATAGAGTATTTCTTTCATGAACTCTTAAGGAGAAACAGCTTCTTTGTTGGAAGCAAATATTTTGGCCCTATAAAGTACTTTTCCCTCTCAATTATTTATTATGTCCATGTAGTCATAGAACCATAGAACACAGTAGTATTTTAAGACAATTGGAGTACATTTTTTTTGGCCTCCAACAAGGGATTCCTTGGAACAAAAATTAACACTTGTTTCTTCTTTCTCTGTCCCTCTGTCTCTCTCTCATGTTCAAATGAGGAAAGTAGATGATAATGAATTGAGAGAATATAGCTCAGTAGACCAGAATGCAGTGTGGTAAAATGGAGTTTTAGTGCTGGCTGTTTGACCTTTTTATGAAGACAAGCCTTGTGTGATTCTCTTTATTATGCAAAGATGGATTTAGATTCCTCAGGGCAAGAGCAGCACGTGAACTGGGAAGGCCCGTGGGAGGGTGGGGATGGTGGGATGATGGCAACTGAAGGGTGGCATTGGGAAGTGATAGAAAGGCTTGAGAACAAAACTGTGTGGCTTCCAGAGGAATTAAAACACTATGAGAAAATTAGAGGTTTAAGATACAGAAATGCATCCAATTTCTCATAGCAGTCAAGAGGTAGAGCTCTAATTCTTTTTTAGAAAATTCCAAAGCAGATGATCCTCTCAGAAATTTATTAGGCATAGGCTATTAGCAGAAAAGACTGCAAATATAAAGCATATAAAGAGGACAGGGGGAGAAGACAATGATGTCATTATGGGAGCAGAACTTTTTGATAAGATTGAGGATCGAAACATTAAGAGTTTGAGCATATATACAGGAAGAGTGAATTTAGGAAGCAGACAGAATTTCCATAATATGCCAGTTAGGGAAAATCATGTGGCCTTCTGGCTGCCGTGGCTGCATTCTGCCTCTAGACATAATTTGTCTTGCAAAATGTTTTTGGTTTTATTTTTAGTTTCCTTTGTTCGTAAATTGAATTGGTACCTACATTTACAAACTAGGAGATTATACCCAAAGTCCTTATTTCCTGCCTCTTTTGAAAAGTCTAAAAATGGCAAGGCTTGGTTCTTATTCCTGTATGGCCACAATTTTCAGTAAAGATGACGCATAGCTACTCCCTTCAGACAGGGTGTACAGTCTGCACTTTACTCAGGTACTTACCTAAGCTTGCTTCAGTCATTTATGCTACCCGTTTGACATACTTAGATCATTTGAGTTTTTAAAAAACTGAGCAACAATGTGATCTTAGATTGTAGAACAAATTTCATTCCCTCTATATTTATTGATTACTAAGCATGTGTCAGGTACTGATCTAGGACCTAAAATACAGTGCAGTGAAGAAACCAGAAAAGTTCCATCATGGAGATTATATTCCAGTGTGGATGGCAGGCAATAACCAAAATAGTCAATGAATCTATATAGTATGTTGGGGATAAGTTAAGGGGAGAAAAATAAAGCAGGAAGGGGGACAGGAAGTGGGTTGCTGGGGTTGCTGTGTTTTAAGTAGGGTCATTAGGGAAAGTCTTGCTGAGAAGGTGAAAGTTGCATAACAGCCTGAAGAAAATGAGTGAACAATCATTTACTGTGGCTCTTTGAGGGCAGAGTGTTCCAGGAAGAGGGAAAAATCAATATAGATGCCCTGAATGGATTTGATATTGTGTTAAAAGAATCTTAAAGAGGCCAGTGTAGGATGGAGGAGTGAGCCAGTGGGAGAGGTAACAAGATTTGGATCTGGATTGCTGTATAGATGATTGTTAGCACCTCAGCTTTCCCTCTGAGTATGAAGTAGGACTATAAATATTAGGCTCTAAAGAAAGTTAGTTTATGCCAAACCTGCTATGAGCTACACCATGAAAACTGGATGTGATTTACATTATCTAAGTATCCCCCAGTTCTCTCAAATACAAGTTAGGGTAACGTGTGCCCTTTACACTATCTGATGCTCCACTGCAATAGATTGGTTGAAAGAAAGGATGCAGGTACGGCCAAAAAATGAAGAATCAGAATGATCCAGTGCTAATATGAGGTCCTTGTTGAGGATAAATTCCTCTTCCGTTGAGCAATTTTCCAATTATTGATTTATTGCCTCGCATCTACAAATCCATCCTTCATTACCTGCTCTGCTTTAATGGAGTAGACCCTTTATGCATTTTTCCTTTGCAATGATCTCAAAATAAGCTTTGTCAGTAGAGAGTGCCAAAACAACATTGCAGGAGGAGGAATGTTTTCCTTCCTGTATCTGGTGTGAAACTCTTTTGCTGTTTCTTCTATTGCAAGAATGCCAGTGTAGGAGCGTTCAGTGGTACTCTGCCTCAACTACACAACCAAAGCATGCAGTCTGATGCACTGCCTTGCTGCAACTCTCCCAGTTGGACACCATATACAGCAGGTTCCCTGCTGGTCTTCTGGTGAGTAGACTCCAAGGCCCTAACTTCATCTGTATGCCTACCTGCCTGCATGACAATGGATGTTTCCTGCTTGCTTATTAACTGTAAATAAGCTTTGATGTAGACAACTCAGCAAACTTCACTATCTAGTGGGCTGCACCACACTTTCTCCAATGAGATCTGAATTCCTGACTTGGGGAGATCTCTCCACCAGTCTAAGTGGTACCTTCCTTGGGTACTCTCCCTCAGTTCGAGAATTTTCTCTAGAGTGCTCATTGCACCATTATAGTTAATTTGCATTTAATACTTTGTTATTAATGATTTATTTTAAATTAAAATTAAAATATTTAATTTTTCTTTGCACTATTTAGTAATTCTTTTTATTATATTTTGCCTTTTCAAATTATGATATAGCTTGTGGCTCCTGATTGGACTCTGAAAAATATAGGTTGTAAGAACAAACTATTAATTCTGAAACTTGTAGACACATGTTTATTTTTTACATTATTCTCAAGGATGCGTTAAATTGAAGACTCAGCTGAAGTGTTGCTTGAGTCACAGATATCAGAGAACTCGAGTGAGACTAGCATGACAGGTGGAGTTCGGAGAGCTAACTGAGATAAATTCAAAACAGTCTTGACCAGCCAGGTGTTGTAGACTTAATAAGGAAAAAGGTATGGCTTAATTCAGTGCCATGCTTATTAATTATACAATTTTTTACATGCAAAACAACTGTGACACTTGCTCTGAATTTACAGTGATCAAAAAAAGAAAATTATAGACCAGTATCCCTGATGATATAGATGCAAAAATCTTCAACAAAATATTAGCAAACTGAATTTAAAAAATACATCAAAAGAATCATCCATCATGACCAAATGGGACTTATTCCAAGGATGCAAGATGGTACAATATTTGTAAATCAGTCAGTGTGACACATTACATTAACCAAAAAACAAAAAAAGGATAAGAAACATATGATCATCTCAGTAGATGCTGAAAAGGTTTTGACAAAATTCAACATCCATTCATGACAAACACTCTCAACCAAATGAGAATAGGGAGGATATACCTCAACATACAGAGGCCATATATGACAAACCCACAGTTAACATCATACTCAATGGTGAAAAGCTGAAAGCTTTTCCTCTAAGATCAAGAACAAGACAAGGAGGCCTCTTCTCTCCCCACTTTTATTCAACATAGTACTGGATGTCCCAGCCATGGTAATCAGGCAGCACAGAGATAAAAGGCACCCCAATTGGTAAGGAAGAAATTATGCTCTCACTATTTGCAGATGACATGGTATTATACATAGAAAACCCTAAAGACTTATCAAAAAACTACTAGAACTAATATCCGTATTCAGCAAAGTTTCAGGATACAAAATTAATATGCAGAAATCTGTTGCATTGTTATATACTAACAATGAACCAGCAGAAAGAGAAATTAGGAAAACAACAGCTCCATTTACAATTGCATCAAACAATAAAATACCTAGAAATAAGCCTAACCAAGAAGGTGAAAGACCTATATCCTGAAAACTACAAGACACTCATGAGAGAAATTAAAGAAGGTACCAATAAATGGAAATCTATTCCGTTCTCATTGACAGGAAGAATTAATATTGTCAAAATGGCCATCCTGACAAAAATAATTTGCAGATTCAATGAAATCCCTATCAAAATACCAAAAGCATTTTTCAATGAACTAGAGCAAATAATCCTAAAATTCATATGGAACCTCAGAAGACCCTGAATAGCCAAAGCAATCCTGAGAATGAAGAATAAAGCTGAGGCTACTGTGCTCCCTGACTTCAAGCTCTACTACAAAGCTACAGTTGTCCGAAAGTATGGTACTAGCACAAGAACGGTCCTATAGATCAATGGAACAGAACAGAGAACCCAGATATAAATCCAGCATATATGGTCAATTAATATTTGATAAAGGAGTCATGAATATACAGTGGGGAAAGGACAGTCTCTTCAGTAACTAGTGTTGGGAAAACTGGACAGCTATGCAAGAGAATTAAACTGGATTACTGTCCAACTCCATACACAAAAGTAAAATCAAAATGGATTAAAGGCCTAAATGTAAGATATGAAATCATAAAACTCATAGGAGAAAACATCGGCAGAAATCTCTTGGATATAAACATGAACAACTTTTTCCTGAGCACATCTCCTTGGCAACAGAAACAAAAGTAAAAATGAACTAGTAGGAGTACAGCACACTAAAAGCCTTCTATACAGCAAAGGACACCATTAACAGAACAAAAAGACATCCTACAGTATGGGAGAATATATTTGTAAATGGTTTATGTGGTAAAGGTTTAACATCCAAAATTTATAAAGAACTCATAAGACCCAACACCAAAAACAACAAATAACCCAATTGCACAATGGGCAGAGGATCTGAACAGACATTTTTCCAAAGAAGAAATTTGGGTGTCCAACAGCACATGAAAATATGTTGCAAATTACTAATCATCATGGAAATGCAAATTAAAACCACAGTGAGATATCACCTCACACGAGTTAGAATGGCTAGTCTTTAAAAGACAAGAAATAACAAGTGTTGGTGGGAATGTAGAGAAATGGGAACCCTCCTACACTGCTGGTGGGAATGTAAGTTTGTGTAACTATTATGGAAAGTAGAATGTGGAGGTTCCTCAAAAAACTAAAAATAGAAATGCCATATGACCCAGTAATTCCACTTCTAGGAATTTACCTGAATAAAACAAATCCCTGATTTGATGAGATATATGCACCCCTATGTTTATCATCATCACATTTTTTACAATAGCCAAGATTGGGAACCAACCAAAGTGTCCATCAGTAGATGAATGGATAAAGAAGATGTGGTGCATATACACAATGGAATATTATTCAGCCATAAGAAGAAAACAAATTCTACCATTTGCAACAACATGGATGGAGCTAGAGGGTATTATGCTCAGTGAAATAAGCCAGGGTGAGAAAGAGAAATATCATATGATTTCACTTACATGTGGAATCTAAAAAGAAAACAAACAGAACAGCAGTAGACTCATAGACTCTGAGATTGACTGGTTGTTACCAGGGGGAAGGGTTAGGTTGGGTGGGGGAATTATGTGAAGGGGATAAAGCGGCACAAAATCTCAGTCATAATATACATTAGTCATGGAGATGAAAGTACAGCTTAGACAATATAGTCGGTAGTTCTGTCACATTTTTCTATGTTGATAAATAGAACTGCATTAGTTGGGTGAAGATTTAATAATGTATGTAACTGTTGAATCACTATTTTGTATTCTTGAAGCCAATATTTTATTGTATATCAACTATACTTCAATAAAAAATATTAAAAAAGGTGACAGACATAAGTGCAAAACAGTCTTGAGTACAAAAGTGTTGTGGAATTAATAAGGAATAGAAAGATATGACTGAATTCACATCCATACTCATTAATTGAACAAATTTTATGTGCAAAGCAATTGCCACTTATTTTGAAATTTACAGTGATCCATTTATTCAATATTATGTTTACTGAGCACCAATGAGGTGCTGGCACCAGATAATCACATAGATCGAACAGGGGATTTTTACCTTTCTAATGATTTATACTTCCTGTGGCTTGGAGAAAGAGAGAGAGCACAAGCATTTGTGAGAGGAAGAAATGTACATTTACACTCACACACACAATCACATCGTGAAGTGGTAAGATCTATAATGGAAGTGACAGTAGAAATGTAATAGAAAGTTCAAGAATGTCTGTCATGGAGGGTTAGAGATATTTTGAGTGTGAGCAACCCTTACATTAAGGACCCCAGTCTGGAGATATTGCATTATCTTTATATGTAATATGAATCTCAATCGGAAAGGTAATTCCTGAGACCACTTAGTCTTGGTACAATACTTAGACACTTTGACCAACCACTTACTATTCTAGAACAATAATTTACTGACTCATCTGGTAGTTAAAAAATAAAGTCAGCTTCTTAGTACTACTCAACACTCATGGAATAAATCACTGTCCAAATTCTGGGTAATTGGAGAGAAAAAAACCTTAACTACCATGCCAATCAATCAGTCAAACTTTAATAATACGTTAGTACAGGAAAACTCCCAATAGTTTTAATTTCATCAATAAGCCATGTATATCCAAGGCATACATTTGTATATGGTTAAAATGTGCTAGCACAGATTCAACATATCATATCTTTAACTACTGCTTCTTTTAAATAATTAGGACTTAAGACAGTCTAACGTTGCAATTTAAATTGCAAATAGACACAGATGACCCATTTATCTGAATCTGTATTGTCTTGAACATCAGTGCTGGTAAGAGGGCTTTTCATTTAACAATATTTTTCCCATCGTATAAATAATACATTAGGATATAAAACTGCCCACCTGTGCTGTACATGGTTATTATTCATTATGTTGTCCTTGGGAAGTCTGCTTCCTAAAAATTTATTAGTATGAACTCATCAACTTGTTTTAATCCTTGAGGAATATGTTTAAATCTGAATTCTGTTAGTTTGAGACTCAAGAATCCCTGGAATTAATGTGGTAGCTGAAATAGGGGGAAGTTTAAACCACAGTTCCTTGGCACAAGATGAGTGGATCTGTTCCATTGTAAACAAAGGTTGGTTTAGTCAATCTAGCCATCTGTCTCTGAAGAATTTGAACAGTAATGCGACATATTTTGGTACTGAAACAAGCTTTTGCTTATTTTTAAGTTTTTTACAGAGAGAAGATGTCAGTGGATAATAGCAGGTCCAGGTTTCCTCTTCAGATTAATTCTTGAATTGTGTCTTAGCGTCACTCTTTCATGTCAACAGCTGGTGTGATTGGTTTCAGTTACAAATTCGAAGGAACTTCCATTTCTACAGTTTCTACAGTCCTTTAATTCTTCTAGTTTAATTCTTCCTGACCTCTTTTCAAAGTCTTTTATTCTTTGTGGATTAACTGATTGAGTCTGCCATTCTTCCATGGAATAGTCTATAAACTTTAATTACATGCTTAGTTATTGCCATATTTAACTTGTGAATAGACAATAGCAAGAAGGTGTCTACTTCTTTTGCTGTGTGACTAACTGGGGTAACATCATATATTTAGGGAAATTAGACCCCAGGAATATTTTGATGACCAAGCTGTGTGGAATAATCATACTGAGCTGTCTATATTGGTGATCTAAAGAAAAGCCTATTACTTCTTTACAAAGACATTAATAGCAGTTCTGGATTGTCTTACTGGAAATTTTTCACCTTATTACAAAACTCTCAATTATGTCTCACAATGGTATGAATAAATTATGCTATTATTTACTCATCTTCACGTTTTCAACTGCTATGGTTATTGACTAGTGTGATTAACTAGTACTCAGTGGAGTACTTGTGAATTCTCATTCCCAGTAACAGAACACTCGGACACTCTCATCTGCTCTAGCTCGGTAAGACTCACAAGAACCTTTATAATTTACATAGATACAATGTAAGACAATCATTACTTTTTTGTGTGTACTTTTTTTTATTTTTAATTTATTTTATTTTGGTATCATTAATCTACAGTTACATGTGCAACATTATGGTCACTAAACTCCCCACTTCGTCAGGTCCCCCCCCACTTACCCCATTACACTCATTGTCCATCAGCGTAGTGAGATGTTATAGAATCACTACTTGTCTTCTCTGAGTTGTATAGCCCTCCCCGTGCCCCCCAACATTACATCTGCTAATTGTAATGCCCCCTTTTCCCCCTTATCCCTCCCTTCCCACCCATCCTCCCCAGTCCCTTTCCCTTTGGTAATTGTTAGTCCGTTCTTGGGTTCTGTGAGTCTGCTGCTGTTTTGTTCCTTCAGTTTTTTTTCTTTGCTCTTATGCTCCATATATGAGTGAAAGCATTCGATACTTGTTTTTTTCCACTTGGCTTATTTCACTTGAGCATAATACCCTCTAGCTCCATCCATGTTGTTGCAAATGGTAGGATTTGTTTTCTTCTTATGGCTGAATAATATTCCATTGTGTATATGTACCACATCTTCTTTATCCATTCATCTTCTGATGGACACTGAGGTTGCTTCCATTTCTTGGCTATTATAAATAGTGCTACAATAAAAATAGGGGTGCATCTGTCTTTTTCAAATTGGGCTGCTGCATTCTTAGGGTAAATTCCTAGTGTGGAATTCCTGGGTCAAATGGTATTTCTATTTTGAGTTTTTTGAGGAACCTCCATACTGCTTTCCACAATGGTTGAACAAATTTGCATTCCCATCAGCAGTGTAGAAGGGTTCCCTTTTCTTCATATCCTCGCCAACATTTGTTGTTCTTTGTGTTTTGGATGTTGGCCATCCTCACTGGTGTGAGGTGATGTCTCACTGTAGTTTTAATTTGTATTTCTCAGATGATTAGCGATGTGGAGCATCTTTTCATGTGCCTGTTGGCCATCTGAATTTCTTCTTTGGAGAAGTGTCTATTCATGTCCTCTGCCCATTCTTAATTGGATTATTTGCTTTTTGTTTGTTGAGGTGTGTGAGTTCTTTATATATTTTGGATGTCAACCCCTTAGCGGATATGTCATTTATGAATATATTCTCCCATACTGTAGGATCTCTTTTTGTTCTACTGATGGTGTCCTTTGCTGTACAGAAGTTTTCAGCTTGATATAGTCCCACTTGCTCATTTTTGCTTTTGTTTCCCTTGCTCAGGGAGATATGTTCATGAAGAAGTCGCTCATGTTTATGTCCAAGAGATTTTTGCCTATGTTTTTTTCTAAGAGTTTTATTGTTTCATGACTAACATTCAGGTCTTTGATCCATTTTGAGTTTACTTTTGTGTATGGGGTTAGACAGTAGTCCAGTTTCATTCTCTTACATGAAGCTGTCCAGTTTTGCCAACACCAGCTGCTGAAGAGGCTGTCATCTTCCCATTGTATATCCAAGGCTCCTTTATCATATATTAATTAACTGTATATGTTTGGGTTAATGTTTGGATTTCCTATTCTGTTCCACTGGTCTGTAGGTCTGTTCTTGTGCCAATAACAAATTGTCTTGATTACTGTGGCTTTGTAGTAGAGCTTGAAGTCTGGGAGCGTAATTCCCCCTGTTTTATTCCTCCTTCTCAGGATTGCTTTGGCTATTCAGGGTCTTTTGTGGTTCCATGTGAATTTTCAGTTATTTGTTCCAGTTCATTGAAGAATGCTGTTTGTATTTTGATAGGAATTGCATTGAATCTGTAGATTGCTTTAGGTAGTACAGCTATTTTGACAATATTTATTCTTCCTAGCCAAGAGCATGGGATGTATTTCCATTTGTTAGTGTCTTCTTTAATTTCTCTTAGCGGTGTCTTGTAGTTTTCAGAGTACAGGCCTTTCACTTCCTTTGTTAAGTTTATTCCTAGGTATTTTATTCTTTTTTTGTGATTGTGAATGGAATTGTTTTCCTGATTTCTCTTTCTGCTAGTTCATCATTAGTGTATAGGAAAGCAACAGATTTCTGTGTGTTAATTTTGTATCCTGCAACTTTGCTGAATTCAGATATTAGTTCTAGTAGTTTTGGAGTGGAGTCTTTAGGGTTTTTTATGTACGGTATCATGTCATCTGCAAATAGTGACAATTTGACTTCTTCTTTACAAATCTGGATGCCTTGTATTTCTTTGTTTTGTCTGATTGCCGTGGTAGGACCTCCAGTACTATGTTGAATAACAGTGGGGAGAGTGGGCATCCCTGTCTTGCTCCCGATGTTGGATGAAAAGCTTTCAGCTTCTCGTTGTTCAATATGATGTTGGCTGTGGGTTTGTCATATATGGCCTTTATGATGTTTAGGTACTTGCCCTTTATACACATTTTGTTGAGAGTTTTTTATCATGAATTGATGTTGAATTTTGTCAAATGCTTTTTCAGCATCTATGGAGATGGTCATGTGGTTTTTGTTCTTCTTTTTGTTGAGGTGGATGATGTTGATGGATTTTCGAATGTTGTACCATCCTTGCATCCCTGAGATGAATCCCACTTGATCATGGAGTATGATGTTCTTGATGTATTTTTGAATTCCGTTTGCTAATATTTTGTTGAGTATTTTTGCATGTACATTCATCAGGGATATTGGTCTGTAATTTTCTTTTTTGGTGAGGTCTTTGCCTGGTTTTGGTATTAGAGTGATGCTGGCTTCACAGAATGAGTTTGGAAGTATTCCTTCCTCTTCTCTTTTTTGGAAAACTTTAAGGAGAATGGGTATTATTTCTTCTCTATATGTCTGGTAAAGTTCAGAGGTGAATCCATCTGGCCCGAGGGTTTTGTTCTTAGGTAGTTTTTTGATTACCAGTTCAATTTCTTTGCTGGTGATTGGTCTGTTTAGGTTTTCTGTTTCTTACTTGGTCAGTCTTGGAAGGTTGTATTTTTATAAGAAGTTGTCCATTTCTTCTACGTTTTCCAGCTTGTTAGCATATAGATTTTCATAGTATTCTCTTATAATTCTTTGTATTTCTGTGATGTCCTTCAAGATTTTTCCTTTCTCATTTCTGATTCTGATTATGTGTGTAGATTTTCTTTTTCTCCTAATAAGTTATCTATTTTGTTTATTTATTCAAAAAACGAGCTCTTGGTTTCACTGATTTTTTCTATTGTTTTATTCTTCTCAATTTTATTTATTTCTTCTCTGATCTTTATTATGTCCCTCCTTCTGTTGACTTTGGGCCTCATTTGTTCTTCTTTTTCCAATTTCAGTAATTGTGTCTTTAGACTATTCATTTGGGATTGTTCTTCCTTTTTTAATTAGGACTGGATTGCAATATACTTTCCTCTTAGAACTGCCTTTGCTGTGTCCCACAGAAGTTGTGGCTTTGTGTTGTTGTCATTGGTCTCCATATATTCTTTGATGTCGGTTTGAATTTGGTCATTGACCCATTGATTATTTAGGAGAATGTTGTTAAGTCTCCATGTATTTGTGAGCCTTTTTGTCTTCTTTCTAAAATTTAGTTCTAGTTTTATACCTTTGTGTTCTGAGAAGTTGGTTGGTAGAATTTCAATGTTTTTGAATTTACTGAGGTTCTTTTTGTGGCCTAGTATGTGGTCTATTCTGGAAAATGTTCCATGTGCACTTGAGAAGAATGTGTATCCTGTTGCTTTTGGGTGTAGAGTTCTGTAGATGTCTGTTAGGTCCATCTGTTCTAGTGTGTTGTTCAGTGCCTCTGTGTCTTTACTTATTTTCTGTCTGGTTGAATTGTCCTTTGGAGGTTTGGTGTGTTGAAGTCTCATAACATGAATGTATTGCTTTCTATTTCCTCCTTTAATTCTGTTAGTATTTGTTTCACATATGTTGGTGATCCTTTGTTGGGTGCATATATATTTATAATGGTTGTATCCTCTTGTTGGATGGACCCTTTTATCATTATGTAATGTCCTTCTTTATCTCTTGCTACTTTCTTCATTTTCAATTCTATTTTGTCTGATACAAGTACTGCAACACCTGCTTTTTTCTTCTTATTGTTTGCATGAAATATCTTTTTCCATCCCTTCAGCTTTAGTCTGTGTATATCTTTGCATTTGAGGTGAGTCTCTTGTAAACAGCATATAGACGGGTCTTGCTTTTTTATCCATTCTATTACTCTGTGTCTTTTGATTAGTACATTCAGTCCATTTACATTTAGGGTGTTTATCGATAGATATGTACTTATTGCCATTGCTGGCTTTAGATTTGTGGTTACCAAAGGTTCAAGGGTCGCTTCTTTACTATCTAACAGTCTAACTTAACTGTCTTGTTAAGCTATTATAAACACAGTCTGATGATTCTTTATTTCTCTCTCTTCTTCTTCCTCCTCCATTCTTTATATACTAGGTGTTTTATTCTGTATTCTTTTACATTTCCTTTGACTTTTTTTGTGGATAGTTGATTTTACTTTTTTTTTTAATATACTTCATTTTATCATTAATTTACAATTACATGTGCAATATTACAATTATTAAACTACCCCTTCATCAGGTCCCCCCCACCAACCCCATTACAGTCACTGTCCATCAGCGTAGTGAGATGCTACAGAATCACTACTTGTCTTCTCTGAGTTGTACTGCCCTCCCCGTGCCCCCCAACATTACATCTGCTAATTGTAATGCCCTTTTTTCCCTCTTATCCCTCCCTTCCCGCCCATTTTCCCCAGTCCCTTTCCCTTTGGTAACTATTAGTCCATTCTTGGGTTCTATGAGTCTCCTGCTGTTTTGTTCCTTCAGTATTTTTTCTTTGTTCTTATACTCCACATATGAGTGAAATCATTTGATACTTGTCTTTTTCGGCTTGGCTTATTTCACTGAGCATAATACCCTCTAGCTCCATCCATGTTGTTGCAAATGGTAGGATTTGTTTTCTTCTTATGTCTGAATAATATTCCATTGTGTATATGTACCACATCTTCTTTATCCATTCATCTACTGATGGACACTTAGGTTACTTCCATTTCTTGGCTATTGTAAATAGTGCTGCAATAAACATAAGGGTGCATCTGTCCTTTTTAAATTGGGCTGCTGCATTCTTAGGGTAAATTCCTAGGAGTGGAATTCCTGGGTCAAATGGTATTTCTATTTTGAGTTTTTTGAGGAACCTCCATACTGCTTTCCACAATGGTTGAACTAATTTGCAGTCCCACCAGCAGTGTAGGAGGGTTCCTTTTCTCCACATCCTCGCCAACATTTGTTGTTGTTTGTGTTTTGGATGTTGGCCATCCTCACTGGTGTGAGGTGATATCTCATTGTGGTTTTAATCTGCATTTCTCTGATGATTAGCGATGTGGAGCATCTTTTCATGTGCCTGTTGGCCATCTGAATTTCTTCTTTGGAGAAATGTCTATTCATGTCCTCTGCCCATTTCTTAATTGGATTATTTGCTTTCTGTTTGTTAAGGTGCATGAGTTCTTTATATATTTTGGATGTCAACCCTTTACCAGATACGTTTTTTATGAATATATTCTCCCATACTGTAGGATGTCTTTTTGTTCTACTGATGGTGTCCTTTGCTGTACAGAAGCTTTTCAGCTTGATATAGTCCCACTTGTTCATTTTTGCTTTTGTTTCCCTTGCCCGGGGAGATATGTTCATGAAGAAGTTGCTCATGTTTATGTCCAAGAGATTTTTGCCTATGTTTTTTTCTAAGAGTTTTATGGTTTCATGACTTACATTCAGGTCTTTGATCCACCTTGAGTTTACCTTTGTGTATGGGGCTAGACAGTAGTCCAGTTTCATTCTCTTACATGTAGCTGTCCAGTTTTTCCAACACCAGCTGCTGAAGAGGCTGTCATCTCCCCATTGTATATCCAAGGCACTTGATTTTACTTTTTGCCTTTAGTTAGTATTTGGATGACCTGCTTTCTTTGCTATGATTTTATTTTCTCTGGTGACATCTTTTTAGCCTTAGGTGTGCTTCCCTCTAGAGCAGTACCTTAATATATCCTGTAGAGGTGGTTTGTGGGAGGCAAATTCCCTCAGCTTTCGCTTGTCTGGGAATTGTTTAATCCCTCCCTCAGATTATATGATAATCGTGCTGGATACAGTATTCTTGGTTCGAGGCCCTTCTGTTTCATTATGTTAAATATATCATGCCATTCTCTTCTGGCCTGTAAGGTTTCTGTTGAGAAGTCTGATGATATTCTTATGGGTTTTCCTTTATAGGTAATCTTTTTCTCTCTCTAGCTGCCTTTAATACTCTGTCCTTATCTTTGATCTTTGCCATTTTAATTATTATGTGTCTTGGTGTTGTCTTCCTTGTTTCCCTTGTGTTGGGAGATCTGTAGGCTTCTGTGGTCTGAGAGACTATTTCCTTTCCCAGCTTGAGGACGTTTTCAGCAATTATTTCTTCAAAGACACTTTCTATCCCTTTGTCTCTCTCTTCTTCTTCTGGTACTCCTATAATCCTAATATTGTTACGTTTGGATTGGTCACACAGTTCTCTTAATATTTTTTCATTCCTAGAGATCCTTTTATCTCTCTCTGCCTCAGCTTCTCTGTATTCCTGTTCTCTGATTTCTATTCCATTAGCAGTTTTTTGCACCTCATCCAGTCTGCTCTTAAGCCTTTCGATCACTTGTCTGATTTCTCAATTGTCTTTCCTCACTTCCTTCCTTAGCTCTTGCATATTTCTCTGTAGATACAACAGCATGGTTATGACTTTTATTTTGAATTCTTTTTCAGGAAGATTGTGTAAGTCTATCCCATCAGGCCCTCTCTCTGCGGTTTTCTGGGTAATCCTTGTCTGGACCATATTCCTCTGTCTTTTAATGGTGATAGAAGTCGTCACTGGTAGGTGCCACGTGTGTCAGCTTGGAGAACAAAGTCCCTTCCTTCTTCTTGTTTTCCTTGCCCTTCTCTGGGGCCTGAACTGGTTTCTCGCACACCAGGAGGCAGTCTCTGGGATAATCCCGGAGCTGCCTGTGTGCCGTGTCACCCTCTTCCTAGCCTATAGCACTGCGGGGGTTTGAAGTCTCCCTGGGTGCGTTCTAGTTCCCTTGGTCCTTTGCAGCCCTTGTTGTGGGTTCTAGGGTCCTTCCTGCTTAGCTGCGTGCCAGCCGGGTGTAGATTCTGTGAGGTTGCTATGGGCAGGGCCGCTCCTCCACTGTTCTGCAGCAGTGGCAGTCCTGGACCCTTTGTGACGCTGGCCGGTTGGGGTGGGTGGTGAAGGAATGGCAGGCTGCTGATGTCTGTGGGAAGCCTTGGCACATCTGCTTTGCCCGGCAGCCAGCCAGTGGGTCCGAAATTCCCCAAGACTCCCAACCTGCTGGGCTGAATGCGCTGGGATGATTTTGTTCCACTGTTGCGCCCTTGTCTCTTTAAGACTTTTAAAAAAAAGCGTCCACTTTTCTTCTGTCCCGGGGAACCGGCTCAGTGGATCTGCCATCTTGGATCCTGCACCTCTGTCTCTCCAATCTCCGATACACCGTGCGAAGTGTGTCAGTGCTCCCGGCGCAGATCACCAGGGCTGGTTATTTGGGAGGCCTGTGTTTCCACTCCCTCCCCACTCTGAATCTTTTAGTCCCGCTGGTGCGCTGGGGTTGGGGATTGCTCAGGTCCCGCTGGGTCGCGGCTTTATATCTTACCCACTTCGTGAGGCGCTGAGTTCTCGCAGGTGTAGCTGTAGCCTGGCTGTTGTCCTGTATCTTCTCGTCTCTTTTTTAGGAATGGTTGTATTTGTTGTATTCTCACAAATATATATGGTTTTGGGAGATTTCCACCGCCCTGCTCATGCCGCCATCTTCCCAGGTCTCTTCTTGTGTGTACTTTTACATCACGTTTGTACACATAGCACCCAGGGTTGCAGATGTGTTCTGTAAGTATCAGACTACCAGCCAGAGGGGAAACATATGTCTTAATCCATTTGGGTTTTTGTAACAAAATACCATAACTTTGGTGAATTATACACTACAGAAATTTATTCTCACAGTTCTGGAGCCTGGGAATTTCAAGGTAAAGTACTGGCAGATTTGGTGTCCTGTGAGGGTCTGCTTCCTGCTTCAGAGATGGCCATGTTTTTGCTGTATCCTACATTGTGGAAGGGACAAGGATGCTCTCTGGGGCCTCTTAGAAGAGCACTAATCCCATTTAGGAGAACTCCAACCTCAAGACCTAATCACCTCCCACAAGACCCCCTCAAAACACCATCACACTGGGGTTCGGTTTCACCATGTGAATTGGAGGAGAGGAATGCATTGAGTGTATAGTGACATTTCAGTTTGTGTTTAATAACGCATTTGTACATATTTCATCTGGTAGTTTTCATTTGCTTCGGTAGGTTTTTGTGGCAGATCACAATATTGGCCTTAATTCTTCAACCCAGCCCTCTGTCTATATTTTTGCCTTGTGTCTTTGTAGTTCTTCTAACTAGAGGGAGAAACCTGTTTTTGATTTGGGTTTAGCCAAGTTACTTGCTTGGATAAATGAGATGCTAACAGAGTTTGGGAGTGGTTTGTTATACATTATTTTTGTGGTTAAAATTTTGACTGATGCAGTAGCTTTTGCTATGTATATGCACTGACTTTAGAATTGTTGTACTGGATGTTAAAGAAGATGAAAAATTTTACTCTGTATCTATTTCATGTTTATTTTGTCTTTTTTATCTCTAAGTTATTTATAAAGGACATTCCTTGCCATTCCTAAAACCCATTACTTGCTATTTTTCAGCCTGTCTCTGTTTTCCTTAACTCCACTCCTCATCCACTCTGAGCCACTCCTTCCACATCCTGTCTAACACAGGCAGGGCTGACAAAATCCTGTGCTGTAGGCTCTGGGGAAACTGCAGACTCCTCACAGTGGCTGCGTTTCCTCACAGTATCTTTCGGAAGAACAGCCATTTACACTGCCTGCTAATGTAAGACCTGACATTACTTCCAGTTAAACTGTTGGCATTTGACTCAGTTTTCCATTAGGAGTTAACCTATGGAAATGAATAATTAATTGGTATACATCTGTAGATGCCTGAGAGAGGAAAACAACATGGATCTTTCCAGAACAAAGAATTTGCACTTCAAAGGAAATTCTGTTTCTACTATTAGAACCATGAAAAGTAAATAACTATAAGCTTCAGATACAGAAGTTTTACCTTTATGTCCAGTTTTGTATTTCTTTTTCGAGTTGGTCAGTCAGGAGTGGGCACAAGAGGAGACAGAGGAGAAGCTGAGGATAGAGCAAAGTTTCTTATACTCACAGGTCCTGGGCACAGAAGGAACTGCACACCATGCCACACAGAGAACCAGGGTGGTTGGATTGAGAAGACAAGGCATGGGGAGCACTTAGCCCATGGTCTTCTTTGGGGTTCCCACAGGAGAGGCAAGTCAGGGCAAGGTAAACAGTTTAGGATGGGCTACCTGAATACTTCTGGGGAACTTTGGGCAATAAGACTGATTGCTAGTTGTTCAATTCCTGGCCCTGGGACAAGATATCAGACAACTAGGCAAGGATTAAGGCAGAGGAACATCTTCTCCTGGGCACACAGACTAGATACAGGAGATACGGCTCTGGACTGGCTGGTTAGCATATCACAGGCATGCTCCTGGCTGGATCTGTTGCTGTCTCCAAGAAATGGCAAGCCCTGGGAGGGACAGTCTCTCCCCAGCCAGAAAGGTTTTTAAAGATGTCAAGACATCATAATATATAGGAAAAAAGTACACACATGTGCATGCACATGCCCATGCATACATACGCATTACACTAGTTGCCAAGTCTACAGAAATAAGAAAGGCCAGTTTTAGTGCATCTTTTATGGTATGAAAGAAATTATATAAATGATAAATATAATTTATAAAACTGCTTTTTATTATTTCCATTTTGCTAGATAGGAACTAAAATACAGCCTGAATCAATACTCAACATTTGGCAATCCTAATGATGACAAATAGATTCTGAAGAAGCAAAAATGAAAAACATGTTTTCATATTAATATGGTTGTTATCTGACACACAGGTTTTCACAACTTAGTTTCTAATATTGAGAGACAAGCTGTGTTTCCCTGAGATTTACCTGAGTGTCATTCACTAACAGCTGCGATAAGAGCAGCAATGTTGTGTTCCTTGAGCTTTCTCTAAACCGATCTGGGAGACATGCACACCCTTGTTTCTTTCCAGATTGCCTGGGAGTTCCTGGGGAGATTTTACATTATATGCTTCATTGTAGTCCTCCAATCTATCACATATATGTTGCCTGGCATGTTCTGTGTTTCCTGTTCTTGGTGCCTGATATATTCTCCAAAAGTCCCCAGACCTGGTTCAGAGAGTCAGTGTTCTCATCAAGACAACCTGTGCCCATAAAGCTCTTGTATTTACTGGTGTCAAAGCTGTTGAATCCAAAGCCAGCCATCTTCACTGTTACTTGCTTTTTTATTAAAGCCACCAGACTCCCACTTACCTGCACCCCCACTCTGAGATTTATGTACGAACTCATGAAGGCTGGACTACAGATCAGTCACAGAGACAGAGGTTTTCCCCAGTTTTAAAAGCACTCCTAACTCTTCAGCACTAGTTCTCTGTCCTTGAAACTCTGTTGAGCTTCACGTCTCACCCACATAATATTTTCTCCCAGAAGTTTTCTAATTTACATAAAGACTCCTTAGCCATATAGAGGCCCAGTTGATTACTATGCTGTAAAAGGTTTAAGCTGCTTAAACTATGACCTCCTGTGAAATATGAAGACTATCTCCCAATGGTGAAGATGCTTGACCACTTCAGCTTTTATTTACCAAGATTAATGTAATGCCACATTGTGCTTTTTTGCTTTCTGTCTTTATAATCAAAGAATAGAATATTGATTAATGCTATTAACAAACAGATATTTGGGACTGACTATGCACCATGACTTTTGCTGAACTTTGGAACTGCTAAAATGATCAATAACAAGTGATTGTTTCTTCCACATAAATGAATAGTATAATAAGGATACATATATTCATATAAAACATAAGGATATCATGGGAGATAATCAGGGTGCATGAGGGCATAATTCTCAATATTCCAAATTAGAGCACAGAAATGATATATGTGCTATTTTCAAATTGTATTTTAGATATGTGGTTGTGTTTTGTGGAGCTGGAAAACGTGGGTGGATGAACACATACTCTTCTACTACCTTGTTTTCCAAGCATCTAACCTGGTCCTAGGAGTTATATAAGCCATTTGATCCAAGTTTTGGATTATTATTGATCAGTCAATCCCAGCATATGTATTGCAAATCAGCTAACAGATCTTCTGCAGTGCTGACTATCACGAATGAGGGAGAGGACAAGGGGAAGATTAGAGTATACACAGCATGATCTGTGCTCAGAGTCCGTAATCTGATTGGCACATGTCTCAGACATTGTTGCTTTCCTTCCCAGCACTTATTTCTCCTTCTCTCCACACAGTACCCTGATTTTTCTTTGAAGGATTCATCTACTAGGATTATAAGTCTTATGTTGTGGGAAGACTTGAAGCTACCTCTGACTTAGTAGGCCCATTGCTGATCTTATTGATTGATTTAGGGATATACATGTAGCCTCAGTCAGGCCCAGAGAAATAATCCCAGGATTGTGGAAGCTGTCAAAACAGATGCTCAGGTCTTCCCTGGAGAGTGTGACTAGGGGATTGGAGGACTGGAGCTGATGTAGAGGCATTGCTGCCATAGGGGAAGCACCTGATGTTTCCTTAGCAGCCACATTCTGTAGGCTAAGATGGGCTCACTGTTGGGAGAGAGAACAGGCAAGTACAGTGAAATCAGATCCTTGGTAACATTGCTTGAGGCTCTGGATACAACCTCAAATCAAATAAAATCAAAAGTAAGTCTGGATTTTAATTTGCCTGAGCCAATGAATTCCCTTAATAAAATGATTTGGACTACTTCTACTGTTATTTGCAACAAAAAAAAAGTCTTAACTGACAAAAAGAAAATATATTCAGTGGTATAAATAGTGGGAAAGAACTCAATTGCAGGAAAGCAGAAGACGAAGTACCACTGATGAGCACAAATTAATTTTAATGGAGAGGTGCTTGGAGATGAGTATGATGTAATGGAAACATTCTAAAGTGGATTTGCTTTGTCAGTCCCTGAAAATACAGAACTAGAATGGCGTTATGGCAGGGCTAGAGTTAGGGATTGGTGGGTAACAATTAGGATGATACTTAAATTCAGTAGAGATGAGCTTATAAAAAATAAACAGTAAAATGTAGTGGACATAGAGAGGAAGGTCCTCTGCTAAGCAAAATTGGAGGGTGAGATCATGAATGAGGTAAGAAAGAAGTAAAGAAGACTAGGTCAGAAACTGTCAAGGTTATAGAATCTAAGGAAGTTTTCATTCCATGGTAAAACTGAACAGACCTAATGCATTTCTTTAATATTAACAACTCAAATAGTAATTAACTTGTAGGATAAAAACTGGAAAATTTTCTCTGCCTTTAAATTAGTGCAGTAGGGTTGGTAATCAATCATAAGAAGTGTGTAGAGATCAGAGGCTGCTGTTTGATGATGCAGTTACATGCTTCTAAAGCTCTTCTCTTGTGGCTATGTACTCGTAGCCTCAAATTATGCGAAAGGCTCCACAGCCTTGGAACCACCAGCCTCGATCCCCTACTAGACTCCAGAAATGGTGATTTGTATCTAATAAGCCCTAAGGTGGTCAATTTTCTACAACATTCATTTTAATCGTAGAAATATATTTGTTGGCCTTACCTTCAGTAAATCATTTTCAGAATCTATCTCCCTTGATTTTGCAGACTTCTAAATATATAGACACATTTCTGTGAACCACCTCGGGTATTTAATTTCAAACTTACATGACTTTTATCTAGATAGTGGTAAGTACCACAGATAGGAAGCCATTATTTCCTTAACTGCATAGGGTAAGTATATTCAGTGTTGCCATCAGCGTTTGAAAAGTCTTTACCAATATGCCTCATGTTTAAATAAGCAAGCGCTCTCACCAACCCACGAGGTGAAGTGATGCCACATAGTTTAATGCTCTAGGATGACAACAGTAGGTATGACTATGTCCGCCACGCCGGGTCAGTACTTTCTGTGAATTAATTCATTTAATTCTTGCAACAACTCTGTGAAGTGGTATTTTTTTCTATTATATGAGCAAGGGACTGAGGTGCAGATAGGTTAAGTCACACACCTAATAATGGATTTATCCAATGGCTGCCTAACATAGCTTAAATGTTTCTTTTTCAAAATGGGACTTCCTTAGTACTGGCTTCTGAAGAACAATGTAACATGAGCTCATTTGTATTATACAACTTGCATCTCATGTTGCGAGTGATCATATTTGAAGTTTGGCAAAAAGTTACCAAACTCTGAAGTGTTGCCTCTTCTGCCCTGGAGTGCAATGTTAATTTTCTGGCTGTTTTCTTAACCTCCTTAGCAAAATTAATTTTAGCCTGAAAATTTACAGGAATGTGGATTACTTGGGATTGATTAATTTATAATTTAGATAAGGAAATCTTTGAGGTGAAGGCTAGGAGAGAATTAAATTATTCTTTCTTTAACTTTGTCTTATCATTTTGATGCTGTTCTGTCATGTTTCGAAGTAGCTAAAATTCAAACCAAGGAAAATATGATTCATGTAATGTCTATGGAAAATGCTTGGAATTGAATAAATGTCATAGCCATACACACCCTGCCACTTCTGTGCAATTGTACAATTGCTTTTAATGGCAAGATTTCCAAAACAGAAAAGTCTCCAACTGTGACATGTACAACAGCATTTAGTCAAATGTGTAAACTTATTCCTACCCACCAAAAAAAGACTGCTCTTCCGAATATAGTTTCAGTTGACCATATCAATACTTTTCCTGAAAGAAAAGAATTCTGAAATTGAGGCCAGCAGTTGAGAATGCTGGAGTAGAGCTCTCTGTTAAAGGTCACTGAGAATGTGGCACTAATGAAAAAAAGAATTGTTTTTTTATCTTGATAGGAATATTTTTTCTTTTTTATTACTTAATGAAATCTACTCTGCAAAAATGCAAAAAATAAATGTTCATGGTAGATTCCCTAAGAAAAGATGGAGTTAATATGTGTCTGTGATTTGTAGAAGTTTTTCTAGGTGGTTAACTGAAAAGGAACTTACTAAGGCCATACAGTAATCAGCTTTATTGCAGATGTAGTTTGTTATTGAAAAATTCCTTCAACTCTTTCCAGTTGATACTGTAGGAGATAATGTATAATATCTACCCCTGCCCAAAAAGCTTTGTGAAACTGTTTCATGGAATACATACAGTTTGTGCCCAAGGTGGATGTTTAGATAGGTTATTTTCTCTGTGTGGTAGATTGTTTTGCAAAATAAAATGTATTGATAACCTTTCTTTGTGAGCTTTCCAATTACAGGCAAAAAAATAAAGATCCATTTAGTTTAGGCTAGGTAAAATTACAAGATAATTATTTGGTTTGATAAATTCAATCTAAAAACTAATTCATTTGAAGGAAAATATTAGCCTAATTGATATTTCTATTACACAGTTCTTTAAAAAACTGGTTAAACATAACTTTTAAAACATGACTACTGAATTTGTTGGTGTAATGTATGTACTCCTTTAAAGAATGTTTATTTTCTAGTCTCATTGTTCGACTATCTGTTGGAAACCTATTCTCAGGCAATGACAGAAGAGACTTTAATTTCCTTAATAACTGGAAGATGGAAAGTTGCCACAGGTTTTCACAGCCACTGATCACAGAGGGTCCAAAGTTTGGATGCTTATCAGTATGTTGGTTGGATGGGAGCATGGATCATTCTGTAAATAACTAGAGTAAAACCTCTAGGATGTTGGGAATGGTGTCTGTTTTATTCACTGTTATGTTCTGCATGCATGATGCTCTGCCTACAGGAAGTACTAATTAAATATTTTTTAATTGAAATATAGTTGATGTACATCTTAAATTGATTTGAGGTACACAACACAGTGGTTCAGCAGTTACCCATATTATTGAATCCTCACCCCCACTAGTGCAGTTACTGCCTGTCAATATAGAAAGATGTTACAGAACTACTGGTTATATTCTCTGTGCTACTATCCACGTGACCAACTTATATTATGATTGAGATTTTGTGCCTCTTTATCTTCCTTACCCATCTCACTCACCCACTCAAGTCCCTCCCCAGTGGTAACCAACAGTCACTTCTTAGTGTCTATGAATGTGTTGCTATTTTGTTCATTTTGTTTTGTTTTTAGATTCTACAAATAAGTAAAATCATACGGTTATTTGTCTTTCTCCCAGTGGGTTTATTTCACTTAACATAATACCCTCTAGGTCCATCTGTGTTGTGGCAAATGGCAGAATTTCTTTCTTCTTTATGGCTGAATAATATTCCATTGTGTATATGTACTACATCTTTATCCATTCATCTACTGATGGACACTTAGTTTGCTTCTGTATCTTGGCTATTAAAAATAATGCATCTGTAAACATAGGGGTGCATATGCCTTTTTGAATCAGAGATTTTGTTTTCTTCAGGTAAATTCCTAGAAGTGGAATTACAGGCTCAAATGGTATTTCTATTTTTAGTTTTTGAAGGAACCTCCATAGTGCCTTTTATAGTGGGTGCACCACTTTACATTCCCATCAACAGTGTGGGAGGGCTCCCTTTTCTCCACATCCTTTAAACACTGCTTATTTCTTGTCTTTTGGATAGTGGCCATTCTTACAGATGGGAAGTGGTATCTTGGTGTGGTTTTGATCTGCATTTCCCTGATGGTTAGCGATGTTGACCATCATTCACGTGCCTATTGGTTATCAGTATTTCTTCTTTAGAAGAATGTCTGTTCAGGTCCTCTGTCCATTTTATAATTGCAGTATTTGTGTTTTTGGTGTTGAGTCATATGAATTCTTTATACATATTTGTATGTTAACCCATTACTGGATAAATCATTTACACATATATTCTCCCATACTGTAGGATACCTTTTTGTTCTGTTAATGGTGTCTCTGCTGTTCAGAAGCTTTTTAGTTTGATGTAGTCCCATTTGTTCATTTTTGGTTTTGTTTCCCTTGCCCAGGGAGGTATGTCCAGAAAAATTGCTCATGCTTTTATGTTCAAGAGTTCTTTTCCCTGGTTTTCTTCTAAGAGTTTTATGGTTTCATGTCTTACATTTAGGCTTTTAATCCATTTTGAGTTTACTTTTATGTATGGAGTTATACAGTAATCCAGTTTAATTCTCTTGCATATAGCTAGCTGTCCAGTTTTCCCAACACTAGTTACTGAAGAGACTGTCCTTTCTCTATTGTATATTCATGGCTATTTTATCATGTATTAATTGACCATATATGTGTGGGTTTTTATCTGGGTTCTCTGTTCTGTTTCATTGATCTATGGGACTGTTCTTGTGCCAGTACCATATGTTTTGAACTGTAGCTTTGTAGTAGAGCTTGAAGTCAGGGAGCACAATAGCCCCAGCTTTGTTCTTCTTTCTCAGGATTGCCTTGTCTATTTGGGGTCTTCTGTGGTTCATTGTGAATTTTAGGATTATTTGCTCTAGGGTTACTGAGATATGCCATTGGTATTTTGATAACAATTGTATTGAATCTTTAAATTGCTTTGAGCAGGGTGGTTATTTTGATGATAGTAATTCTTCCTATCCTTGATCATGGCATAGATTTCCACTTATTTGTGTCTTCTTTAATTTCTCTCATGAGTGTCTTGTAGTTTTCAGAGCATAGGTCTTTCACCTCCTTGGTTAGGTATATTCCTAGTCATTTTACTCTTTTTGATGCAATTATAAGTGGAATTATTCTCCTGATTTCTCTTTCTGCTAGTTCATGGTTAGTATATAGAATGCAACAGATTTCTGCATATTGATTTTGCATTGTGAAACTTTGCTGAATCCAGTTATTAGTTCTCACAGTTTTTCTGTGGAGTTCTTTGGGGTTTTTCCATGTATAATATCATGTCGTCTGCAAACAGTGAGAGAGTAACTTCTTCCTTACCAACTGGGATGCCTTTTATCTCTTTATCTTGCCTGATTGCCATGGCTAAGACTTCCAGTACTATGTTGAATAAAAGTGGTGAGAGTGGACATCCTTGTCTTGTTCCTGATCTTAGAGGGAAAGCTTTCAGCTTTTCGCCATTGCATATTATGTTTACTGTGGGTTTGTCACATAATAAACGGGCCTTTATTATGTTGAGGTACATTCCCTCTATAACCATTTTGTTGAGTTTTAATAATGAATGGGTGTTGAATTTTGTCAAAACCTTTTTCAGCATGTATTGAAATTATCATTTAGTCTTTACCCTTTTTTGTTGTTGTTAATGTGTTGTACCACATTAATTGATTTATGAATGTTGTACCATCCTTGCCTCCCTGGATTAAATTCCATGCGGTTTTGATGGATGATCCTCTTGATCTTTTTGAATATGGTTTGCTAATATTTTGTTGAGTATTTTTGCATCTATATTCATCAGGGATATTGGTCTATAAATTTCTTGTTTTGTGGAGTCTTTGGTTTTGGTATTTGAGTGATGCTGGCTTCATAGAATGAGTTTGGAAGTATTCCCTCCTCTTCTACTTTTTGGAAAACTTTAAAGAGGATGGGTATTAGATCCTCTTTATATGATTGGTAGAATTCAGCTGTTTGTTAGGAATTTTTTGATTACTAATTAAATTTCATTACTGGTAATTGGTCTTTTGAGATTTTCTCTTTCTCCCTGGGCATTCTTGGAAGGTGGTTCTTTTCCAGGAATTTGTCCATTTCTTCATCATTGTCCAATTTATTGGCAGGTAATTTTTCTTAGAATTTTCTAATAATTATTTGTATTTCAGTGGTTTCAGTTGTGACCATTATTTTTACATTTCTGATATTGTGTATTTGTGTCT
Organism: Smutsia gigantea; assembly: GCA_032199065.1. Classification (NCBI taxonomy): domain Eukaryota; kingdom Metazoa; phylum Chordata; class Mammalia; order Pholidota; family Manidae; genus Smutsia; species Smutsia gigantea. Next base: position 91,639 of record JAVSCE010020412.1, read on the forward strand.
TGTCTCTTTTTTCTTGATTAGTCTGGTTAAGGATTTGTCTGTTTTATTTATCTTCTCAAAGAACCAACTCTTGGTTGCATCAATTTTTTTTCTATTGTTTTAGTCTTCTCAATTTTATTTATTTCTGCTCTGATGTTTATTATGTCATTCCTACTAACTTTGCAATTCATTTGTTCTTTTTCTAGTTTCTTTAGTTGTGAGTTTAGACTGTTTATTTGGGATTGTTTTTATTTCTTGTGGTAAGCCTGTATTGCTGTGTACTTCCTTAGAACTGCTTTTGTGGTGTACCACAAGTTCTGAACTCTTGTGCTTTTTTTTTCATTTTTCTCTGTGTATTACTTGATTTCTGTTTGATTTGTTCATTGATCCATTGATTATTTAGAAGCATGTTGTTTTCCTCCATGTGTTTTTGGGCTTTTTGTTTTCTTCATATAATTTCTAGTTTCATACCATTGTGGTCTGAGAAGTTGCTTTCAGTCAATATACTTTCAATCTTCCTGAATTTATTTGGCTTTATATAGCCTAATATGTGTTCTGTGCTGGAGAACATTCCATGTGCACTTGAGAAAAATGTATATCCTGATACTTTTGAGTGGAATGTTCTGTAGATATCTGTTAAGTCCATCTGATCTTATGTGTTCAATGCCTCTGTTTCCTATTTATTTTCTGTCAGGTTTATGTGTCCATTGATGTATGTGGTGTGTTAAAGTCCCCTAATATAATTGAGTCTATTTATTTCTCCCTTTAGCTCTGTTACTAATTGTTTTACATGTTTAGGTGCTTCTATGAATTAAATCTGTATTGAATGAAAGTGTTGGAGGACAGAGATGGCATTTAGCAGTGCTGTGTCTGGGTAGAGGAGAAGGAACATTAGCTCACTTGGGCTCGAACATATAAGAAAAAGCCTGCCTTAGCAGCACTTGTGAAGAACATGTGGTGATGTTATTTGGCCTTATGTTTAACGTGCATCTGCTCTGAAATGTGGATACAAAAAAAAAAAGTCAGGTATAATCATATTCTATATTATATAACATCCAATCAAGGGTTTCTATTTTGTTACCTTCATGTTCTTTCACCTGCATTTTCTGTTTCTGCCTCCTCATTGTTCCTTGCCTTTAGTCTGTAAACATGCTTAAGTCTCTCCAGAATTAAAACTAAAGAAGTGCTTTGGCATTTAATTATGTATCTCTTTACTTTCTCTCAGGGCCAAATTCTGCATGAGAATAATTGATGGTTGGTATCTTCCAGTTCTCTTGTCTCATTTCCTTTTGCCTCTCTGCAGTCTAACTTTGCCACCACTGCTCTGCTCAAAATATTTCCCCTTAAGTTCTAGTGCTGGATTTATGAGGGTTGAATACAGAGGGTATTTGTAAGAAATCTTTGATACATGGGAACTTCTGTTCAGATCTTCCATCTTGAAACTTGTTTCTCTTTTCACAGAGCATCTCCAGTTTCCTCTTTTTTAACTATCTCACTCTCCTGTCTCCTGTCTTTAGACTTTAGCTTTCTCCAAGTTCTTCCCTTAATTTTCATTCCACTGCATTTCTCATGCACATACACTTCATTCATAATCTTTTCTTTCCACTTTTAGTATTTTTACCACATCCTAAATGTTGATAGCTGCCTTTTTCTTTCTTTCATACTTCTTCCCCTTCTTTCATCTCTTTATTACGTCCCTTCTTTCACACCTGATGGATACATAAAAAAAACAGTAGCTATATCCTGGCAGGAATTAAGAGGCAGTTTCTAGTTTCTTATTCAAAATTTTATTCATTTTCTGATTTTTTTTTACAATGAATATGAATTAACATTTTAATCAAGTGAAATTATTTCTAATTAGAACAGAACAATGAATATGTTAAAGCAAAAATGTTTTCCTTGGCTTGCCCACTATCACCTCACATCTTATCATCTGACCTCACTCTGTGCTAACTGAAGAGAAGGGGGAGGGCACTGTATCTTAGTCGTCTTTGCAAGCTGGTTATGCATTGCTGAGGATTTAGTAATATTCAATAAACATTTTGAAACTATGTCAACTGTGCTCTGCGTAATTAAAATCACATCTTAAAATCTTGAAGACATGAGTGAAAACCCAAAGCACATAGGACTTGGGCCAATATCCTGGAGAAAAGAGACCCCCATGGTGATCCCAACAATCGTTCCCCTGTTCCTTCACAGAACCCGTCAATTTCCAGTCAGCAAAGAGAAGATACACAGAGGAGAAAGTCTCAGCCAGAGGCTTAAACAGACTTACTAGGCTGGAGAGGGAGAAATTTAACATTCTGGGTTACCATGTAGATCAGGACTTGAAGTGAGGAAGAAATCTCTGAGAACTGAGCCAGAAATGATATTTGGGATTTCCTCTGAAAGCATTTGCCATTTCTTTGTCTGCACATGTGCAGAGTGAAACTCTAGAAATTGAGTAGAAACCTGATCCCAGGAGACCAAAGAGCTTAGCAATGATATCAATAGTCTAGGGAACCCGGGGAGAGAGAGAAGTCCGAGTTTAGGGTCCATGCAAGTAGAGTGGCCCTTGTAAATTCCATAGGCTTTCAGTCTTGATGGCAGAAGTACTAGGACTTGGGAAAAAGGCCAAACTGGAAAAAAGACCAGCCCCAATAATACCCAAAACCCATATTTAAATGAATATGCCAGTACTCTTCCTGCATTCCAGAGTAAAATAAAATTCTGTTTGGAAGTACCGTTAACCTGAGCATTTGCAATATTTCATATATGAAAGCTAGTAGTCATGTAAAAAACCTAATATGCACAAAAACAAGTTCAGATGACTAAAAAATGAAAAAAATTCCATACACAGAGACTCAGGGATGATTTAGCTATTGGAGTTATCAGATAGGGACCTCTAAGTAACTGTGGTTAATATTTTCAAGAAAGTAGAGGAAAACTGGAGAATTTTCTCCAGAGAACTGGAATCTGAAAAATACAGTGACTAGGAATTAAAGATTCAGTGGATGGATTAAAAACAGATTTGACATGTCAGAAGAGAGGATTAGTGAATGGGAAGATAAATGACTAAACTATCTAGATCAAAGCCCAGAGAGGGAATAGGCTGGAAAATAAAGAACAGTATTAAAAAGAAAGTGTGACATGTACCTTAAATACATTTAATTTAAAGTTCAAGAAAGTGAGGAGCAAGAAAATGGGACAGAATTAATGAAAATTTTCAAAACTTGGCAATTAAGCCACAGATCCAAGACTCTTCAGACTCCAAGTAGGCTAATACAATGAAAAACCACACCAAGATACATCATCATAAAACTGCTACAAACAAAAGAGGAAGAAAAAAATCTTAAAAACAGTGAAGCTACAGTTTAATTTTGTTTATTTTTTGAGTTCCACATTTATAGAAGGTGATTGAAAAACTAGAGCATATCCAGTGGCAAGTGTCCAAAGATCATAAAAGACCCAGAGATCAGAAAATAATAAAAAGGTGAGAGAAGTGGGAATGTTAAACCAGAAAAGAGTAAGTGAAACAATTATGGTAGTCTTAAAAATCCTGAAGTGTTGTCAGGATGAAAATGCAGTTTACTTCTTTGGTGTTGTCTAGGGGATACAGCTGGAATGCCAGCGGAAAAGAAGCAATTTGTGACTCAGCATAGGAAAGTTTAATAAATGGGGACTGGACCTGCATGAAAATGGAACAGTGAACCCTTAATCTTTGAGATTCTTCAACCAAGATTTAGATGACCAAGCTTCAGAGAGGTAGAAGGTATTCTTAAATTGAATGTGAGTTTAATGAGCTATCCTCTGAGACTCCTTGTGTCTTCAAGGTTAAATAATTCTATAATGTGCATTCCAGCGAGTGATTGTTGTATTTTCATGACTGCAACTGGTTTAAGAAGCTGTTCATTTAATCATTAACTTAGCAAATGTTATTGAGTACCCAGTTTCTGGAAGGCCCCTTGACAGGCAGGGGAGCTGCCAAGAGACATAAGACACAATCCGTGGCATTGTCTTGATCCTGTATACTAGGGAAGTGTTCAGGAGAGTTTATAACTTATTCAGTTCACTATACTATAACTTAGTACAAGGGAAGACAGAACATACATTATTAAAATGGAGCTGAATAGTGTAAAAGAATAATTCGTCTCCACTAGATGGCTATTTTATTTCTTCTTACAGAGGAGATTACATGCTGTTTGTCAAATTGAACACAACTGCTATAAATAATAAGCCTTTTTAGGGCAACCAGATGATCTTCACATACTATTGCTTCAAGTCTCTAGAAGGCATGCTTGGAACCTCAAGTGTTGTTAAACAATCTTGTATTTCTTCAGTAATCCCTAGTTTCTGTATTGGTTGTTAGTGTAATGATTCCAGTTCTCTGTCATGAAGTGGTCAAATATGTCTTACATAGTGGCAGAAGAAAGGTGTTATTAGTAGTTATTTTAAATGCATTTTATGTGTCATTAAATCAAAAGGCTCTGAAATTATTTTGTATTGCAAATATTTTCTCGTGGATCTAATAGGATTGAGAATCTTTGATCCCTTCATTTTAATAACCTGGGCTGAGGGGTTGGCTTACACTCTGGTCTGAAACGATATTGCACATAGCTTACTTTTCATACCAAATTCTATTTTTAAAACTGTCTTCATAGTAGAGAAGGTGTTTAACATTTTAAAGGCACCTTTTTAACTGGTTGGGGAAGAAAGGAAGGAAAAACCACATATCTCAGGTCTTTTTTATCTGTCCTTGATTTGCCCTCAAGCATTACTGAAAAATATTGTCAGTTCCACTGCCTGAGATTGTTTTCTGGGGAAAAGGAATTGTTTCAACTGAGACATTGTGTTCCCATTTGCTATACCTTTCAACCTGTAAGCCGCTGAAGAAAGAAATAGGGACATTTTGTTTCAGCCACAAACTAAGGCATAAGCAGCTTCTAATATGATGGATATCAAAATAAAAATGGAGATGTCTCTTAGTTGGGATCATGTGTTGAAGGCTTCATGAACCTATGCAGAGTGGAGCTGTAAGCCCACCAACAGGCAGGCACACAAGCTGTGGTACAGGGCCCCATGGACAGGGGGCCTGCAGACGTGAGCAAAGCACGCACACATGCCTTGCCCATCTCTCAATGGCTCTTCCCTGGCTTGGAGTGATCCCTCCAAGTTTCATGTGAACTTCTGTCTCTAAAGATTCTCAGCACCAATTACAGATGTAACCTCTGTGTGTTCCACATTTCCATCTCTGTCATCTCTTTTTTGCACTTCAAATAGGATATTATGCTGAAAGTATACTGATGTAAGGACCTTCTCTAAATTGCTTTAACAGTCTAGGTAATTAAAACAATAATGGCCAATAATTTAAAATAGTAATTAAGCTTTTAAATTATACTCAGCCACTACTCTTTGTGTGAAACCCCCAGTATACATCCAAAAATGATTTTTGGTTCTGATTAGTGTAGGTTTTACGTTCTTAAAATTGTGTACTTACAGAGTGCTTTGTCATTTCAAAACTAAATGAGCAAGATAAATAGATTTGATTATATTTTCATTATATTTTGTCCTTCTTGGCCTTTGCTTAATTGGCATGCCCAGATAGGGAGGACAGGCTGTTGCCTCTATCAGGAGCATGTTGTTAGTGTTTGATGACTATATAAATGTACACAACAATACTGGTGAGCCAATGAAATTAAGTTTTTCAAAGGGCAGCTTTAATTTGTTGATTTGGAGCTTGAAAATATGGGTTATTTTGTGATTGAATAACATTCTTGAATGTTTAATGCATGGCTCCATTTACCTTGATTAGCTCAGCAATTCGGTACACATTATTTCCAAAGATGCTAATCAATTTTAAATCAAAATAGATTGAATTGCCTCTGAAATTGTGAAGATGGCCCGAAGTGTCAATCTCTTTGGGAAATTGAAATTTTGGCATCTTAATGAATACAACCTAGTTATGGAAGTTCTGTATAAGAATAATGGGTTTGGGAAATAACTACAAGCTAGGGATAAATTTCTGAATATAACAGTTACTTTGAAATTAATTTAGTGTTAAAATTATTGTATCAATTTCATTCCATTGAGAGTAAATACCTGTAGTGTTATTCTAGATCTTATTCCTTTTAATAGATAAAATATGAAATTTAGAAATACCATCTCACCAGTTATTTGTTACCTCATTCACTTCCTGACTGCTCAAACTTTACCATGTTAAATGTTTTCCCTGATCAAATGGCAATAACACTGCAGAAAACTGCATGTCTAAAATTATTTAAAGCAGAAAGAGAAGATAATTTCTTTAGTGACCATATCCAACTCAATATAGCAATTATAGTTCTATTTAATTAAGTATATATATTAAAATATTTTAGATGTTCCACTGTGGGAAGACAGCATTACACTTTTTATTAAAGGCAAACATTTATACTGCAAGAGAAAAATCATTCACTTGTTTATAGAAAGAAACTGAAATGCAAAGGCTTCTGACCATGGGTTTATATTAGTTCATTTGTTTTTTTAGTTCAGTGGAATATTTAAAATAAGAGGGGATAAAAAGGGAAAATGTGTTTCCACTGAAAATTCATTCAGGGGCCAAGATATTAAGAAGTGGTAAGAGACTTTTTTATCCAAAAAGGGAGTATAAACATGCCTAAGAAGGTAAAGTCCCAATTTTTTAAAACTCAAAGGTATTCTGAAGAGGGGCTGGATAGCATTTTGGAGGTCGTAAGATCCCATTGCAAACTTGAGCCCCCTCAAGTTTGTCTTTATTGCTTTACTCAATTATTAAACTCTCTAAGCCTCATTTTCTTCATCTATAACCTAAGTAAGACTTTTTATAGCTGCTGTATGGTTATTTGTTTTGTTCTTGTGACTTGCCTGCCTGCCTGCCTTTCTTCCCTCCATCTTTCCTTGGAAGAGAGAGGGTAGTGGCAAGATCAGGACTTAATACAATACCCGGAAACAACCTAGCGCTGTGTTTAGTAGGTGTGCTTGTTATAGCTGCCTTTAATGTGTGCATGGTGAGTCAGGGAACTTTGCAAAGTACACTAGTAAGAGTGAAAAGAGGGCATGTGCGAGCATCTAAGAAATAATTCTCCAAATTCAGTTTCCATTGCCTTATTCAGTAATTGAATATTAAGAATAACAGTCATTAAACCAATGATTAAGATGCCGGGGAAGGAGGAAGCAAGTCTTTTCATGGAATAATTGAGACTGGATTGGAGGGAGTGAGAAATCAATTTCAGTTTCTGTGTATGTGTGCACTTGCAAAGTGAAAGTTATTTTTGTTAATTATTGTATCTGTGACAGGTCTTGCTATCCTTGAATTTAAGTCAATGACAAGATATAAATGCTCTTTAATAAGCATTAGAAAAGAAATAAAATTATGATTTTCAATAAAACTGAAATTCATTCTGTATTAAAATTGTTCTGCAAATTATGTTTACTTAATTCTGGATGACCCCATTCTTGTAGTTTAGGAGTGATTAACACTAGTTTTAATTTCGATTCATCTTCAACTTGAGAGAAACTTGTTTGAGCCTTTCATGTAATGAATCCAGTAGTTCAGAATCATATTTCAAGGAATGGTCACTGATTCTTTCAGTGTATATTTATTTCTAAGATGTCAGGTGCTTAATTTAAAACCCTTATTGATTCTTGATTTTTGCTTGGTTGGGAGCTCATTTATTTTAATGGAGTTGTTAATAAAATGTCAATTTTTTCCTGTTCTGTGCTCTGTATCTATTTTCTGACTACACTTACTTGTGATCTGTCATAGAAAAAAATGATTAATATAATTTCTTGAGCTTGCAAGTACTTACACATTAATGTCTGTCTTATAGATTTTTACATTAGAAAGATCACATGGGTTCATAACGTGCAGCTGTATTTATCATTGACATCAGCCTCTTCTGGGAAATTAATCCTATGAGTTGCTTCTAGTGTGCCATGGGACTTTTGGAGAGCCGTTTTCAATGTTTTAAGATTTTAGACAATCGTTTTTTTTCTTTTGCAGATATCCTTGAGTATATTACAGTTAGTTGGTTTCTGAATGGGAAAACTCTTTTCTTCCAAAATATCTGTTAACTAATAAAAACAAATAGAAACACCATTAAAGAGAGAGTAGTCCACAGTAATGTGAATCTTTAGGAAACGCTTAGTCACTACTGAAGATAAGTAACGTAGGGTGATTTTATGATGTGGTGCCTCCCCGGGAGCATGGGCTTAGAGGTCTGCACTTCCTAGTACTGTGATCTGGTCTTAGCTTATGTACCAAGCCACATGCATGGACATGAAGATAGTCTTTACCAAATCAGAAATAAACTAAAAAAATATGAGTCAGTTCTAATATAGTTCTCCTGTTCTCAAGACGTGAACTGAACTGATTTAGTATCTGGCTTCATAAAGAAAGGATTTGTTAACAAGAAGAGAAATGACCTTTCAACTCAGTACACTGATTTATGTTAGATAAATATTAGAGAGATCGGGGAAAACTTGTTGGACCCTTGTATTCCTATAATTCCAGAAAAGAGGAAAAAATAGTTCTTACTGAGTTGGAAATAGTTATCTCCCAAACTATAACTGATTGTGTACCTGAAGATAAGAATATTTATAAATGGAGTAAACTCATGATTTGTTTCTAGGGTAACAGAATGACTTGAGAAGACTGAGACAAAGGGACTTGGAAAATAATCATAATCAGTAATGAGGGATAGAATGCAACCAACGTTTTTCTGACAAAAGAAAAATCAAAATCTTGAGAGAACTTACACCATTTCTGTACTTTCTTTTATCCCTCATTTTTCAAAGAAAATCAACTATTTCAATTATGCATTACATGTGAATTCAAATTCTTTCTTTTAAGATGGGAGTTGCAATTTAATTGCCCAAAAAAGGACTATTTTTTAAGTCATATGCTGTACATAAAGTTGCAGTTTAAAAAAATTGCATGAGATATAAAACACTCCCAAAACAAAAACAGGTGGCATAAGGCATGTATACTTTACTTTCCATGAAAACCAGTAGAGAAGACTGAATTAAAAAGTGAAATCAGATCCTTAAACTAGAATGTAGCTGTGCCTGACATACAAAATAGGTTCAGAGCTAAAAATAAAATTGAATAAAATATTTTTAATTGATAGGGATCTTAGAACTACTATAGTAATTCTCATTTATGTTTTTGAACATTCTACATAAAATAAAAATGAATATTCTATAGATACCAATATTTGCTAAAAAGCGAAGCAAAGTAGCACTAAAACATTTGGGTTTCATAGCTTATTTTTCAATAAAAATAGACATGTGTCTACCAAAATAGGCAACAGTTAGAAAGGGAACACAGAATAACAGATGATGGCCCTAGCACTTCACCTGGTTCTGAGTGTCTCCTGAGTGTGGCTGACAGTTCCCAGTGTCACCTGACCTTACAAGAAGCAGACCGCTGTTGCGCATGGCTTAGGGGTCTTAAGTAGCTATTTGTCAAATTCTTTTAAATGCTTGAAAGATATTAGTCCTCTTTTTTTTTTTTTTTTTGAAGAATAAGTTTCTCTATAGGGATATCTAATATTACAGAATACCAGAAAGGAAAACAAAACATAAAGGCAGATGTAAAAAATGTTTTCTTAGTAAGTACATTGCTGCAAATGATGTGCACATTCTTCTGTGCTTCAGTGTGTGATGTGCACATCAGTAATAGAAAGAGTGTTTTGAACTAAACAATTAGTGTCATATAAGAATTTGCACCAGTTTTTATACAGATATAAACATGCATCTGTGCATATAGAAAATTTTAGTATATATTTCCTCCAGAAATTATTTGTGTGTAGATATATTAAAAATTGTGTTGTTGTTTTCTTCTTGAAGGAAATTTAGTAAATCTTTTCTACCTTAGGATCTGAGAAGCCTGTTGACTTCACCTGTTGACTTCGCCCTCACCTGCCCATACCCCACTCCCACAAATTTAGGATGTTTTTGAGGGTAGAATATTCTGTGTCTTGAATTCTTGTGTACCTTTAGTCCATTGCTGGGGAAGAATTATTTCTTTGTCCACCCTGGTGATATACATAGGTACATTTTTCAGTAGTCCAGTTACCTGCAAAATCGTATCTCCCTTAGTTCAACTACATAATTTCTCCCACCCACCCACCCACACACACACACAAACATGAACCCATGCATACACATATTCTCTCGCGCATCACAGACATTTATCACCTTAATTTTCTATGTTGTTGGATTTAAAAAATAGCAGTAACCAAAGAGAAGAAAAAAGAAAAAACGTGAATTTTAAGACAACATAGTATGTTGGGGATATCTTTTCTTTATAACAGAATGTCCCAGTTTTCCGGTAAGAAGTAATAGAGATCAATAAACTCATATAATTAGGATATTAGGCATTTTTCTAATTTTTATGTATCCAAGTATGTTATTCTTCATGATGATTGAGCAGTATGATATCACCTTATATACAAATGTATGAGATAACTGAAGGTCAAAAGGTGTCTGGAGACGACTCAAGTTTACTGAGCTGATTGCATGGCAGTTCTAATTTAGGCAGAACTCTAAATTAGAGTTCATTACCTCTATCTTTCTTGAATGGGCTAATTTTATACTTAGTCATCTAACAATGTTTTTCATATAACAAACCTAACAAGTGTGTGATTTTTGTTCTCTTTATGATTGGCACATTGTTTTTTAAAAACAAGGAGTTAAGAGAAGTTGCCATTTTTGAAAGTAACCTACTTGATAAATATTTTGCTTAAAAATCTTGTTTTCCTCTCCCTTTTGTACTCTCCGGATGAATGTGCATGTGATGGCACACTAATATCTCTGCATTGACTTTTGCTGAAGGATATATTTTGACATCATAATTTCCTTTCAGAGCTCTGGGGTGTTTTAAGCTTGACTTCTCCTGATTTTAGTCATTGAAAGACTCCCACTTGCAGTCAGAGTTAAACTGGAAAAGTCAGGTGTAAGCATTTTTGGCAGGCATGATTTTTTTTCCCTGTGTTCTTGTAAAAAAGTTCAAACTAAGATGACTTTTATCTGACTGACATTTTCAGTCAAAGGAGGATAAACAGTCATATGTGAGAAAATTTGTTGATGTTTGTAAACTGTTAACATCACAACTACTACAATCTGCAATTCTTTTTAAACTTCTTATGGTTTCTCTGAGGAATGTATTTGCACTAAGCAATCTTTTTTGTAAATAAAATACCCACTATTTTTATTATTATATTTATAAAAATGTTTTCTAATAATTTTTCTAGGTTACTCTTGAATTAGGAATCTTTTGGTTGCATGTGGTGCAAAACCTAACCCCAATTGGCTTAAAGAGTGAAACATCATTTGACTTATATATCTATAGAATAAGAGATTGTACTGACGTGAGGTGCAGTTTGATGTAAATGTTCATGGTGTTCTCCAGACTTTGGCTTTGTTTCTCTGCAGTTCTCTTGCTGTGCACATGTTGTGTGTAGCCATAATACCCAGGTTGGCTTCCCACATGGTGGCAAAAAGGAGTTAAACCTCGTACCTTGACACCATGAAGTCCAGAGGAAGAGAAGGCATATCTTTTTTTTTTTTTTTTTAATATAATTTATTTTATTATCATTAATTTACAGTTACATGTGCAATATTACGATTATTAAACTACCCCTTCATCAGGTCCCCCCCACCAACCCCATTACAGTCACTGTCCATCAGCGTAGTGAGATGCTATAGAATCACTACTTGTCTTCTCTGAGTTGTACTGCCCTCCCCGTGCCCCCCCAACATTACATCTGCTAATCGTAATGCCCCTTTTTCCCTCTTATCCCTCCCTTCCCACCCATTTTCCCCAGTCCCTTTCCCTTTGGTAACTATTAGTCCGTTCTTGGGTTCTGTGAGTCTGCTGCTGTTTTGTTCCTTCAGTTTTTTCTTTTTGTTTTATACTCCACCTTAGTGAAATCATTTGATACTTGTCTTTTTCGGCTTGGCTTATTTCACTGAGCATAATACCCTCTAGCTCCATCCATGTTGTTGCAAATGGTAGGATTTGTTTTCTTCTTATGGCTGAATAATATTCCATTGTGTATATGTACCACATCTTCTTTATCCATTCATCTACTGATGGACACTTAGGTGCTTCCATTTCTTGGCTATTGTAAATAGTGCTGCGATAAACATAGGGGTGCATCTGTCTTTTTCAAACTGGGCTGCTGCATTCTTAGGGTAAATTCCTAGGATTGGAATTCCTGGGTCAAATGGTATTTCTATTTTGAGTTTTTTGAGGAACCTCCATACTGCTTTCCAAAATGGTTGAACTAATTTGCAGTCCCACCAGCAGTGTAGGAGGGTTCCCTTTTCTCCACATCCTCGCCAACATTTGTTGTTTGTGTTTTTGGATGTTGGCCATCCTCACTGGTGTGAGGTGATATCTCATTGTGGTTTTCATCTGCATTTCTCTGATGATTAGCGATGTGGAGCATCTTTTCATGTGCCTGTTGGCCATCTGAATTTCTTCTTTAAAGAAGTGTCTATTCATGTCCTCTGCCCATTTCTTAATTGGATTATTTGCTTTTTGTTTGTTAAGGTGCATGAGTTCTTT